>CM023623.1:20113676-20254942 GCA_013358685.1 Antennarius maculatus
AACACACACACACCCATCACACCACACCCACACACACCACCACACACCCATCACACACACACACACACACACATCACACACACCCATCACACACACACACACACACACACCCCACACACACACACACGCACCCATCACACACACCACACCACCCACACACACACCCAGCACACACACACACACAACCACCACCCATCACACACACACACACCACACACACCCATCACACACACACACACACACACACACACCCATCACACACACACACACACACACCAATCACACACACACACACACACCCCATCACACACACACAACCACACCCCCATCACACACACACACACCACACCCATACACACACACACACACACACACACACCCATCACACACACCACACACACACACACACACACACACCACACAACCATCACACACACCCATCACACACAACACACACACACAACACACACACCCCCATCACACACACACACACACACACACACACACACACACACCACACCCATCACACACACCCATCACACACACACACACACACCCATCACACACACACACACACACACACACCCATCACACACACACACACACACACACACACACACACCCATCACACACACACACACACACACACACACACACACACACCCCCACACACACACACACCTTGTGTCCATCATTCCAGTGGCAGTGTGTCAGCGGTAGAGCGGGTCGTCCAGTAATCGGTCGATTCCCGCTCCCCCCCCCACTTGGAGTGTGAGCTGACAGGGGGAGGTGTCAGCTCACCTACGGAGCACTGCCGAGGTGCCCCTGAGCAAGGCACCGCCCCCTTTACTCACTCATTTGGTTGCTCCACAAAGGGGGACGCTCTACCTCCCGCTGCATGCTGACAGGCCCCCTGTGTGTGTGTGTGTGTGTGTGTGTGTGTGTGTGTGTGTGTGTGTGTGTGTGTGTGTGTGTGTGTGTGTGTGTGTGTGCTACAGGAGCCTGTACACGCTAACATGAAGTACTAACTCTGAATGTCCCTTTGGGGACAGAAATAAAACCACCAATAAATAAATCGTGTTCACTGGGAGTGAGCGTCGTCATGGTGATCTGTAGGTTACGTAGATTTTGCTGGTGAAACGCTGCGCTGCACACCTGAACACTGAACCCCACGAGCGTCCAGAGGTGAACAGTCTCGTGTTTCCTGCAGGAGCTGAACAACCGCTGGCGCTCCCTGCAGCAGCTGGCTGAGGACAGGAGCAACATGCTGGGCAGCGCCCACGAGGTGCAGCGCTTCCACAGGTAACACGTCACGTGGACGCAGGGTGGGGGTTCTATCACAGGTGGGTGTTTGAACTGGTCTCAGTACCGCTGGTCTCCTGCAGGGACGCTGATGAGACCAAGGAGTGGATCGAGGAGAAGAACCAGGCCCTGAACACGGACAACTACGGCCACGACCTGGCCAGCGTCCAGGCTCTGCAGCGCAAACACGAGGGCTTCGAGAGGGACCTGGCCGCCCTGGGGGACAAGGTCAGCCGGTGTGGGGCAGGAGTAGCGTCTGCCTGTGAGGGGTGGCTGTCTGCTCACGTCCTGCCCCCCTGTCCAGGTGAACTCCCTGGGGGAGACGGCGGAGCGTCTGATCCAGTCCCACCCGGAGGCGGTGGACGACATCCAGGAGAAGTGCACCGAGCTGAACACGGCCTGGAGCAGCCTGGTGGGGCGCGCCGACCAGCGCAAGGACAAGCTGAGCAACTCCCACGACCTGCAGCGCTTCCTGTCCGACTTCAGGTGAGCTGGGGGGTCTCAGCGGTGTGGGGGGGTGCTGTAGATACTCGTGTTCAGCTCTACCCTGGTGCTCACAGGGACCTGATGTCCTGGATCACGGGCATCCGGGGGCTGGTGTCCTCAGAGGAGCTGGCCAGAGACGTGACGGGGGCCGAGGCCCTCCTGGAGAGACATCAGGTACTGGATCATTCCTGGTGGGGTCCACAGGTCCTCAGAGCTCCTGCCAGTCATTATGGGGTGTGTGTTTCTAGGAGCACCGCACAGAGATCGACGCTCGTGCAGGAACCTTCCAGGCCTTCGAGCAGTTGGGGCAGCAGCTGCTGGTGCGGGGGCACTACGCCGCCCCTGAGATCCAGCAGAAGCTGGAGGTCCTGGACCGGGAGCGCGCCGACCTGGAGAAGGCCTGGGTGCAGCGCCGCATGATGCTGGACCAGTGCCTGGAGCTGCAGGTGTGAGCCGCCACGGTGGTGGTGGTGGGGGGACGGGTGTGTGTGGCCCCCGCCTGAACGCCGTGTCCCCTGCAGCTCTTCAACAGGGACTGTGAGCAGGCGGAGAACTGGATGGCGGCGCGGGAGGCCTTCCTGGCCAGCGACGACAAGGGGGACTCGCTGGACAGCGTGGAGGCGCTGATCAAGAAGCACGAGGACTTCGACAAGGCCATCAACGTGCAGGTGGGGGGGGGACTCCAGCAGGGGGGGGCGTTCCAGCGCTGCAGACAGACCATGTGTGTTCTCCACAGGAGGAGAAGATCGCTGCTCTGCAGTCCTTTGCTGACCAGCTGATCGGGGCCGACCACTACGCCAAACCAGAGATCTTCACCCGCCGCAACGAAGTCCTGGACAGGTAGTGGTGATAGTAGTGACACTAGTGACCAGGGATGGATGGCAGGGGCCACGGCCGGCACTCTGACTGAACACCCCCCCTCCTGACGTGTCCAGGTGGCGCCGGCTGAAGGCCCAGATGATCGAGAAGCGCTCCAAGCTGGGGGAGTCCCAGACGCTGCAGCAGTTCAGCAGAGACGTGGACGAGATCGAGGCCTGGATCAGCGAGAAGCTGCAGACGGCCACCGACGAGTCCTACAAGGACCCCACCAACATCCAGGTAGGGTCACGTGACAGCAGGACGGGGGCCGTGTGGGTGATGATTGTTAACTCTGGTGTTCACTCCTGAACTCTTCTCTTGTTTCTTGTAGCTGTCCAAGCTGCTGGTGAGTTGTAGTAGTGAGTCTGCTCACTAACAGCAGGTCGTCTCCGTGTGTCCACGTCTGTGTGTAGAACATGTAGAACCATCAGCGCTGCTGACGCCAGCTTCCTGTTTTAATTCACCTGTTTGTTTCGTAGCTGTTTTCTCGGTTTGTGTTCTCATCAGAGGCTGTTAGCTGTTAGCTGTTAGCTGCTAGCTGTTAGCTGCTAGCGGCTGGTGTGGCTTCACTTTATTTTAATTCTCACGGGTTCACCTTCAAACGTGCTTCAGTGTCTGATCCATCAGATCAGCTGGTGGGACTGACGTGTCCCACATCACTGGCCCCCCCAGGGTCAGGGTGTGGTTCACCTTCACCTGACGTGTAGAAACACACATGAAGCAGCTTTGAAGTGACTCTTCCATCACGAGGTTTTTGAGTTTGTTTTGTTGCCCCGCCCCCCACATGCCCGTCCTGTGTGTGTGTGTGTGTGTGTGTGTGTGTGTGTGTGTGTGTGTGTGTCCTGTGTTCATGCTGTCCTCCAGTCCCAGACATAATTCATGAACTAACACTGAATGTTCGATCACACATCAGTGTCTGTGTGTTCAATAATCAATACTGTAAACAATAATAATAATGACTCCTGGGGGAGACGTGAACACGTCCACCCAGACACGCGTGTGGTTCTCATGTTCTGTCCGTGTTCCCTCCTGTGTGTGTGTGTGTCAGAGTAAGCATCAGAAGCACCAGGCGTTTGAGGCGGAGCTCCACGCTAACGCAGATCGGATCCGCGGCGTCATCGACACAGGAAACGCCCTGATCCAGAGGGGCGCCTGCGCCGGCAGCGAGGACGCCGTCAAGGTAACCCGTCCTGTGTGCAGCTGGAGGTGAACGCCCCCCAACAGTCACACCCTACAGGCCCCGGTCATGCTCAGCTCAGTGCTGATTGGCTGTTGTAGAGAACAGAACATCCAGACGTGTGACTTCTGCAGGCCGCCTGGGATCATGTCGCTAACCGCTAACTAGTCTCCAGGTTAAACTAGACAACCAATCACAGGTAATGAATGCACTTTTATAATATTTGGTTAATACCAACATATTTTAAGTTCAAATTCAAGTCAACGTCAGCTTTATTGTCAAGTGTTCCATATATGTACGACATACAGCACAGATGAAATTGCAGTCCTCTTTGACCCACGTAAACAGGCAGTACAACAGGCAGTACAACACAGGCAGGACAACACAGGCAGTACAACACAGGCAGGACAACACAGGCAGGACAACACAGGCAGTACAACACAGGCAGGACAACACAGGCAGGACAACACAGGCAGTACAACACAGGCAGGACAACACAGGCAGGACAACACAGGCAGTACAACACAGGCAGGACAACACAGACAGAACAACACAGACAGTACGACAGGCAGTACAACACAGGCAGTACAACACAGGCAGGACAACACAGGCAGAACAACACAGACAGTACGACAGGCAGTACAACACAGGCAGTACGACAGGCAGTACAACACAGGCAGTACAACACAGGCAGGACAACACAGGCAGAACAACACAGACAGTACGACAGGCAGTACAACACAGACAGTACGACAGGCAGTACAACACAGGCAGTACGACAGGCAGTACAACACAGGCAGTACAACACAAGCAGTACAACACAGGCAGTACGACAGGCAGTACAACACAGGCAGTACAACACAGACAGTACAACACGGGCAGTACAACACAGACAGTACAACACGGGCAGTACAACACAGGCAGTACAACACGGGCAGTACAACACGGGCAGTACAACACAGGCAGTACAACAGGGGCAGAACAACACGGGCTGAACAACACGGGCAGAACAACACGGGCAGAACAACACGGGCTGAACAACAGGGGCAGAACAACACGGGCTGAACAACACGGGCAGAACAACACGGGCAGAACAACACGGGCAGTACAACAGGCAGGACAACACAATGAGACTAAACACAAGGGATGGTTAACATCTCTATACACTCTTAATCCCGTAGAAGAAGTAACGTGTCCACAGTCCCTGAGTTGATGGGGGGAGAGACAGAGGGAGAGGTAGTCAGGTGCTGGGGGGAAGGGCAGGGCAGTGTGAGGGTAGAGTTCAGGGTGGTGGCAGGGGGCAGAGCAGGGGGGGAGTTGAGCCTCTAGACCGCCTGGTGAAAGAAACTGTCCTTGAGCCTGCTGGTTGTGGCCCCAGACTCTGCAGTCTCCTACCTGATGGCAGCAGGCTGAAAAGGCTGTGAGGGGGGGTGGGTGGGATCACCTGCTATGCTGATGGCTTTGCGGGTGGGGCGGGTGTTATAAATGTCTGTGAGTTTACAAGTTTACAAGGAATTCCATTTTATTTTTCAATGTAGTACAGAATAAACATCTCTCATCTTCCTCTTCTTTCTCATTGAGGGTCACGGGGGTTGCTACGGACGACTGATATGTTGCTACGGACGACTTATTAATTGTACAGTAACTTGATACTACGTGTTTTAACGGTTTACTGGTGATTTTACGATTCTGATATTTGTGTCAGACTGAAGTGGAGCAAAACGAGGTCAACTTGATTTTGATATCTCTTGTATTTTTGTAAAACGGGCGTGACCCCCAGAGCCATATGTGGGGCATAGCTGTGGTGATGCTGCCTACCCGTCCTGTCAGACGTGGGTTTCCTCTTTAATCCTGACCCGTGCCCCCCCAGGCCCGCCTCGGCGCTCTGGACGAGCAGTGGCAGTTCCTGGTCAACAAGTCAGCGGAGAAGAGCCAGAAGCTGAAGGAGGCCAACAAGCAGCAGAACTTCAACACGGGCATCAAGGACTTCGACTTCTGGCTGTCTGAGGTGAGGCCCCGCCCTCCTGGTGCCGCTTCGGACCCCCCAACGGTCAGGTGACGGTCTCAGTGTCTGATTGGTTCTCAGGTGGAGGCTCTGCTCGCCTCTGAGGATTATGGGAAAGATCTGGCTTCAGTCAACAACCTCCTGAAGAAACACCAGCTGCTGGAGGCGGACATCTCTGCCCACGAGGTACACTGCTCTCTGATTGGCTCAGGTCGGACACACACACACACCCCTCTGACGTCTGACCTCCCTCCTCTGGACAGGACCGTCTGAAGGACTTGAACGGTCAGGCCGACAGCCTGATGACCAGCGACGCCTTCGACACCTCCCAGGTGAAGGACAAACGTGACGCCGTCAACGGACGCTTCGCCAAGATCAAGAGCATGGCCGCCGGGCGCCGCGCCAAGCTCAACGAGTCCCACCGCCTGCACCAGTTCTTCAGGGACCTGGATGACGAGGAGTCCTGGATCAAGTAAGTCCCTCTGGATCACTTGTGTGACGCTGACCGCTGGTGCGAGCGCTCACGTCTGTGCTGGTCCACAGGGAGAAGAAGCTGCTCGTGAGCTCTGAGGACTACGGACGTGACTTGACAGGAGTGCAGAATTTGAGGAAGAAGCACAAGAGGCTGGAAGCTGAGCTGGGAGCACACGAACCCGCCATTCAGGTCAGAGGTCATCTGAGGTGTGTGTGTTTGACCCAGGGAAGTGTCACTGCAGGCAGGTCAGAGTGTAGCCAGAGGTCCGTCCAACAACTCGAGCTCAACAAATCCAGGACAGAGTTATCAGGCTTCACAGAACCCAACAAACACCAGCTGATGCTCTGTTGATCCTGATAGTGTGTGTGTGTGTGTGTGTGTTTGTGTGTGTGTGTGTGTGTGTGTGTGTGTGTGTGTGTGTGTGTGTGTTCCAGTCGGTGCTGGACACTGGGAAGAAGCTGTCTGATGACAACACCATCGGTCAGGAGGAGATCCAGCAGCGTCTGGCTCAGTTCGTCCACCACTGGAAGGAGCTGAAGGACTTGTCTGGAGCGAGGTGAGGCTGCTGTCCCATCAGCGTGTGAGCCACACACACACTGGTTAGTACACGTGTGTGTGTGTGTGTGTGTGTGTGTGTGTGCTCCAGGGGCCAGAGGCTGGAGGAGTCTCTGGAGTACCAGCAGTTTGTGGCGAACGTAGAGGAGGAGGAGGCGTGGATCAATGAGAAGCTGAACCTGGTGGGGTCTGAGGACTATGGAGACACGCTGGCTGCTGTGCAGGTGCTGCCTCCACCCCCCCACACCCGTGTGACGTCACATGTTACTGTTACTGGAGGATGACACGCGTGTGTTTCCACAGGGGCTGCTGAAGAAGCACGAGGCGTTTGAGACGGACTTCACGGTGCACCGGGACCGCGTCAGCGACGTGTGCTCCAACGGGGACGAGCTCATCAAGAAGGTGCCGTCTGTGGGGAGGGTCTCTGGTGGGTGTGACCCCCGAACGGCATCTTCTGAACACACGTGTGTTTGTGCGACAGAACAACCATCACGTGGACAACATCAGCGCCAAGATGGCGGCGCTGCGGGGGAAAGTGTCCGAGCTGGAGAGGGCCGCCGCCCAGAGGAAGGCCAAGCTGGACGAGAACTCGGCCTTCCTGCAGTTCAACTGGAAGGCTGACGTGGTGGAGTCGTGGATCGGTAGGAGCACCAACGTGACCCGTCTGACAGGGGTCCGACCTGGGGGGCCTCATGTGTTCACCTTGTGTTGTGTCCAGGTGAGAAGGAGAACAGCCTGAAGACGGACGACTACGGCAGAGACCTGTCCTCTGTGCAGACGCTGCTCACCAAGCAGGTACAGCATCCTGCATCACACCTGTCAACCTCAAGGCCCGGGGGCCAAATGTGGCCCTCCACGTCATTTTATGTGGCCCAAGAGAGCAAAAGGAGTCAGTGTCTAAAAATAAATCAATCAAAAGTGCGCTTTGACCCAAAACTACATTTCCCACAATGCAGTAGTTCAGCCCATTTGAACTCTGACTAAACGTAGTGAACAAAGTTAACGTCCTAACTTGTGTTTGATGTTATTTTTCTTTATTGATTGATAGTTTGATCCTTGATTGATGGAGTTCTGTGGGTTTAATAACCTGACAAAAGGATTTATGTTAGAACAGAGAAACAAACAAATGTGTTTTTTCTGTCTAACTGTAATGTTTGTAAGTTGAACAAGAACCAATGCAGTCACAGACTGCAACATCCCACGACACCCCTGACTGTAACTGGTGCATTCTATGTGTCATGAGGTTTCAGAGATGTGTACCTAAAAAGGTTCAAAAGTGAAAATGTGACCTTGACCTAGTTTGTAAAGGTCAAGGTCGTGATCTAATTTTCATCCCCTTGCCTCCCTGAATATAACGCCTTTTGTTTCCTCTTTCTATTCTATCCGGTTCCAGAATATGTGCAAAAATATCTCAGGATAGAAAATATCTAAGACCATAGATCAAAGCTAGTGCTCTGACCTACTGTCATTGATCAAAGAAGTAGCTTTGATCTATGGTCGTACTCATACTGGCCCTTCTCCCTCGTCGTGCTTTTAGTTTCAGAGCGGTGATGTATTGTAACTCAGTATTTGTGTGTTCCTCTGTTCTTCCACCAAACGTCTCCACAACCGTTCAGATAGAAAGATGAAACTAAAAGCACATGACTCAGGCAGCAGAGGGGATGAAGATGAGATGATGACCCTGAGAAAACTAGGTCAAGGTCAAATTTTAATTTTTGTACACTCAAGAACCGGATAAGACTATACATCAAAGATAGTGCTAGTGATCAATGACAGTAGGTCAGGTTAAAATTTTCAGTTCAGGGGTGTCGTGGGGTGTTAGTCTTTGACTGGCTTGGTTCTAGTTTAATATGAAGGACTAGTTACATTTATTATACTTTAAGTTACTTTTAGTTACATTTATTAGCTACTTCTGGCCCTTTGATTACTGCTGTCTCTCTGTTCCTCACGGCTCCTCGTCTGTCTGCAGGAGACGTTTGACGCTGGTCTCCAGGCCTTCCAGCAGGAGGGCATCACCAACATCACCGCTCTGAAGGACCAGCTCCTGGCAGCCAAGCACGTCCAATCAAAAGCCATCGAGGCTCGGCACGCCGCCCTGATAAAGCGCTGGAATCAGCTGCTGTCCAACTCTGCAGCACGCAAGAAGAAGCTTCTGGAGGCTCAAGAGCACTTCAGAAAGGTGGGTTGTGAACCACACACACTCAGGTGAAGGTGGACCTCCCTCCGTCTCTACGGTAACGGCTCATGTCTGCTTTAACCACCGTATCCGTATCTACTCTCCACGTCTCCAGGTGGAGGACTTGTTCTTGACCTTTGCCAAGAAGGCGTCGGCCTTCAACAGCTGGTTTGAGAACGCAGAGGAGGACCTGACGGACCCGGTCAGGTGCAACTCCCTGGAGGAGATCCGGGCGCTGCGTGAAGCCCACGAGGCGTTCAGGTCCTCACTGAGCTCCGCTCAGGCCGACTTCAACCAGCTGGCTGAGCTGGACCAGCAGATCAAGAGCTACCAGGTGGCCTCCAACCCCTACACCTGGTTCACCATGGAGGCCCTGGAGGAGACCTGGAGGAACCTGCAGAAGATCATCAAGGTGTCGGACCCAGACAGCTTCCAGTGAGTGTTTCCATCGTCTGAAGGAGGCGTGGCTGAACGTGTTTCTGTGAGCAGGAGCGAGAGCTGGAGCTGCAGAAGGAGCAGAGGAGGCAGGAGGAGAACGACAAGCTGCGTCAGGAGTTCGCCCAGCACGCCAACGCCTTCCACCAGTGGCTGCAGGAGACCAGGTGGGACGAGAACCTCTGAGCTCCGGAGGGCTGTGTTCATGTAGCTTCATGCTAATCTGTTGTCTCTCTCTCTCCACCACTCCTCCTGTCTGGGCTGCTCCTCGCCTGCGGTGGATCCCTGTGCTAATCAGGACGTACCTTCTGGATGGGTTAATATCTCTGCTTCTTAAGCGTGTGACTGATCAGTGTGTTGGTGTGTGAGCTGAGCTCACTCCTGTTTGGTGTTCTGCTCCTCTGCTTCCTCATCAGTACCGAGCTGCTGATGACCTTTCTGGAAGCTCGTCTTCCTTCCTTTCCCTGTGTGGTAGAGTAGGGCTGTGACCTGTGACCCCACACACCCCCCTGCTGGGGCCTTCAGTCCCCTCCTGCTGTGATAACATTCACAACATCTGAGTCTACTAGAAGGCCCATGAATGGAAATACCATTGATGCTCTCAGCCAATCAGACGTGATCACTGGAAGATCACCAACAAGTTTAAACTGGTTCCAACTTGTTGGTGGAGCTCCCATCTGCTCTGTCCTCAAGATGGAGACGTGTTCCTGGGTTTGGTCATACGTGACCTTCCATTCTGGGGTGACAGACCTCCACCTCCCCAGGAGGAGCAGCTGGAGGTCTGGGGGGGTTGGAGGCAGACAGAGTCCATTAGGCTGACGTGACCTCAGGCAGTCCTGAACGTTACTGTTACACCATCATCCTCTGGAGTGGAGAGCCGACCTCCACCTTTGTGATGTTCTAACAGCCTGCTGCAGCCCCCCCATGTGTGGTTTGGGTCCAGGCTGGTGTGTGTGTTGGTTTGGTGGGACTAACCGTGTGTGTGTGTGTGTGTGTGTGTGTGTGTGTGTGTGTGTGTGGAGTGCATTGGGTTAACATCCTGTGCTTCCTAACTGGTGTGTTGGTGTCAGGTCGTGTATGGTGGAAGAGTCCGGAACCCTGGAGTCTCAGCTGGAGGCCACCAAGGTGAGTGTAGTCACACCTGTTAGCTCTGCTCACACCTGTTAGCTCTGCTCAGGTAGTCACACCTGTTAGCTCTGCTCACACCTGTTAGCTGTGCTCAGGTAGTCACACCTGTTAGCTCTGCTCACACCTGTTAGCTGTGCTCAGGTAGTCACACCTGTTAGCTGTGCTCAGGTAGTCACACCTGTTAGCTCTGCTCACACCTGTTAGCTGTGCTCAGGTAGTCACACCTGTTAGCTCTGCTCACACCTGTTAGCTCTGCTCAGGTAGTCACACCTGTTAGCTCTGCTCACACCTGTTAGCTCTGCTCACACCTGTTAGCTCTGCTCAGGTAGTCACACCTGTTAGCTGTGCTCAGGTAGTCACACCTGTTAGCTCTGCTCACACCTGTTAGCTCTGCTCAGGTAGTCACACCTGTTAGCTCTGCTCACACCTGTTAGCTCTGCTCAGGTAGTCACACCTGTTAGCTCTGCTCACACCTGTTAGCTCTGCTCAGGTAGTCACACCTGTTAGCTCTGCTCACACCTGTTAGCTCTGCTCAGGTAGTCACACCTGTTAGCTCTGCTCACACCTGTTAGCTCTGCTCAGGTAGTCACACCTGTTAGCTCTGCTCACACCTGTTAGCTGTGCTCAGGTAGTCACACCTGTTAGCTGTGGTCAGGTAGTCACACCTGTTAGCTGTGGTCAGCTGGCTCCTGAGCAGCGTGTGTTGATGTTCATGCTAGCGTAAGCACCAGGAGATCCGTGCCATGCGCAGCCAGCTGAAGAAGATCGAGGACCTGGGCGCGGCCATGGAGGAGGCGCTGATCCTGGACAACAAGTACACGGAACACAGCACCGTGGGCCTGGCCCAGCAGTGGGACCAGCTGGACCAGCTGGGCATGAGGATGCAGCACAACCTGGAGCAGCAGATCCAGGCCAGGTACCGGCCTCCCCCAGCCAATGGTACGCAGGGGCGTGGCCGTTTGCTCAGGTGTCTCTACTTTCCCTCAGGAACACCACCGGAGTGACGGAGGAGGCGCTGAAGGAGTTCAGCATGATGTTCAAGTGAGTGTTCACACGTGTTCACACGCTGGCACTCCAGTGGTCACACGCTGGCGCTCCAGTGGTCACACGCTGGCGCTCCAGTGGTCACACGCTGGCGCTCCAGTGGTCACACGCTGGCGCTCCAGTGGTCACACGCTGGCGCTCCAGTGGTCACACGCTGGCGCTCCAGTGGTCACACGCTGGCGCTCCAGTGGTCACACGCTGGCGCTCACCTCCACTAACTGGTTTGCAGACACTTTGACAAGGAGAAGTCTGGTCGTCTGAACCACCAGGAGTTCAAGTCCTGCCTGCGCTCGCTGGGGTACGACCTGCCCATGGTGGAGGAGGGGGAGCCGGACCCCGAGTTTGAGGCCATCCTGGACACAGTGGATCCCAACAGGTGTGTCACATGTGCAGGAGTGAGTCTACTGGTCAGACCAAAGGTCACCTTGAGCAGCGGGTGAGGGGTTCCTTTGGGGAGCGTTGGGTGGTTGATGTTGGTGCTCGTCCAAAGCAGGAAGCGGCGCAGACATCGGGAGGAAGTGGAGTCTGGTTCCATCCCGACTCTCTGCTCTGAACACTGAAGTGGGTGTGGCTCAGTGGCGTGACGCTGTGTAACTGAGGGTCATGCTTTGCAGGGATGGTAACGTGTCGCTGCAGGAGTACATGGCGTTCATGATCAGCCGCGAGACGGAGAACGTGAAGTCCAGCGAGGAGATCGAGAGCGCCTTCCGGGCCCTGAGCACCGAGAACAAGCCCTACGTGACCAAAGAGGAGCTCTACCAGGTCAGACCTGATCACCACTGTCTGTACACCTGGGGGGCGGTCCCGTCCGCCCGGGGGGGCAGTCCCATCCTCATGGACTCCCTTCTCTTGCAGAACCTGACCAAGGAGCAGGCAGACTACTGCCTGTCCCACATGAAGCCCTACCTGGACAGCAAGGGCCGTGAGCTGCCGTCGGCGTTCGACTTTGTGGAATTCACCCGCTCGCTCTTCGTCAACTGATGCTCCGCCCTCCAGCGACCAACCGGGAGGCGTTCCCCCCCACACATGCTTCTGCTCCAACACACGGCTGAAACCGCATGACCAGAACCCCTCACTGATAACGAGCCGTGCTATTAATCTACCGCTAACGATAGCGTAGTGGAGTCACCTCTGAATGTGATTGTTAGCTGTGTTAGCTGTGTTAGCTCTTTAGCTCGTGCTTTAATGACTTTAACATGCTGGTATTGTTAACGCTGTAACACCTTAACCACTGCAGTGTGCTTTAATAAACGCTACTGGTTACAACTGGAAGTCCAGCTTCAGGTTTTTTGTTGAAATAAATGAAGCAGCCCCCCCTCTGCTGGTGTCATCCTGCCACCTGATTGGCTAGCTGCTCCAGCTGGCTGCGTTCTCTGGGGCTCTGCTCCGTTAGCTCGCTGCTCAGCTGCCAGACGCTGACGGTCCCGTCGGTCGACCCCACCGCCAGAAGGTGGGGGTTGTGGTTGTTAAAGGCCAGACAGGCTGCAGCTCCACCCGCTGCCCCCTGCTGGACGGAGGCCGCTGGCCTCAGGCTCCGGTGGCTCAGGTCAAACATCTGGACCCCCCCTTGGAGACAAGAACAGGGCGTCAAGTCAGAAGCATCCTCATTGTGTCTGAACTTCACTTCCACCAGCAAACATCCCACAGATGGACGTTTGATTAGCAGCGTCGTTACCGGGGTTCATGTCAGGAGAACACCTGAGGAGAAAGTTAACCTGCATGTTTAGCAGATAACTAAACATTTTACCATAGTCACAAAAAAAACATTTATTCTTTACTGCAGACTAGTCACGTACAAGAACCTCTAGGTAGTAGTACCTCTAGATACAAGTACTTCTAGATAGTAGTACCTCTAGATACAAGTACCTCTAGATAGTAGTACCTCTAGATACAAGTACCTCTAGATAGTAGTACCTCTAGATACAAGTACCTCAAGATACATCTACCTCTCGATACATGTACCTTTAGACAGTAGTACGTCTAGATACAAGTACCTCTAGATAGTAGTAACTCTAGATACATGTGCCTCTAGATACAAGCACCTCTAAATAACAGTACCTCTAGAAACAAGTACCTCTAGAGAGTAGTACCTCTAGATACATGTACCTCTAGATAGTAGTACCTCTAGATACATGTACCTCTAGATAGTAGTACTTCTAGATACAAGTACCTCTAAATACATGTACCTCTAGATAGTAGTACCTCTAGATACATGTACCTCTAGATACAAGTACCTCTAGATACATGTGCCTCTAGATAGTAGTACCTCTAGATACATGTACCTCTAGATAGTAGAGTACCTCTAGATACAAGTACCTCTAGGTAGTACCTCCAGATAGTAGTACCTCTACATAGTAAAACCTCCAGTTTATTTCGTTCTGTGACTGAATTCGTAAGTCAAACATTTCCCCATTTAAAATAAACCATTTTAATCCATTCCAGTCTTGTAAAAAAGACCCAAATCTCCCACATTATGAAAAAATGTCACTACGACAGATCCAGTTTCACCTGATGTTGTGTCCATCTGCCCAGCACAACTCGTATCTTTAAACAGTCATGTCTTTAAACACTCGTATCTTTAAACAGTCATGTCTTTAAACACTCGTATCTTTAAACAGTCATGTCTTTAAACACTCGTATCTTTAAACACTCGTGTCTTTAAACACTCGTACTCTGAGGTTCTACTGCATTTGAACCACCATCAAACAGAGTAGGTGGACTAGACGTGTTTGATTTCTGTAGCAATGACTAAACAGTAAAACTCAGCGTTGACATATGGGTCAGGCTGTTTCTCCTGCTTGTTAGACCTTTGGTCAGACCCATGACCCCCCAGAAGACCTGATGGACGGTGGCCTGACAGACGCTCAGTCTGATGTCTAATGAGGTTGTGACCCGGGACCAAGAGGGCCAGCAGACTGTTGGTCATATGCTGTACCTTGTCCAGTGGCTGCAGCAAACACCAGTGGTCTGGTGGGGGACCACTGCACCTGGAACACGTAGGAGTCAGACACCCGGAGCGACAGCAGCGGGTCGGCCTGCAGCAGTGTGCAGAGGTGCACCTGACCGTCGGTCCCCGCACTCACAAACAGGTTTCTGGAGACAACAAGACGTGTTTAGCACCTGCTTTCCCCTCCGTCCACCGGTGTCCAGTGGTGAGCTGAGGCCTGACCTGTGGAACGGGGAGCAGTGGACGGAGTGGATTGGGCCGCTCGACTGCCTGAAGGAGAAGACTGCTGGGGCCCTTGGTGTCAAGCTCTGGCCTTCAGACGGCGCTTCAGCCAGGGTCTTGGAGGAGAAGGAGCACCTGAGCAGCAGCCCCCCCTCAGAGCCCACCAGGAACACGTCTGGGTCCCAGGGAGACAGAGCCAGCGCCGTGACGCCCACCGGACTGCTGCCCTGGGCCTGTGGACACAAACTCACCATGAAGGACATGAGACGCCCTAAAGCTAAGAAGACAAGCCTTATTTTTAGGACGCATAAAATAATACATTCATTCATTCATTTTCCACCGGTCAAGGTCATCCGCCTTGACCGGTTGTGTGGAAAAGAAATACAATGAAGATAAGGACAGGGAAAGAGACAAAGAGAGAGAGAGAGTCAGATAGACCAGATAGAGTCAGTGACTATCTTTATCAACACGACTCATTGGGTCATGAAAAGGGAAGGATGGGGGGGTCATCGCTGCCCCCGACCCTGACCACTACTAGCTTCCTGTTTGGTCTGATCACCATGAGCTCACCTTCAAGCTGCTGCTGCTGTGGGGGACTTGCTGCCCCTTCAGGGTGTAGCTAGAGTCCAGGACCAGCCTGCCACAGTGGGGGTCCACTGCCCACAGCAGGACCCTCCCTCCTGAACAGGCACTGAGCACCCCCAAGTCCCCCTTCTGCAAGGGCACCCAGGCAACCTGTAAATACACACACACACACACACACACACACACACACATTGTGCTGATGGGATCAGAGCAGCGTCTCAGTCTCTCTCCAGGATGCCTGGGCTCACCTGGTAAACAGGTTCTCTGTGGCTGTCGGCTGACATCCCAGTTTGAGCCAACAGGGGGTCCTGAGTCCGCCTGGTGTCCCACACCACCACCTCCCCACTGTGAAGACCCCCTGTGAACACACACACACACATGTTGTGTGGGATGTTGTGTGATGTTGGTCCTTCAGTCTCAGACCAGCTGGGGTGGAACCAGACCAGACCAGACCAGCTGATCAGCTGACCACTCCGAGCAGACATGAACCAACCTGCGATGAGGGCGGGCAGGCGGGGGTGGCAGCACACAGCGGTGATCGCCGCGGTAACGTTGATGACCAGGTCGGCTTGTTGGGGGTCCAACCTTCGACTCTCCAGGTTCCACAGACAAACGTGAGAACTGTGGGTGTTCCAGTCCCCGTCGTCCATCCTGGAGCCAGAAACCGTTCACCAGTTCAGGGCGTGTCCACCTGAACACGTCTCACACCAAACACACCTGAGGTTCACATACCGGCCATAAGCGCTCACAATCACTGAACCCGTACAGCTCCAGGACACGGCCGTCACGTGAAGACCCCTTTCTACAGCGCCGGAGTGGTGCAGACGGTGAACACACGACACCTGTGACACACAACCGCCACACCAACAAGTCTCCTTCAGACAACGTGATGTTAACACAGCCTGAGAACAGCATCTCTACTAGTGATCAAACACATACTAGTGATCATCTCTACAGTAATTAACATACTAGTGATCATTTCTACAGATCTACAGGTATGTTAGTGGAGCGTTTAGGCTCCTGGTCCCGGTCTGGATCCAGGACCAGTTGTGGACGAACGTGTTGAAGGCCTTTCCAGTCTTAGTGGTCCAACCAGCATTCATCCGTCCACACCAACAGTGGTGTGGACACCAACCAGGACTCCATCTGCTCTTCAACAGTGGGAACCTCTCCTGAGGAGCAGGTGGACAACATCTGGCCTGAGAACACTTCTACATGTGGACTGAAGGTACGAGGTATCAAACCAACAACCTCTGATCTAACACTGAGCCACAACTTTAAACATTCTGAATGAGGAACCTCATGGGCAACTACCATGTGTGCTCTGAAGTGGATCCAGACCATAATTGGATTATGGTGGACTGTATTATCCAAACCAACACATTCTGCCTAGCAGGCCTTGAACCAATTCATTCTACCTAACCGGACTGGAACCAATACTTTTATTTCTGTCCACTAGTCTGATCCCCAAAGGGGAATGAAGAACACACTCTAATACACACCGAACAGGCCTAGACCCAAACATTCTACCGAACCTACACCTATAGAGAACCACGCCCAACCCGTTGCCCGTGGTTACCAGGTTGCGGTGATCTTCCCAGTTGGCCTGGAACCCGTGGAAGGCGTGGCTCCTGGTGTTCCTGAGCAGCTGTCTGGTGACATCCTCTTCCACCCGCAGCAGGAAGTCCTTCAGGCCGGGGGGGTCCAGGTGGTCTGGGTTCTGCTGGAGGTCCTGCGTCTGGTCTGGGGGGTCTGTTTGGGTCTGGCTGCTGCTGGTGGATCCGGTCTGGACCTGGGCATCGGTGGGGCGTCTCTCTGTGGTCTGAGAACTCTGAAATGAAGGGAATGGAGCACATGGTGACCGTCACCAGCACGGATCAGCACCAGGACTTCATGTGTGTTCAGGGTCAAGCCTGAAACACGGAGGTCAAAGGTCAGACTGATTCAGAACCCCTTCGGGCTGGTCTGTTGGTGGTTCCTGTTTACATCTGATCAGTTTGGGTTTTACAAACAAACTGTTTGTTCCGAGCGGCACCCAAACGCACCACGTGTCTGAACCAGTAGCAACACAACGTTAATGACGTCACAGGACGGCTGTCGCAACGGCGGCCGGTGACGTAGATTCTCCGACGGTACTACCTACCGACTCCCGCAGCGACCGTCCGCGTTCCGCCCGCAGGGACCGGACGCCCACCGGGGCTCCGGCCGCGTCACCGAACATGCTGCCGGTACCGGAGGGGCTGCACCGGAACACGTTCCCCGGTCCGGTCACGGCTAAACACGGAGCTCCCGACCCACACAGCCCGTTACCCCGGTGACCGGGCGGCTGCTGCTCGATGGGGCTGCGGCTCTCTGCCGCCCCCACGTGGACGGGAGGCCAAAAGGAACATCCGGTCTGGTTTGAGCAGCTCTCCAATGACTTGAGAAGTCATCTTCCACGGCTACAGAATGGAACCCAAAGGAGACAGAACTGTTCACCTCCTCTCCAGGAGAACCCAAGTCCTTTTGATTTCTGTTGTGGTGCATTTCACTGAGAATTATAGTCAGCAAACAAAGTTAACGATGACCTTTCTTTACTGCTGTATTGATGTTAGTAATAGACGTTGCCTCCATCTTGTAAACCCCTGGTTGGAGTTAACATTTGAAGTTCACACAAAAGCTCCAAATCAAACTTGTGGCCTGTTAATGAAATAATCCTCAACACAGGTCATTTGTTCTAACACAGCTGAGCCAGCAAAGCCACCAAGTGTGGAACAACCCCTGCTTTCAGACAACTACCATCAACTGAACAAATCAACTGGGATGTGTATGTTTCACTGGTCATCAGAGAGGTCTCAGAGGGGGACTCGTCCGTCACCCAAGCTGAAGTCACTGAGCTGGTTGCCAAACTCCTTGGTGGATGAGATTCTCCCTGAGTACCTCAAGTCTCTGGATGTGCAGGGACTGTCATGGTTGACACGTCTCTGTAACATCACATGGCAGTCGGAGGCAGTACCTCTGGATTGGCAGACCGGAGTGGTGGTCCATCTTTTCAAAAAGGGGGACCAGAGGGTGTGTTCCAACTATAGGGGGGTCACACTCCTCAGCCTCCCGGGGAAAGTCTACTCCAGGGTCCTGGAGAGGAGGATTAGACCGATAGTCGAACCGAGGATTCAGGAGGAACAATGTGGTTTTCGTCCCGGTCGTGGAACACTGGACCAGCTCTACACTCTCCATCGAGTGCTCGAGGGTTCATGGGAGTTTGCCCAACCAGTCCACATGTGTTTTGTGGACCTGGAGAAGGCATTCGATCCTGTCCCTCGTGGTATCTTGTGGGGAGTGCTTCAGGAGTATGGGGTCCGGGGCCCTTTGCTGAGGGCTGTCCGGTCCCTGTATGACCGAAGCCCGAGCTTGATTCGCATTGCCGGCAGTAAGTCAGACCTGTTCCAGGTGCATGTTGGACTCCGGCAGGGCTGCCCTCTATCACGGGTTCTGTGGCCCCCCACATCATTTTATGTGGCGTGAGAGCGTAAAAGGTCAGTGTCTAAAAATAGGTCAAAAGTGTGTTTTGACCAAAACTACATTTCCCACAATGCAGTAGTTCAGCCCATTTTAACTCTGACTAAACGTTGTGACCAAAGTTAACGTCCTAACTTGTGTCTGATGTTAGTTTGATCCTTGATTGATGGAGTTCTGTGGGTTTAATAACCTGACAAATGAAAAGGATTTATGTTAGAACAGAGAAACAAACAAACATGTTTTTTCTGTCTAACTGTAATGTTTGGAACTAGAATAAGTCAGAAATTCACTGATTTAACATTAAGGAGTAGTTACATTTAGTTACATTACATTGAGTTACATTTAGTTACATTTATTAGTTACATTAAGGAGTAGTTACATTTAGTTACATTACATTGAGTTACATTTAGTTACATTTATTAGTTACATTTAGGAGTAGTTACATTTTGTTACATTACATTGAGTTACATTTAGTTACATTTATTAGTTACATTAAGGAGTAGTTACATTTAGTTACATTTCATTGAGTTACATTTAGTTACATTTATTAGTTACATTAAGGAGTAGTTACATTTAGTTACATTACATTGAGTTACATTTAGTTACATTTATTAGTTACATTAAGGAGTAGTTACATTTAGTTACATTACATTGAGTTACATTTAGTTACATTTATTAGTTACATTAAGGAGTAGTTACATTTAGTTACATTACATTGAGTTACATTTAGTTACATTTATTAGTTACATTAAGGAGTAGTTACATTTAGTTACATGACATTGAGTTACATTTAGTTACATTTATTAGTTACATTAAGGAGTAGTTACATTTAGTTACATTACATTGAGTTACATTTAGTTACATTTATTAGTTACATTAAGGAGTAGTTACATTTAGTTACATTACATTGAGTTACATTTAGTTACATTTATTAGTTACATTAAGGAGTAGTTACATTTAGTTACATTACATTGAGTTACATTTAGTTACATTTATTAGTTACATTAAGGAGTAGTTACATTTAGTTACATTACATTGAGTTACATTTAGTTACATTTATTAGTTACATTAAGGAGTAGTTACATTTAGTTACATTACATTTAGTTACATTTATTAGTTACATTAAGGAGTAGTTACATTTAGTTACATTACATTGAGTTACATTTAGTTACATTTATTAGTTACATTAAGGAGTAGTTACATTTAGTTACATTACATTGAGTTACATTTAGTTACATTTATTAGTTACATTAAGGAGTAGTTACATTTAGTTACATTACATTGAGTTACATTTAGTTACATCTGGCCCTTTGTGGACAGACATTATGCTGATGTGGCCCTCAGTGAAGATGACTTTGACCCCCCTGCATTAGACCATTCCTCCTAACAGTAGAACTCCTTGGTTCAGGGAGTAAAACCGTTGGTGTCAGTGTCAACCGTCTATCAGATGTCTCATGGGACATACTTGAGTCTTTGGTTCAGAATTCAGCTCCAGCTCTTTCCTCCAATCACGTCTACAGAACAGTGAATAATCCATGTGCACATAACACGGGGTTCTCATTGGACCTACTTCCTACAGAAGAATCATTTTTCTTGGACAGCTTGGCTACAGGTTTACCTTCTCTTCTCCATGCCTGTGATTCCTCCACCTACAGGTGGAGAACTATGATGTTCAAGTGTGTGGTGAACAATTAACCGTTAACAACAGCTTGTAGTCAGACTTGTGGTGAAGGTCCCAGCTGTGTAACCTGCCCCCCACCAAACCGCTCTTGCTTACGTTCAATCACGTCAACCCTGTAGCCTAGTGTGGTCCTGTTACCCATAAGGCTCGTGTGCCTTCATGTTTCCTAGTCCAACCTCACCTCAGACCAGTCACACTCCCTGTGAGAAGCTCCTACAGACCATCAGTCTCCTGGTCATTGCTATAGGACTCAAACCGGTTAAACTTCAGTACGATAAGGCCGTTTTGTCTCATCAATAGTGTGACATCACCAAAGGTTTGGGAGGTCTCATCAGTCGTGACAACTGTCACTGTCTTCATGAAGAAAACAGTTCATGGGTCCAACAAGCCGTTAGGATCATGTGTGTAGATAAAACCACGTTATAGAGCTTCAACCCATTTCATATCTCCATCTGCTGGCACCCTGAGTGAACACCTGAAACACCGTTTGTGACAACAGGACTCCAAACATCATGTATACATTTATTTATTGTAACAAAGCAACTGGTACACTTAATTTAATGTGACAGGTTTCCAGCAGAACAGGAGCAGAACAGGAGGAGAGCTGCAGACTCAAGAGGACTCTGCTCCAACACTCCTCCCTCCCATCTCAAAACAATAAGCCAAGCTCTAAATTAGATTTTTAGGTTGGTTTTTTTTATAAAAAATGTACATTTCAAACTTTGTTGTGGGTGCCTGAAAAACAAGATAATGAAAATTTATTTAACAGACGTCCAAAGTTTTTGTCAGAGCCCACCATGCCTCCCCTATTAAACTGTGTACAATGAATGACCATCCTACCAAGATACATGGACACCCCCAAAACATTTACAACGGTTGAAAGAACAAGCTGGTGCTTCCAATCAGTTCTATTAGTACAGTAAGTCACAAAGGAAAATGCAACTTCTAATAAGCCTTAGTACCCTCACCACTGGATATATAATAATGTACATATATATAGAAAAGTGGCTGGGGATGCTATGATTAAGTTATCACTGCACCATGGCTTGTTTTTATCGAACTCACAACTTCAACAGAAATCTTACATACAAATCTCTATTGTACGTATTTAAATCTACGTAAGATGACGTGCAGAATGCTACAAACGTTCTATCTTCTGAGAAACAATGACATGTGAGACGTCAAAAGAGCGACAACCCCCCCACCCGGTGCAGACCAGCTGTGTATGGAGCGGTCTTCAGACATGGCGTTATGAACGGGCCGTGGCTGCAAAGGAAGAGGACGGACACACTGACGACATACAGGAAAGATTTGTACACCCCCCCCCCATAAATGTTGCTCCCATGGGCTGCAGGACGACCAGAGAGGAACGGTCTGAACAGTCTAATCATCCTCACCATCATCCTGGAGAAGAAAGGAACGATTCAGTCTTCATCACTTCATCACCGATGCTCACGAAGGGGGAGGAAAACTCACCTCCCCATCTTCACCATCTCCATCCTCTTCTTCATCTTCACCTTCTTCTTCTTCCCCCTCGTCAATATCTTCCAGACCCTCTTCTTCATCGTCGTCGTCATCGCCATCACCTTCCTCGTCCTCCATGTCAGGTACCTTTGGGATACAGAGACGTGAGGTGAACCAACGTCCAACACCAGCTGGTTGGGTCAACAAACCCCAGAGAGTACGACCAACACACACCCACCCCTCCATGGGGGGGCGGGGGTGCCACAAACCCTGCCTGGGAACATCTACGACAAAGTACCACTAAATACAGACACGTGACCAGGATCCACGCTCCTATTGGCTGAAGACGGATGCAGACATCAGCTCCAACTCAACTCTAACTCAACATTCTCTGAAGAACGAGGATCCAGGATATTTAATCCACACAATCAGTTTAACATAAGTCAAAGGTAACGAGTGGGGTCGGTCTCCTGCAGCATGAGAGTCAAGCTCCACCAATCAGAACGCTGCAACTGATGGACCACCAGGGGAACGTACTGAAAACATACGACTGACAAAGAGGGGTTTCTATGGAAACCCAGTCAAACCAGCCCAACACAAATCCGTCCAGCAGAGGACTGGAAGATACATTAAACCATAAACCATCAGAAAACCTTTCCTGAAATGACAGCGGTGTTGTTTGTTTGGGGCTCTAAATAAGGACCCAGTTATTTATCACACCACAGGTGCTTCCAAAAATACAGTAGTATCTCTACACACGAGTATCCAGACATCTCCAGCTTCTATCGTCGTGATGCCGCATCAAAGCAGAGCTATTTAGGTCTCGAAACAGATGATGCATCTATTTACATGCACAGTGACAGGAAGGGGGACCCGAGGACCCATGCTGAAGGGCCACAAGCCTACCAGGTAGTACTGCAGGGGGTTCGGCCAGATGTCATCCTTGATGACTTCTCCCAGCTCATCAGATCCGGCGTCTGAGTGGTCGGCGAACCAGGCGAAGAAACTCTCTGGCTCCTCGTGCTGCCGCTTCTTTCCTGCTTTGTTTGGCGTCTGGCCGGTACGTTTTGTCAGGTCCTGGGGGGTCAAAGGTGTTTCAGATTTAAAGCTGAACTGGTAATGCTACCTTAGAGACAGGGTGAAGCATTTATTTTTGTACATTCTCTTTTTACTCATCTGTTTGCACTTTACGCTCCACTGTTAAACAATCATTTGTTGCTACGAGCATAATTCATGAAAGATTTAATAAAATATCATAAGTGCCTTTATTTTTAGTTAGTGTTTAAACACTTCAAGCTGAAAACTAATGATGGCTCCATAAAAGCAGCTTCATGTCGGCGCCATAAGGTGGATGTTTTACATTCAATCTAATGTTGATTCGATTCATCAACTCATCAAAAACAATTTGTGATTAGCCGACGACCAGAATAACATTTCTGCAGTTACTGAGATGTTGTGGACAAAAGGAAGGAAAGGACAGACTAAAGAAAGAGAAAGCAAACCTACCTTCCCAGCTTTCCATTTGATTTCAGTTGACTTTGAAACAGGATCTCCGGTTTCATTTACATTAAACTCTTTGGAGAGGGCTCTGTTCTCAAAGTATGGATTCTCATCAAAATACTGCAAACAAACAAACACATCCACGTCACGCGTGTACTGGTGCCTGGGATGACACTCACAATGTACACCAACAAAGTGAAACCGTCAACCTACAAAATCTATTCTGTATCCTGACTTGATGTCTTCAAACTCGGTGACCTCCACTCTTGACAGGTAATGAAATGCTTCCTCGTCGTCCTCCCCCAGAAGAGCTGAAACTAACCAGAATAGAAGGTAAGCACGACCACAGTGACCGACTGGAACCAGCACTACATGAACCCAACAAAGATGGAGACTCCAGATCTAGGGCTTAGAGCCAGAACATGTCTAGAGGCACTTAGCACAGATCCATAGGGTTGGTGCACATCTCTGCACGAGACCAGCAGAAGGCCGTTAACATTTAAATCAGTTAAGATCTAGAGTTCTACCAACACAGTGGTCTGTGGAAATCCATTCCTGTCAGCAGCCACTAGTCATGAAACTGAACCCAAACAGAACCCAGAGTCACCACTACAAGGAATCTGATCACGCAGAATATTTACCGATCAATAGAGGAGCAGTGAGGGGTGTCTGCAGGTGAGAATCTGACTAGGTGGGTAACATTGGGTAACAAGACAATCATCACCACACACTGTTCCCCAAGAGACTAAGGCAGGAGGGTAGACCTCAGCCACCAGTCTGGTTACAGAGTAAATCCTGGTATGTTTGGACCAGTTCTATTGGCTGAGGGCATCAGGAAGTGCGCTATGTTCCGTCAGTCTTCGACTTCCGTGAGACACAAAAGTGTTTTAAACAGTCTATAAGAGTGTGTTAAAGGTAATACAACTAGAAGGTGGTTTAATATCAGTATGGGGAGGGTTCACAAACGTTTAAATTACCATAAATAATAAGATACATAGATCTCGATCGCAGATTCCTTGATCACGTGTGGTTCCTGGAACGCATTGACCGCAAAGAACTGCATAGCGACTTACAGTCAGTGCATTCAACGAAGGAGAATTTACCGAATCATACGGCGCACTTTATTTAAAGCCTTTCATTTTCTCAAACGCAGACGTCTGCGTATCATTCCCCACAGACGTCTCTTTTCAAAACCCAACATCTTTAGATTGACAATCAATTTTTTAAAAACGAAAAATTCAGACGTTCTGTGCTGCCCGGTACCTAACGGCCCGTGGCCCCGTTACCGGTCCACGGGCCCGGTGGTTGGGGAATGCTGTACTACAGGACGCCTTTACACAGGCTGGGAAAAATTAACAATAAGACAATTTACCCACGACCCGGGACAGCGGATGAAGCGGTTTTAGAAAGTGAATGAATGAATGACAGTTTACCTTGTGGATGGTTGACGAATGTTGTCACCCAGAAGTTGGGAATCTTTGCTATGAGTTCTGATCGCTTCTTGAAGTACGGTTGGCGTAATTTGTTGTACTGCTGCTCTACTTTTAAAATTTCTTCACTTGCCTGTTCATTCAGTCTGAGGAAAACAGAACAAAAATCACATCAAGAACTTTATTTTTGGACACAGCATTCATTACCTTCACACCAGATCCATCCTCACCTGTCAATTTCATTCTGTACTTCATCAATTTGTTCGATTGCTTCCTGTTGCTCTTTTTCTGCAAATGAAATAAATGTTTTTATTATTTAATAACTGTTAGAATACACAAAGGACACAGTACAGCCAAAACTAACAAAAGTTTCTTCCTTCAAATTTTCAAGTCAGCTAGTTTTACTGAAGTCTGAGACAGAGGGAAGACACAAACACAGGGAGTCCACAACATACAAACATTTGATGTATGACCAATCAGATATACAAACATGCACCACCATATAACTACTGTCCTGCAGTTCACCCCCCAAGTAACCCTGCTGCAGTCACGCAGGTCCAACACTTGTCTCGTTTGTTGTTGTCTCTGTGAGCATCTCAGAGCGTTACCCTGCACCTTGGATATTTTACTGTTTATCATGGACGATGAAGCAAAGGGCAGTGAAGACAGTGGTAACCACCTCTGACAACTCTGACTGACCCACAACGCCTCCCTGTTCCTTCACTCTGAAGGTAAGCTACATGCTACAGTAGCGTATAGTGGATCATCAACATCAAAAGCTGACTGACTGTTGATGATCTTAAAAACTGGACGAGAGTTCCTTGAAGTTGATACTTCTCCTCCTCAAGAATTAAACAAGGCAGTCAGAGACTGTAACATCCCACGAAGGGTAGGTCAGGGTACCTTGACAGTAGTACTTGACTAGTAAACAGCTTTGACCTCTCAGGGTAGGTCAAAGCTATGCACTAGCTTTGATTTTTGTTCAAAGCACTGGCTTTGATCTACCTATGCTCCAGCTTTGATCTATGGTCTTTCTCCCACAAAACTTTTCCCTCATCTTTCTATCTTATCATACGGTTCCAGAGTGAACAAAAGTTGAAATTTGACCTTGACCTAGTTTTCTCAAGGTCAAGGTCACCATCTCATTTTCATCCCCTTTGCCGCCCGAGTAATGTGCTTTTTGTTTCATCTTTCTATCTGCAACAATATTTGGTGGAAAAGCTAACAAACTAAGGGACAAACACATGAACACTCTTCCTTTCAGCTTTTCCCTCCAGGGGTCGCCACAGCCGATCAGTGTCCTCCATCTAACCCTGTCCTTTGCATCCTCTTCTCTCACACCAACTACCTTCATGTCCTCTTTCACTACATCCATAAACTTCCTCTTTGGTCTTCCTCTAGGCCTCCTGCCTGGCAGTTCAAAACTCAGCATCCTTCTACCAATATATTCACTATCTCTCCTCTGGACATGTCCAAACCATCTCAGTCTGGCCTCTCTGACTTTATCTCCAAAACCTCTAACATGTGCTGTCCCTCTGATGTACTCATTCCTGATCCTATCCTTCCTGGTCACTCCCAGAGAGAACCTCAGCATCTTCATCTCTGCTACCTCCAGCTCTGTCTCCTGTCTTTTCCTCAGTGACACTGTCTCTAGACCAAACAACATCGCTGGTCTCACCACAGTTTTGTACACCTTTCCTTTCATTTTAGCTGAAACTCTTCTATCACACATCACACCTGACACTTTTCTCCACCCGTTCCATCCTGCCTGGACACGCTTCTTCACCTCTTTTCCACACTCTCCATTGCTCTGGACTGTTGACCCTAAGTACTTCAAATCCTCCACCTTCTTGATCTCTTCTCCCTGTAACCTCACTCTTCCACTTGGGTCCCTCTCATTCACACACATGTACTCTGTCTTACTGCGGCTAACCTTCATTCCTCTCCTTTCCAGGACAAACCTCCACCTCTCTAGCTTCTCCTCCACCTCTTCCCTACTCTCACTGCAGATCACAATGTCATCTGCAAACATCATAGTCCATGGAGATTCCTGTCTAACCTCGTCTGTCAGCCTGTCCATCACCATAGCAACAAGAAGGGGCTCAGAGCTGATCCCTGATGCAGTCCCACCTCCACCTTGAACTCCTCTGTCACACCTACAGCACACCTCACCACTGTCTTACAGTCCTCATACATGTCCTGCACCGCTCTAACATACTTCTCTGACACTCCAGACTTCCTCATACAATACCACAGTTCCTCTCTGGGCACCCTGTCATAAGCTTTCTCCAGATCTACAAAGACAAGCGAATCAAATCTATGACACACGAACACTGACAATTACAATACATCACCACTTTGAAGCGGGATGTAATCATAAGGCAAAAAAGTTTACCATAAACTAATTTGGATTAAAAGAATCAAATGAATCACGAGTGATGCTTAACAGTAGATACTGGAACTATATATACGTATTTTAATATTGTTTTTATTCTTGATATGTAACATGATACTTGCTGCTTTAAACTGTTTTCTAGTGATTTTTGGAGTCCAGTAATTGTGGCGGACAGTCGGTGAAATGACGTAAACTTTGTTATTTTTCAGTGTATTTTTTTTAATTTGACGTATAATTAAGAATGACTGAACTCAAACTATCTGTAATTGTATTTGATTTCATTACATCCTGCTTCAAAGCGGTGATGTATTGTACTGGTCAGTGTTTGTGTGTTTGTCCGTCCGTTAGTCGACCAAATATCTTTGCAACCATTGCAGATAGAAAGATGAAACAAAAAGCACATTACTCAGGCACACAGGGGATGAAAATGAAATGATGACCTTGACTTCGAGATAAGTCGGCCACAGTCAAATTTTAAATTTTGTAATCTCAGGAACCGGAAAAGGTAGAAAGACGAAGGAGAAGGCCAGTGTGAGTAAGACCATAGATCAAAGCTACTGCTTTGATCAATGACAGTAGGTTAGAGCAATAGCTTTGATCTTTGACCTATGCAAGTAGGCCAGGGTAAAATTTTCAGGGCTGTCGCAGTCATCCTGCAGTCAGACTGCAGGATTGCAGTCTGACTGCATTGGTTCGAGTTATGCGTTGTTTTAATGTCCTGTAATTGTTTCTGGTCAGTCTTAGGGACTCGTACTTTAGTTTTTAGAGTAGTAATGACATTTCAATGACCTAAAATGGAGATTATGGATTAAAATGGAATAAATACCAATTTATTCTCCTTACGAACAACCTCTCAGAACCAACTGTAGGTTGAGGACTACTTGTAACCGACCTTAATACAGTAGTAAGAAGAGGACTACCTGCACATGACAAACAGAATGTACAACTAAGTTGTACTTAATATGAAAGGTTTTGAAGTCTCATTTGGCAATTTAATGTTATTTAAATTTACAATATGAAAAAAGCCTTTGTAAACAAATCAGATCATTTTTGGCTTTGATTGGCCGATCAACATTCTAGATCCGTCCACCACAAACCACCAGTAAATATCTGCCATCATAAACAAGAAGGACTGTTCATAAAGTCCTCCTCAGAAATGTTTAACACATTTCCAGATATCAACACCGGACATGGATCAAACACCTTCACTGCTGGATGAACACCTGGTGGAAGGACCTCACCTTTAGAGATCACATGACCAGAGACTGAAGGTGGTTTCAGCCTCACGGGCAGAGCCATCCAGTCTGACCCGAGTCCGCATCCTGGACCCACAAACAACCACCCGCACCAGGAGCTCCACTTCCGGCCGTGTGTCCTGCGGTGCGTGAGCAGCGCGGGACTCGGCTGCGTACCGCAGCTGCCGCCCCCCCCCACCGGAGCTTCCTGTTCCCGGTAAAGGCGGCCCGGTTTGAACGGCTCTCCGCTGCCGGGCCGGGCCGGTCAGACGGAACCAGCTCCACGGACACCTCCGGTCCGATCGGACGAGTGTTCCCGCGGGGCTCCACGCAGACCCCGCGTTACACCGCGAAGCTTCCTGCGCCGCGCCGCGGGCCCGCCGCCTGGCGGGGGCTGCTCCGCGGACACCCCCGCTCTACTCCACACGGTACCGGGCGGACACCCACCGCCTCACCGAGACTAACGCACCTCCAGCGGTCTGGTGAACAAAGGCACCGGGCAGCTTACGTAACGCTCCGCCGGCCTCCACCGCGGGAACCGAAGCTAACGCTAACGGTTAGCCGGTCCACACCGCGGGATAGCAGCCCGGAGAGAAACTAGAGAGAGTTAACTCTGTTCATCTACCAACACCTTAAATTAAACCCCCTTTAAACTCCACAAACTACCGGACAAAACCCAAACGAGCCGACATGAAGATGGCGTTGGGGGTAACCGCCATTCCTGAACGTTACCGGAGGTCTCGTCCGCTCCGTCATGATTTGAGTTCTCCTTCCTGCTGACTTTCGCCGATGAGGCCGACATGGTTCGCGTTAGTCGTCAGAGTTTGGACCAGAGACCGTCCCTGCTGGCTGCTGACGCCTCTCCGGGGTAAAAGGTGCTTCCACCTGGGTAGAATGCGTGTTTCAGCTGCGATGGAGCGGATCTCAGTTCGCACGCTTGTTTCTTTCTGTCCGTGGCCTGGCGCCCAATCACCGAACACATCTGTGGCGCTCTAGCGCCCCCCGCTGGTGGGAGTCTGTCACTGCAACCCAATCACTCATGTGGAGCTCTACCGCCCCCCGCCGGTGGGAGTCTGCCACTGCAACGCAATCACTGAACACATTGTGGAGCTCTAGCGCCCCCATCCGGTGGGAGTGCAGCACTGCAAAGCAATAACTGAACACATTTATTTTTATTTTATATACTATCTTAATCCCTGAAGGGAAATTAGTTAGTCGCACACTCTTTCAAACTGTTAGTTATTATTCATGCAATTATATAGTGGGGGGCCTGTGGGCATGCAGTGTGGGGGAGGTAGACTGACGGGCAGCTCCTTTGTGGTGCGCCCGAATGAGCAACTTTTAAAGGGGATGGCGCCTTGCTCAAGGTTGACTCGGCAGTGCTCGGGAGGTGAGCTGACACCTCCCATTGTCAGCTCACAGTCCAAAGTGGCTGGGAGGGAGGGGGAATCAATCCTGAAAGTTTATGGGGCATTATCGCCCCCAGCTGGTAGGAGTGCAGCACTGCAACACAGTACAATCAAATCAGTTTAATAAAGTAGGACAAATTCTTTTGAAACTTCAACAGTTTTGGTATTTCAAACAGCAATATGAGAGTGTATTTTTTGAGGCCTGAAGGTGGCTTACATGGGGCGGCAGTGGCTCAGTGGGTGAGCAGGTCATCCAGTGACTATGACTGGCGGTTCGATTCCCGCTCCCGCCGAGTCATTTGTCGTTGTGTCCTTGGGCAAGACACTATTCCCTGCTTGCCTCCAGTGAGGCACTCGCTGGTGTGTGAATGTGTGTGATTGTTCCGCTGGTGGTCGGAGGGGCTGTAGGCGCAGATTGGCTGCCAATCAGTCTGCCCCAGGGCAGCTGTGGCTACACACGTAGCTTACCATCACCAAGTATGAATGAGGAGTGAATGAATAATGGATCCGATGTAAAGCATCTTTGAGTGTCCAGAAAAGCGCTATATAAATCTAATCCATTATTATTATTGCTATTACATCTTCTTTTCCTTTCAGCTTTTCCCTTCAGGGGTTGCCACAGCGAATCAGTTGCTTCCATCTGTCCTTTGCATCCTCTTCTCTCACAATTCTTATTGCTATTACATAAAAGGTCGTTTTAGTTGTTCATATCTTACATACATACATACATACATCTTAAGGGTCTGTTCTTCCACTGTTGCAGGTCGCAGTGTTGCTGGCAGCTATCCCAGCGGACTTGGGGCGAGATGCAGGGTACACTCCAGGCGTGACAACGGTGCACCGTGGAGCCACGTGAAAGACAGACATACACACAAATGCAGGCATGCACACACTTACACCAACGGACAATTTGAGACTGCCCAATTCACCTAAAGCACATGTTTTTGGAAATGAGGGGAAGCAGGAGAACCCGGAGAGAATCGCCGGGAGAACACGCAAACTCTGCACAGAGCAGGACTCAAACCCGCAAACTACCCACTGCATCTCGGTGGTCTATTTCGGTATATGTAGGAAAACCACCAGCAGGGCAGATCAATGGGGTCGGGTGCGCTGCCATATGGGTGGCAGTGACAACAGGGGGTCACGACGGACCAGACCCAGGCGGCAGAAGCTGGCTTTGGGGACGTGGAATGTCACCTCACTGGCGGGGAAGGAGGCGGAGCTTGTGTTGGAGGTGGAGCGTTACGAGTTGAATCTGGGGGGGCTCACCTCTACGCATAGTCTCGGTTCTGGATCCAAACTCCTGGATAGGGGTTGGACCTTGTTTTACTCTGGAGTTGCGTCAGGCGTGAGGCGCAGGGCGGGTGTGGGGATACTCACAAGCCCCTGGCTGAGCACCGCTGTGTTGGAGTTTACCCCGGTGGATGAGAGGGTCGCCTCCCTACGCCTTAAGGCTGGGGGGGGGCTCTGACTGTTATTTGTGCATACGCACCAAATATCAGTTCAGAGTATTCGGTCCTCTTGGGGTCCCTAATGGGGCCCTTGATGAGATCCCTATAGGGGACTCCATTGTTCTCCTGGGGTACTTCAATGCACATGTCGGCAATGATGGAGACACTTGGAGGGGCGTGATTGGGAGGAATGGCCTCCCTGATCTAAACCCAAGCGGTGTTATGTTGTTGGACTTCTGTGCTAATCACGGATTGCTCATAACTAACACCATGTTTGAACACAAGGATGCTCATAAGTGTACCTGATACCAGAGCACCCTGGGTCGGAGGTCAATGATTGATCTTGTGATCGTATCATCTGACCTTCGACTACGTATTTTGGACACGTGGGTGAAGAGAGGGCCAGAACTGTCAACTGATCACCACCTGGTGGTGAGTTGGGTCCGTTGGTGGGGGAGACCTCTGGATAGACCTGGCGAGCCCAAATGAGTAGTTCGGGTGAACTGGGAACATCTGGAGGAGGACTCGGTCCGCGAGGCCTTCAATTCACACCTCCGAAGGAGCTTCTCATGCATCCCTGTGGAGGCTGGGGGCATTGAACCTGAATGGTCGATGTTCAAAGCTTCCATTGCTGAAGCTGCAGCTGAGAGCTGTGGTCTCAAGGTCTTGGGTGCCTCAAGGGGCGGTAACCCTCGAACACTGTGGTGGGCCCCGGTGGTCAGGGAAGCCATCCGACTGAAGGAGGAGGCCTTCAGGGGCATGTTGTCCCTGGGGACTCCTGAAGCAGTTGCAGGGTACCGACGGGCCAAAAGGACTGCAGCCTCGGCTGTGATGGAGGCAAAACAGAGGGTGTGGGAGGAGTTCGGAGAGGCCATGGAGAAGGACTATCGGACGGCACCAAAGTTGTTCTGGAGGACTGTCCGACACCTCGGGAGGGGGAAACGGGGGACCATCCAAGCTGTATACGGCAAGGATGGGACACTGTTGACCTCGACTGGCACGTCCAGCTGGAAGGAGACCTCGGGGCTCCCTGTTGAAGCTGCTGCCCCCGTGACCCGACTCTGGATAAGCGGTAGAAGATGGATGGATGGTTCAAAACTCTGCAGCGTCATTCTGAACTAAAACACAGCTGATTCTGAAACATTTCCTGCTCTCAGATAGTCTGATCTCTTCTTGTTACTCAAACTATCCTGGATCAATCAGCATTCATTGTGTGTTTATGAAGTCCAGTGTATATGGAGGTCGTTCTTTAGGTTTTTCTGGTATATTTTGTCCTTATGAACAGCTTTTATTTTTTGAAGGTATTTTGTTGTATGTTAAAAATGACTATTTCCACTCAATTAAATCAAAAACAACAAATAGACACATTCTATTCTATTCATTAATAATACATATCCTGTCAGCAGTGATGACAGGATATCTTTGGCACATTTGTCACAAGAAAATTCAAGGGCAAAATCTCCTTCCATCAGTGACATACTTCATACTGTGGAGTGAGTACATGTGTAGTCTTTTGATTTTACTGCTTGATTCCTAAACAGTCAGATGTTTGGCAGAAAAAAATATGCTAAAAAACATGATAAATGCTCTGATGAACCAAGATCCATCGAATGACAGTGAAGTGTGTCAGGCTGAGCATTTGAAGGACTTTGAAGTCCAATGAAAAAGGCAGGCCTTCAATTTCCACTCTCTTGTATAAATAGTTTGAACAGAGTGCCTGTCTCAGCGGTGTAATCACCCACCAGCTGGTCAACTCATTAAGGAAAAGTCAAAGTCGGCAAAGATGTCCTGTTGTTCAGCGGTGAGAACGCAGACGGTCCTGGGGAGGGTGAGAACTGGCTTGAGGCGCGTGAACTCTGGGTCAAAGTTACTAACATCCTGCGATGTCCTGATGACTGGTAGAAAGGGTGGCTTCATCTTCTTGGCCAGCAGGGCCTCCCAGTTCATCCCCTGTCAACAGATGGTAGGTGAACAAATAGCTGTTAGTCCACCATAATAAACCGTCTTCAAACAAAGCTGATTGCTGATCAGTGTGATGTAGATCTGGCTGATAAAGAGCTCAGGTCAACACTCCCCTTAAAAACACAAACACTTCCAACACCCACTTCCATTAGACTTTGTGAAGAGGTGGTCAGATGTAAACACTTTTGCTTCGTTTAAGGTTGCAGTCAACCAAATAAAAAGTACTCAGTAAAATCATGCAGTATTAGAACCTGGCTGTCTAACAACCTGAAAGAATATGTGTCTCTTGATCTGCAAGGCGTCTTCTACTCCTGCTCCAAGTCTCATCTCTGGCATTTTCTGCAACAGCTAAAACACAATGAGAAAAACAGATGATCACGTCTCCTTCAGTCACGTGTCAGCTGAAATCAATGCTGATGATACATGATCACATGATCAAGGGAATACAACCCCATTGGTTTCTTAGAAAGCCGACCTTCTGAATGAGGGACACTGACTCCGGAGAGAGGAAGCGAGGGTATCGCACCTCATCGTTTACAATGCTGTCAAACACCTCCTCCTCATCATCACCGGGAAACGGAGACTGAAAGACAAAAGACAAAAACTAACTCAATGTCCTTCCAAGAAAAGATTGCAAGACTCTCCATACATGATAACCTCCCTACAAATTACAGGACAGTTCTGCAAAATCTGTCTTAAGTTGTTCAGTAGAAGCACAGTGAGTGATGATGTGGACACACACCCTCTACTACTAGTGAATTACATAACAAGTGTGTGCCACTTTTTCATGGGAATAAAAAACAGCTGACTGATCAGCACAATGTAGGCAAGGACCTTCAGACCACTGCCCACTAAAATCAACCAGTCTGCATCTTAGCTCTGGTTGGTAGCTGTTTGTCTTGTTTGTACTGACCTCCCCCACCAGCATCTCATAGATGAGGACCCCCAGTCCCCACCAGTCCACACTCCGAGTGTAGTTGTTGTCTGTTAGCACTTCTGGAGCCAGAAACTCTGGTGTGCCACAGAACGTTGAGGTTCGATCCCCGTGGCCCATACCTAAACATAATCCAGATGTAGAGATACAACAGCAGACACTAAGAACGACACAAACAATAGGGTGACACAAGCAATGCACCAAAAACAATGCAAACATTACAGACACTTCACTCTACCCATGCCTAACTAGGCCTGTTTATTTTTTTATTTCTATGCCTATTTATACTTTTCTATTTGTTTATTCTTGATGGGTTATTTATTACTCTTTCTATTTGGTGTTGATACTACTTTCTATGTTCCGGATTCTTTCTGTGTGCTTTTTCTGTGTTTTGTGTGCTCACTGTGCTGTGTGCGACAGAGAAGTTATTTCCCTGACGGAACCTCCTTAAGGGATCAATAAAGTTATACTCTACACTAACAAAAGAAGCATCATCCTTTCATCCTGCAATTCAGCTAGAATACTAGTGAAGTAAGTCTTAGTATCACAGGAACATGTGACCACATCCTAAACTTTGCTTCTCTGCAAACTATGAAAGGAGAATCATCGAGGAGAATCATGAATGCCTTTCACACTTCAACATGCCATGTGGTGTTTGCTGAAGGAACATACTGTACAGTCTCATAAAAGTGTTGACTTTACGAGATTTCTCTGCAACAGGAGAAATGTTGGTTTTGAAGATTTCTCCTGTTGCAGGTTCCACGCCTCTTCCTGCTGCTGTAAGCGTTTCCTGTTGTGTTTGTTTGACTGTAGTGTCTTAATTCACTGTTGTCGCATAACCGCTGTTAGAATCTTGTGTTGTTTTAAAACTGTAGAGGACGCTGGTTATTTTTTCCGGCTTAATACTTGATAGCGAAAGCTATCACGTATTTTGGCTAATCTCAGACGAGTGCTTTATTGTTAAAGTAATCTGCCATAGTTTAGAGCTAGCTTAGCTTATTTCAGATGCTAACCATGGCTACGCTTCCTTCTCTCCTCCCTCTCCTTCTCTCTGCTGCTCAGTCCGTCTGAAGTTTAGTTTTTCTCCACTTCCTTCAGTGAAAAGGGTATCTGCACGAAGTGCAGTGCTTTTTCTCTGATGGAAGTAAGGCTTAGCCAATTGGAGGCTCTGGACCGCTCCTTGACAGAAAATATAGCTGTGCCACTAGTCAGGTAGCTTTAGACGGAGCGGAGCCACAAGCTCAGGTTAGTCCAGCTCAGGTTAGCCCCTCCCCAGCTCAAATTAACCCCTCCCAAGGTCAGGTTAGCCGCTCCCCAGTTCAGGTTAGCCCCTCCCCAGCTCAGGTTAGCTGTCCTCCAGCAGCCCCCGAGCAGGAGCAGTGGGTGACTGTTCGGAGGAAGCATAGTGGCAGGTGAAAGCCTCGGGTTCACCACCAACCAACGCAACCACTTTGTGTATCAAACAGCTTTTCCCCGCCCAGCGACACGCCCACTGAGGAACAAACTCTGGTGATTGGCAGCTCTGTGGTGCAGCATGTTAAGCTAACGACACCAGCGACCATAGTGAAATGTATCCCGGATCCCAGAGGGGGCGACATCGAGTCATTCCTAAAACTGCTGGTTAATGCCGTATTGGCCTGTCCAAAAATCTGACAATTATTTCCAACCCAAAACCCTGACCCAGAGCTGAGACCAGGTTACAGAGTCTCAGTCTTCAACAGGTCTCTGCACTCCAAGAACGGTCACCCACTGTACCGTCACCCACTGTACCGTCACCCACTGTAATGTTACCCACTGTAATGTTACCCACTGTAATGTTACCCACTGTAATGTTACCCACTACAGTCTACACCTTTACCTACTATACTGTCAACCACTGTACACACCATTGAGACTGTCTGTCTCACGACAGTTTCAAGTTAATTCATTTAAAATTAAGTCATTTCAAGTCCAGAGGAAAGCCACTGGACATCTAAATTTAATAAAAATCAAAACCAGGACTCCAACAGCTCCGGAGTACAAAACTATAAAATGTGGTCTCCTGAATATTAGATCTGTCTTCAAAAGCTGTTTTAATCAATGACATTATATCAGATTATCAAATAGATTTATTCTGTTTAACGGAAACCTGGCTAAGTGAGGATGACTATTTTTCCCTAAATGAAGCTACCCCTCCTAGTCACCTAAATTATCAGATCCCTCGAGTCTCAGGCAGAGGTGGCGGAGTTGCATCATTTTTTAATTCCTCGCTAGAATTGAGCCCTAAACCAAAAATGATCAATTCATTAAAAAGTCTTAGTCTGAGCCTATCAAACCCAATTTGACATTTGGCTATTGTGTAATTCACTTCCTGCAAAAAAAAGTTTATACTAGAAATCTATTTCTAAATTTCCCAGTTTGGGTATATCTATATAAGTATATCTATCTAGCTATCTATCAGATCATGCTTTTTCTAAATTCAGGGAACAAATCCCAAGTATACTTCATTTAATCCCACAGCTGAACTACACAGAGGGTCATTTCCCTAATTCAGTTGATGTTAGTCCATCTCAAATTGATGAGCCTGTTGACAATACAACAGAATCTCTGCAAAAAACCTTGGATTTAATTGCTCCACTAAAAAAATCAGACTATTAAACGGGATGTGAGCTCCCTGGTTTAATTCTCATACCAAATAATTAAAGCAGCATTCCCAAAAACTTGAGAGGAAAGGCTTTCTGCTAAACTAGAACACCGCTCTGCGTGGCAAGATCTTCTTTTCCTTTCGGCTTTTCCCTTCAGGGGTCTCCTCAGCGAATCAATTGCCTCCATCTAACCCTGTCTTCTGCATCCTCTTCTCTCACACCAACTACCTTCATGTCCTCTTTCACTACATCCATAAACCTCCTCTTTGGTCTTCCTCTAGGCCTCCTGCCTGGCAGTTCAAAACTCAGCATCCTTCTACCAATATATTCACTATCTCTCCTCTGGACATGTCCAAACCATCTCAGTCTGGCCTCTCTGACTTTATCTCCAAAACCTCTAACATGTGCTGTCCCTCTGATGTACTCATTCCTGATCCTATCCTTCCTGGTCACTCCCAGAGAGAACCTCAGCATCTTCATCTCTGCTACCTCCAGCTCTGTCTCCTGTCTTTTCCTCAGTGACACTGTCTCTAGACCAAACAACATCGCTGGTCTCACCACAGTTTTGTACACCTTTCCTTTCATGTTAGCTGAAACTCTTCTATCACACCTGACACTTTCCTCCACCCGTTCCATCCTGCCTGGACACGCTTCTTCACCTCTTTTCCACACTCTCCATTGCTCTGGACTGTTGACCCCAAGTACTTACAATCCTCCACCTTCTTGATCTCTTCTCCCTGTAACCTCACTCTTCCACTTGGGTCCCTCTCATTCACACACATGTACTCTGTCTTACTGCAGCTAACCTTCATTCCTCTCCTTTCCAGGACAAACCTCCACCTCTCTAGCTTCTCCTCCACCTCTTCCCTGCTCTCACTGCAGATCACAATGTCATCTGCAAACATCATAGTCCATGGAGATTCCTGTCTAACCTCGTCTGTCAGCCTGTCCATCACCATAGTGAACAAGAAGGGGCTCAGAGCTGATCCCTGATGCAGTCCCACCTCCACCTTGAACTCCTCTGTCACACCTACAGCACACCTCACCACTGTCTTACAGTCCTCATACATGTCCTGCACCGCTCTAACATACTTCTCTGACACTCCAGACTTCCTCATACAATACCACAGTTCCTCTCTGGGCACCCTGTCATAAGCTTTCTCCAGATCTACAGAAACACAATGCAGCTCCCTCTGGCCTTCTCTGTACTTCTCTATCAATATCCTCAAAGCAAATACTGCATCTGTAGTACTCTTTTTTGGCATGAAACCATACTGCTGCTCACAAATGTTCACTTCTGCCCTTAGTCTAGCTTCCACTACTCTTTCCCATAACTTCATTGTATGGCTCATCAGCTTTATTCCTCTGTAGTGGCCACAACTCTGGACATCTCCCTTGTTCTTAAAAATGGGCACCAGCACACTTCTCCTCCACTCCTCAGGCATCTTCTCACTATCTAAGATCCTGTTGAACAACCCAGTCAGAAACTCTACTGCCACCTCTCCTAGACACGTCCAAACCTCTACAGGTATATCATCAGGACCTTCAGTGCCCTCCTCACTTCATCCTGACTGATCTTTTGTTGGTCCACAACAGCCACCTCTTCTAGTCTTTCTTCTCTCTCATTTTCTTCGTTCATGAACTCTTCAAAGTATTCTTTCCATCTTCCCATCACACTACTGGCACCTGTCAATAGACTTCCATCCCTATCCTTAATCACCCTAACCTGCTGCACGTCCTTCCCATCTCTGTCTCTCTGTCTTGCCAGCCTGTATAGATCAGTCTCTCCCTCCTTACTGTCCAACCTAGCATACAAGTCATCATGAGCCCCTTGTTTGGCCTTTGCTACCTCTACCTTCACCTTACGCTGCATCTCCCTGTACTCCTGTCTACTCTCCTCAGTCCTCTCAGTGTCCCACTTCTTCTTAGCTAACCTCTTTCTCTGTATACACTCCTGTACCTCCTCATTCCACCACCAAGTCTTCTTATCTACTTTCCTTCCAGATGACACACCAAGTACTCTCCTACCTGTCTCCCTGATCACATTAGCTGTAGTTGTCCAGTCATCTGGAAGCACCTCCTGACCACCCACAGCCTGTCTTAACTCCTTCCTAAAGGGCATGCAACACTCTTCCTTTTTCAGCTTCCACCATTTCGTCTTCTGCTCTGTCTTTGTCCTCTTCATCTTCCTCACCACCAGAGTCATCCTACACACCACCATCCTATGCTGTTTGGCTACACTCTCGCCTACCACTACTTTACAGTCACTGATCTCCTTCAGGTTACACCGTCTACACAAGATGTAGTCTACCTGTGTGCTCCTACCACCACTCTTATAGGTCACCCTATGTTCCTGCCTCTTCTGAAAGAAAGTATTCACTACAGCCATTTCCATCCTTTTTGCAAAGTCAACTACCATCTATCCTTCTGCGTTCCTCTCCTGGATACCAAACCTGCCCATCACCTCCTCATCACCTCTGTTACCTGCACCAACATGTCCATTGAAATCTGCACCAATGACAACTCTCTCACTTCTAGGTATGCTCTGCATCACTTCATCAAAGTCCAACCAGAATTTCTCCTTCTCCTCCAGCTCACATCCTACTTGTGGAGCATACCCACTAACAACATTGACCATCACACCTTCTATTTCTAGCTTCAGACTCATCACTCTATCTGACACTCTTTTTACCTCCAGGACATTCCTAACAAACTCCTCCTTCAAGATAACTCCTACTCCATTTCTCTTCCCATCTACACCATGATAGAACAACTCGAACCCTGCTCCTAAACTTCTAGCCTTGCTACCTTTCCACCTGGTCTCCTGGACACACAGTATGTGTACCTTTCTCCTCTGCATCATGTCAACCAACTCTCTACCTTTTCCTGTCATAGTTCCAACATTCAACCTCCCTACTCTCAGTCCTATACTCTTGGCATTCCTCTTCTCTCTCTTCCTACGAACACACTTTCCTCCTCTCCTTCTTCGACCAACAGTACTCCAATTCTCCTTCTCTGCGTGGCAAGATGGTTTACATAAATACAGGAAGGCACTCGGTTCCTCTCGAGCAGCCTATTATTCATCATTAATAGAGGACAGTAGAATCAATCACAGATTCTTGTTCAGTCCTATATCCAGACTGACAAAGAACCACATATGATCCTAGTATTCCATCAAGTCTCCACAGCAATGATTTCATGAATTTCTTCAATAATAAGATCCTGCTCATCAGAGATTAAATTAATGGCGTCCTTAGATCCAGAAAACACACAGATGACTCCTGAACCCTTTGGTTCTATGGATGTCTTTTCTCCAATACAGATCAGTCAGCTGATTAAAATAATCTCCTCAGCTAAACCATCCTCCTGTCTGTTAGATCCAATTCCAACTAAACTCATCAAAGAAGCCTTACCTTTACTTTGCAACCACTTCCCTAATATAATTAACCTCATTTAATTATGTTAGGGAAGTCATTATCTACTGGATATGTACCACAGTCCTTTAAAGTAGCTGTAATAAAGCCACTCCTCAAAAAACCTAACCTGGACCCTACTGTTCTAAATAATTACCAAATCTCCCATTTTAGTCTAAGATCTTGGAGAAAATAGTCGCTAATCAGTTATGTGATTCCCTAAAATCCCAACAGTTTTTTGAGAATTTCCAGTCAGGTGAACATCATAGTACGGAAACAGCACTTGTCAAGGTTAGCAATGACCTTCTAACCGCTTCAGACAGAGGAATTGTCTCTATATTGGTTCTCTTTTGACGTTAGTGCGGCGTTTGACATGATTGACCACAATATTCTTCTGGCACGACTGGACCAAACAATTGGTATTAAGGGATCAGCATTGATGTGGTTTAAGTCCTATTTAACTGACAGTTCCCAGTTTGTTCACGTTAATAACGACTCCTCCCAGTCCACTACAGTTAGCTATGGAGCTCCTCAAGGCTCGGTTCTTGGTCCAATACTGTTTATCTTATACATGCTTCCTCTGGGTAATTTGATAAGGAAACACTCCATCAACTTCCATTGTTATGCCGATGATACGCAATTATATCTCTGCATTAAACCTGATGAAGTCAATCAATTGTGCAAATTACAGGTGTGTATCAAAGAGATTATAGATTGGATGACCAATAACTTTTTGCTTCTAAATTCTGGTAAAACTGAGGTCATTGTGCTCGGCCCAAAAACCGTCACTTTAGAGACCAAAACCACTGCAAGGAATCTAGGTGTCATCCTTTGATCAGGATCTCTCGTTTAACACACACACATAAAGCAGGTTTCTAGAACGGCCTTTTTCCATCTCTGAAACATTGTTAAAATCAGGCATATTTTAAAACGGAGTGATGCAGAGAAATTAATCCACGCTTTCATCTCTTCCAGACTAGATGACAGTAACTCACTTTTTTCAGGATGTCCCAAAAAGTTGCTGAAGACACTTCAACTAATCCAGAATGCTGCTGCCTGTGTTCTGACCAGGACCAGTACCAGGGACCAGGTTCTGACCAGGACCAGTACCAGATTCCAGGTTCTGACCAGGACCAGTACCAGAGACCATATTTCTCCTGTGCTGGCTTCTCTGCACTGGCTTCCTGTGAAAGCTAGGATAGATTTTAAAATACTCCCCCTCACTTCCAAAGCCCTTCGTGGCCAGGCACCGACCTATCTGAAGGAACTTTTAGCTCCACATAATCCATCTAGAGCATTACGCTCTCAACATACTGGCCTACTGGTGGTTCCTAGAATTTACAAAAGTAGGACGGGAGCTAGACCCTTTTGCTATGAAGCCCCTCTATTGTGGAACCACCTCCCTACCTCAGTTTGGGAGGCAGACACCCTCTCACTATTTAAGACTTGACTTAAAACATTTCTTTTTCAAAAATTTTACAATTAAGGCAACTTAGGCTGCTAAATTTTATTCTTATAGACCTACACTGCTGGAGACTCAACATCCAGACTCACTGAGCTCCTCTCTCCTCTTCCTCCTCTCCGACCTCACTCTCCAAGTCTCCAATCACACCTTTACTAACTCAACTTCTTCCCTGGAGTCTCTATGCTCTATGTCCTTGTAGGTTTTCTCAGGTTCACCCCTCATCCGTCCATTCGCTGTGGACCTGCTCCTCCCATCCCACCAGTATCACCCCTAACCTGTCCATCGGCTGGGGTCCTGCTTCCTTTCTACATCCTTCCACCATACAGTCATCCATGTAGCTGTAATTGTGCCTTGAATTAACCAACCACATGATGGGGAACATGTGAAGGTGAAGGTGAAGAAACGTGTCCAGGCAGGATGGAATGGGTGGAGAAAAATGTCAGGTGTGATGTGTGATAGAAGAGTTTCAGCTAAAATGAAAGGAAAGGTGTACAAAACTGTGGTGAGACCAGCGATGTTGTTTGGTCTAGAGACAGTGTCACTGAGGAAAAGACAGGAGGCAGAGCTGGAGGTAGCAGAGATGAAGATGCTGAGGTTCTCTCTGGGAGTGACCAGGAAGGATAGGATCAGGAATGAGTACATCAGAGGGACAGCACATGTTAGAGGTTTTGGAGATAAAGTCAGAGAAGCCAGACTGAGATGGTTTGGACATGTCCAGAGGAGAGATAGTGAATATATTGGTAGAAGGATGCGGAGTTTTGAACTGCCAGGCAGGAGGCCTAGAGGAAGACCAAAGAGGAGGTTTATGGATGTAGTGAAAGAGGACATGAAGGTAGTTGGTGTGAGAGAAGAGGATGCAGAAGACAGGGTTAGATGGAGGACACTGATTCGCTGTGGAGACCCCTGAAGGGAAAAGCCGAAAGGAAAAGAAGAAGAAGAAGAAGATGATGGGGAGCATGTATTGAAGACAACAACCTCAATCGTCTAACTATAAAGACACTGACTCTATCTGGACTATCTGACACTCTCTCTCTGTCTCTCTCTCTCTGACCCTGTCCTTATCTTCATTTTATTTCTTTTCCACCCAACCGATCAAGGCAGATGGCCGCCCAAAAGAGTCTGGGTCCTGGCTGGAGTTAATTCCTCAATGAGGGAATTTTTTCCCATCACTGTCGCTTATGCCCTGGAGGGTTCAGTTGGGTTTCTCTGTCTGCTAAAGCGCTTTGAAATGTCTGTTGCCATGATTAAGCGCTATATAAATAAAATTTGATTGATTAATTTACTTCTGTTGGACAGATCCTTACCTTCTTTGCACAAGCCAAAGTCTGCTATTCTCACAAAACCATCAGCATCCATGAGTAGATTATCCAGCTTCAAATCCCTGACAGACATAAACCACATTACACTACATCAGGCAGGATATGAAGCTCTACTGTCGTGACAGCAGTGTGAGATGAAGTCACCTGTAAATGATCTGGTTCTGGTGGAGAAATTCAAGGCCAAGCAGCACACATGATGAATAAAACCTGAACAAAGAAATGATGAAGAATGTGTTGAGACCTAGTGCATCCATACACCCTGAGCAATCTGTCACAAGGGGACAAGTCAGATCTGAAGGGTCAAACCACGTTTAGGGGTGGTCTAACTCAGTGGTCCCCTACATTTTTGGCCCCACGGACCGATTTAATGTCATACAACATTTTCAGGGACCGGCCTTTAAGGTGTGCCGGATAAATACAACTAAATAATATGATATGACCTGCATGAAAACTGTGGCACTGTCAAAACATTATAAAAAACATGAATCATGACATGAGTAACATCCTCTCTGCCCACAACACTCTCTGGTTGCTATGGTAACGTTTAAACATGCCTTCAAAGTAAGATACACCGCATGACAATAGTGCATGACAATACAACTCACCGCAATGCTCAATCAGTCGGAGCCCTGAATTTTTCTTTCTGCAACCAGGCAATGCCATCTAGGGGTAATAGGAGACAATGGCACCCAAAGTGTGTGGATTATGTCCAGTCTACAAAATAGACTGGACATAATTTTGTTTTGGTCGCCGTCACTGCAGAAAACCCCGATGCACACAGGTAGGATGTAGGAAATGGCAATATTGTTTTCAGTGCTGTTGTGACGATCTCAGGAGTATGGGGTTCGGGGCCCTTTGCTGAGGGTTGTCCGGTCCCTGTATGACCAAAGCCAGAGCTTGGTCCGCATTGCCGGCAGTAAGTCAGACCTGTTCCAGGTGCATGTTGGACTCTGGCAGGGCTGCCCTCTGTCACTGGTTCTGTTCATAATCTTTATGGACAGAATTTCTAGGCGCAGCCAGGATCCAGAGGGAGTCCTGTTTGGGGACCAAAGGATTTCATCTCTGCTTTTTGCAGATGATGTTGTCCTGTTGGCCTCATCAAACCTGGACCTTCAGCATGCACTGGGACGGTTTGCAGCTGAGAGTGACGCGAGTGGGATGAGGATCAGCACCTCTTAATTCGAGGCCATGGTTCCCGATCGGAAAAGGGTGGTGTGCCCTCTTCAGGTCGGTGGAGAGTCTTTGGCCCAAGTGGAGGAGTTTAAGTATCTTGGGGTCTTCTTCACAAGTGAGGGAAGGATGGAACATGAGATTGACAGACGGATCGGTGCAGCTTCTGCAGTGATGCGGTCGCTGTGTAGGTCTGTGGTGGTGAAGAAGGAGCTGAGTCGCAAGACGAAGCTCTGGATTTACCGGTCAATCTACGTTCCTACTCTCACCTATGGTCATGAGCTTTGGGTCATGACCTAAAGGACAAGATCCCAGATACAAGCGGCTGAAATGAGTTTCCTCCGTAGAGTGGCTGGGCGCACCCTCAGAGATAAGGTGAGGAGCTCGGTGTAGAGCCGCTGCTCCTCAGCCAGCTGAGGTGGCTCGGGCATCTGTTCTGGTTGCCTCCCGGATGCCTCCCTGGGGAGGTGCTCCAGGCATGTCCTACCTGGAGGAGACCTCTCAGAAGACCTAAAATGCTGGAGGGACTATGTCTCTCAGCTGGCCTGGGAACGCCTCGGGATCCCCCCGGAGAAGCTGGAGGTGGTGTCTGGGGAGAGGGAAGTATGGGGATCCCTCCTGAGACTGTTGCCCCCACTGAGACTGTGCAACCTTGTTAATCCGTGCAGTTAAACCAGACAGTCCCGTCACATCAGGAGCTCCGTCGGTTCATATGCCGACACAAAAGGTCCATTTCAGTTTTCCTGATATATAATCATCAAGGGACTTGAATAGTTCTGCGGCTGTGGCTTTGGTTGTCAATGACAGTGCACATTAGATATCCTCACGTATATGCTTCTGATTAACATATCGCACATGAACATGTAGTATTGCCTTGTTGTCAATATCTGTAGACTCATCAACCTGGAGTGCATACCATGGTGATGTATTAATCCTCTCCAGCAATTCTGTCTCAATGTCCTCTGCTATTTCCTCGATGCGCGGAGTGACAGTGCTGGCCAAAGGAGGCCCGTGTGATCTTTTTAACCGCAGCCTCTCCTAGAACTTCACCACAGATGTCTTTAGTGGAGGGCAGGAACAAGTCTTCGCCAATGGTGAATGGCTTTTTAGCCATAGCAATACGATTAGCCACCAAGTATGATGCTGTCAGTGCATTCGCATTTGTTGATGTGATGGCGCTCAGTCATTGATTCTGTCCTTCTTGTTCACGCTCTTTTCTTTCAAAATACTCCAAAGGCTTGTCTTTTAATGCAGGGTGCTTGGTCTGGGCAGCAACCTGAAGCCTTGCTACAGCAGAGCCACGGGAAAGGAGGGATGAAGGCTCACTCAGGACGAGGTTCATGCCGAAGTGGAGGAGGCTTGCCTCAGCAAAGCAGTAGGAATGAGCAAGCAGGGGGCCTGGACCAAGTGGGAGCACATAGCTGGCCGCAAGATCACCTGGACCGAACTTTGGAAAGCAGAGCCATCCCACTTAAAGATCTTGGTCCAGTCAGTCTATGATGTCCTCCCAAGCCCTGCTAACCTGTTCACCTGGGGACTGACTGAAGCACCCGTGTGCCAGCTCTGCCAGAGAAGAGGATCATTGGAACACATCCTCAGCTGTTGTCCAAAGGCCTTGGGAGATGGCAGGTATCGTTGGCGCCACGACCAGGTCCTACGGGCAATAGCAGACACCATCTGCACTGGCATTAACTCCAGTAGGCGGCAACACCCAACCAGGAGTACAATTGCCTTTGTCCGAGTAGGGGAGAAACCTCAATCCTCCAAGAAGTTCCAAGGAGGGCAGCTCACAACATCAAGGGACTGGCAGCTCCTGGTTGACCTAGGGAAGCAGTTGCGATTTCCAGACATCATTGCAACTACGACCCTCATGCCAGACATGGTGCTGTGGTCCGGAGCCAGCAAGCAGGTGGTGCTCCTTGAGCCAACGGTTCCCTGGGAGGACAGATTGGAGGAAGCTCAGGAGAGGAAGCGAGCAAAGTATTCCGATCTTGTGGCAGAGTTCCGGAGGAATGGGTGGAAGGCCTGCTGTGAGTCTATTGAGGTGGGCTGCAGGGGTTTTGCAGGCAAGTCCTTACATCAGATCCTGGGGCTCCTTGGGATTTGTGGACTGCACAGGCAAAGAGCCATTAAAAACATCTTGGAAGCAGCGGAGAAGGCTTCACGTTGGCTCTGGTTGAGGAGGGGGGGATGTGTGGCGAAGTGGGCTACCTGGACACAAGTCGGGGGACTGATCACCCCAGCCGGGGGTGTCGGGGGGGGTGTGGACCGGTACTGGTCCGCAGCCCAGGAGTTGGGGACCGCTCGTCTAGCTGACATATTGTGGGTCATTCTGGAAGACTATATCTTTACTTTATTCCTTGCAATCAGTATGTATGACAAATAAATCATTCTACAGACTGTTGTGGCAAGAACCCACAATGAACTTTGTGGAATACCATCTATCTAAACTCTCCATGTGAATTTGCTAATCCCACTTTGGCAACATCCTGACCATCCCAACTCTGATTGGCTTTCAGACCTGGCATCACAATCATGTTTCTCATATAGACTCTCACTTTGGACTTTGATGTTATGGCCACATCATAATTCCTCCCTAGTCTTGATTAGCTATCTATCCATCCTAAGGCCATCAGAGACAGATAGACTTGGTCTCACAGTAACCCATCCTAACTAGCTGTCACTCTTCATTGAAATCCTTTGACACATGGAGGTTATCATTAGAGCCGTCTCATTAATCACTAAATGATGTATTGGATGTGAAGTCACTGGTTTGTTTGCAGTAAAAAGATTGTGTGTTCGTCCAAGTGATGTGTCTTTTTTGGTATTTGAAGTGGGGAAATGAGCTCAAACAAAAGGTGACTAGAGATGCTCTATAATAACAGTTGTCACTCATGACTGGACCACACTGGACAGACGGGAACAGCAGCAGGGAGAGGTTACCCACCAGGTCTGTTTCTCTGAGAAGATGCTGTTGTGAATGTGAGTCATGAGGTCTCCTCCTGGGGAGTAGGTCATCACAAAGCACAGGTGGTCTGCCGTCTGGAAGCAGCCGTGTAGGTTCACCAGGAAAGGATGTCGGGAGGCGTTGATCACTTCAAAGATCCTCTTTTCACACATGAGGCTGAATGCAAATGCAGGCATTTTAGGGAATGTCAGAATCAGAATCAGAAAAGGTTTTATTGCCAAGTACAGTAAAAATTACTGTCAGGGAACTTGATGGTGTCGGTGTATTGAAAGGTGGAAGAGAATAATAGTGAATGAGGAATAGGAATAGGAACAGAAAGACTTTTTACAATTCACATTACGGTGAGTTGAGATATATATAAGGATGGTGTTTGCAGGCGAAGAAAAGAAGTCCAAACAGTAAAAAACAGTCATCATCTCATTCTGACTATGGCTACTGATTTTCTGCGACAATTTAGCTGTGCTTTTCATTATGAAGAAAAACCGCATTTATATAAAGAAACATGGATTGAGGAGAAGCTTTTCTTTGCCTCCGTTGGCCTCATGAGGGACACGTTGGGTTCTAACCCTGCAGGTGTTTCCCTGCTCTACCTGGGAAGTGTATTGAGAAACTGTTTTATCCTCTGGGACTACACAAATGAAAATGAATTGAAGAATGACTTAGAAATCCATATCTATGGAATGCAGGCTGTCAATGTGTGTGTTCCCTCTGGCTTTGTCATTTGTTTTAATTTAACTTTTAAACTTTAATTAACCATACTGATCCCTGTAAGGAAATTATTAATCCACTCTATCTACACACACACACACACACACACACACACACACACACACACACACACACACACACACACACACACACACACACACACACACACACACACACACACACACACACACACACACACACACACACACGGGCCCTGTAGACATGCAGATGAGGAGGTAGAGTGGTGGGCAGCTCCTTCATGATGCGCCCCAATGCGCAACTTTTATAAAGGGGACAGCACCTTGCTCATAGGCGCCTCGGCAGTGCTCAGGAGGTGAGCTGACACCTGCCCCTGTCAGTACACCACTGAGATCCATCTGGTGAGACTGATGAGGTCTCACCAGATGGATCTCAGAGGTGGAAATGTGAAGGTTCTCTAAGTCCATGTCCACACGTAGACGGGTATTGTTATGAACACATATTTTCCTACTGTTAGGCCCATCGCCCATACGACAACGCATATATCCTGGACAAAAACTACGATTTTCGAAAATCTTAGTTTTTGCCTGCTAAAGTAAAGATTTTTGAAAATGCCGGAGTTTTCAGTCTCTAATACTGTACTGCAACAAAAACTGCTGTGACACATGTGTGACCCATGTTTGCATGTCCAATCAGATTGGACGCAGTTAAAACTGTGTTGGTGGTAAAATTCTCCAGGTGTTTTTACACACCTTGTTGTTGAAGTGTTGCTGCTTCATGTTGAGCACAGACGAAGGTCCGCTATTTATCGACAGATAAACGTTCCACTTCCAAGACGTGTTGACAAGCATGATTGACACTAGAATATTTGTTCTTCTGTTTTTTTCTTTATTGGAATCATAAAGTTTATATATTATATATCTTTCTAAATTTTCCCATCTTAATTTTAGTTGTTTTCTTTTGCTACAAATGCATCTGGGGAGAACAGTCCTCATCTCGTCCACGGAACCCTGTTATTATGTACAAAGACAATAGAATTAATTAATTAATTCATTCATTCATTCAATGCCAGTTTTGGGTCAGACTGGGATGCGCTGTAAGCTGGTTGAACTCTGAGACTCCCACGTGTTCCGGTCCTCGCTCCTGTTACTGTCAGAGTTGCAACGGAGTTCTTCTAAACGTTCTGATCCACACACCGATGCAGTCGGGTGTGGACAGATTTTTTTAAAACAATGTCATATGAACGCAATTTTTTTTCAAAGCGGGGGGGGGGGGTAGGCTAGCTGTGGACATGGCCTAAGAAAAGTTCCTTACCTGTCAACTTCACCACGTGTTACTACGTCTCCTTTCTTCAGGGCCTTGATGGCGTACAGTTTGCCTGACGTCTTATACTCTGCTAGCAGCACCTTGGATAAGGAGGCACCAACCATCACAATGTTAACATGAACGATAGTGCAGATGGGAGCTAACAGGTAATGAAGGAGGAGGAGGATGACGTGACCTGGCTGGAGAAGCTATGGGTACCTGTAGAATCTTCATTTCTCAGGAGTTTTGTGCAGCTCAAAGGGTAAAACAGTGACGTTTACTCACCTTTCCAAAGTGACCTCTTCCCAGGACTGAGATGCAGTTGAAGTCTTCCATTTGAAGAACCCCGTCCCTACAGAATGAGAGGAAAAAAAGAAAAGTTTACAATTTTCTTATTGTTTCTTGCCACCTTCAGCCTACATTAAAACTGACACTTCAGGGACTATTCAGTGATACAAAGTCCAAATCACATAGTGTAAGAGTATTTATTCTTTCCTCATCCTAATAAGGATTGTCTGGGCTGTCTCAACGCGCTATAAGCAGAGGTGTAACTGGACATGGTAAATGGACTGTACTTATATAGTTCTAGAAAGGGCGTTACAACACAAGCCAACATGCACCCATTCACCCTAGCATTCATACACACAAGGTGCCACCTGTTCATTATGTGCAGTAACCATTCAGACATCACTCAGACTGATGGCAGCAAGTAAATTCAGCCTCTTGCTAAAGGATACTTCAACATGTCTGTGACAGGACTGAACCACTGAACTTCTGATAAGTAGACCACTAGTGTAGCTTGTACCAAGTAACTTTTATAAAAATAACTTTTTTACATGCTTTCTAAAACTAATAATCAGCTTGTCAAGCCTCATCCAGTGCTCCTAATGCCATTGGACCAGGCTTGACAAATCCTCATCTGATTCTAAAGCACCAACATGGGCCAGGAGGAAGGTGTGGTGCCGAGTTGCTCCTGTGCCTCTGCATCAGGTAGCACCAGCCTGGAACCCGGCCGCGAGGGACGGGAACAGCTTTGGCCAGCTGTAGGCCGCGGGGTCAACCACCTATCAGAAGGGCTGATAAGTGTTTGACCACCTATCAGCCCTTCTGTGGTGTGAGTCTGGGGCTCAAACCACACATTTTAGGATATTTCCAAATGATACCGTACCTCATCACACAATTACTTGTCAATGGGACTTACTGTAAGGGGGGGTGGACCGAGGGCTGGCGTTTCAGCTTTGGGCTCTCCACAGGACTCTGCTGTATGAGCAACAGAAACAAGCACAAAATACTCAGGATCACTTCTCTGCTGTTAGCCTCAGATGTTATTGTGTTTGATGCGGAAGTTATTCTCACCATTAGTCAGTGAAACAGAATTCCTGCCTTGCTTACCAGGGGAGACTCTCCGATGTTCTTCGTGTGATGAGGAGATCTGCAAGGATATTCCTCAGGACAACTTGAACTTAGAGCAGTTTCTCTGAAAAACCAAGAGACAAATGTTTTTGCAGCCACTGCGGTGGACTCCACGGATCTCGTCTTTGCCCTCCTATGATGCCAAATAAGGGGCAGATCTTGCAAAGTGAGTGGGCACAAAGGCTACCTCATCCCACCTCTACTGACTCACAGCAGGCTCTCCAGCCTCTCCTCCAACATTCCTCTGGAAGCGTAGGGTATCTGAGTGACTTGCAATCAATTTTTATTGCACAGGTCTTTTTCAGATGATGCCGATCCCTTCCCCCCAGAGATTTTTTTTAACGATTCTGTCAGACGCGATCAGCCTCAGTGACAGTAATGGTAAAAACATGTATAATGGTAAAGAATTTAAACAATAATAAACTTAAAGATCAGGCTGACACATCATTGTTTTCCATGAGATAAATGTTAATGTTTCTGCACCAAGTGTGGGGCTGCTTTCTCAGTTTGCTGAACGTAACTCGTGGCTCATTGTGTAAACACTGAGACCAGCCCTTGACCTGACTGAAGCGGAGCTAACTAGTTTGCCAAATGCTAGCTGACTTCAACAGCTTGTGAGGGACTTTCAGTGTGCAGCTCTGAGCCGGGTCGTTACCACACACTGCTACCGTAGCCTGAGCGAACTCCCCCTCGGGGGTGACCACGCCCATATCCAGGTGGCCAATCAAATATGACTCAGGATAGGTTGTAGTAGTAGTAATAGTAGTAGTAGAAGAACTACTACCCTAAAGGAGGTTCCGTCAGGGAAATTGACATCGCCCTGCTTTACACACAGCACAGTGAGTACACAAGAACACACAGAAAGAAGTACCGACACCTAAAAAGAATATGAATAACACACCATAAAATAAGCAAATAAAAGTATATTTGGCTCGGGGGATGAAGGAGTTCAATCTGTTGGTCCTGTTTGTTGGGGGGTTCAGCCTCTGGCTTCTCAGGCTCCTCTGGTTGTTGGTAACGGTGTGCAGAGGGTGGCTGACATCGCCCATGATGTCCAGCAGTTTGTCCAGAGGGTCCAGCTTCATCCCGACCACCGAGCTGGTCCGCCTGATCAGCTTCTCCATCTTGGAGAGATCCGCCTTTGTCACACCCCCTCCCCAACACACCACAGCGAACAACAGGACGCTGGCGACCACAGACTGATAGAACATCCACAGGAGCTTCCTGCACAAGTTGAATGCCCTCTGCCTCCCCAGCTTTCTTGTACAGCTGCCTCGTGTTGCTGGTCCAGTCCAGTTTGTTGTCCAGCCACAGCCCAAGATATTTATTGGTCTGCACAACCTCCACCTCCTCCGTTCCCATCAGAACTGGTCTAGGTTGGGGTCTGTCCCTCCTGAAGTTAATGACCAGCTCTTTAATTTTGGAGGTGTTGAGCTGCAGGCTGTTGCTGTGACACCAGTCAACGAAGTCCTTCACCATGCAGCTATACTCCTCCTCCTCATTGTCCCTGATACATCCCACGATAGCTGTGTCATCTGAGAACTTCTGGATGTGACACAGTTCTGAGTTGTAGCAGAAGTCCGCCGTGTACAGGGAGAAGAGGATTGGGGACAAGACTGTCCCCTGTGAAGCACCGATGCAGCTGACCACAGTGTCAGATGTGACCTTTAGCATGACCAACTGTGGTCTGTCGGTGAGGTAGTCGTGTATCCAAGCATCCAGTGTCCAATCGCATTGGTAAGCGTTTTTCCTGTAGGATATAGGGCTGGATGGTGTTAAAGGCACTTGAGAAATCTAGAAAAAGGATCCTCACTGCCGCTTCCCTTGTCCAGATGCATGTGGACTCGGTGTAGAACTTTTCCTCGGTGGGCAAAATGTAGAGTCCTCAGCATGTTGCACCTGAGGCCTGAGAAGATCAATTCAGGTCAATTTGTCAGTCACCCCGGAAATGATGTAAGGTTCAGCTCTGTGGCCAATCCGATTGTTTTGGGTTCTGTCCAGCCATGAATTCAAAGGATTCCAAATATCTATTGATGCAGGAAGCGTTTTCTAGGATTTGGTAGGGTTAGAGAGGACCACTATGTATATGTAGACCTGAAAAAATGTGTTCTTCATAATAGGACCTCTTTAAGCAGGAGAAAAAAGGTTGGAGGTTCGTCTGACTGCAGTACATTTTAAAAAAATGTGTCAAACAAGAATAAAAATAGATTTTAACTATTTCAGAGCTCTGAATGATTTAGATACCTTTACTAACTTGTGTTGTGTCAAGGATGTCCCATGTTCCGTGTTGAGTGAGAAACTTTTGTTCAGTCATTGGTTGGTTTATTTTATGTATATTTTGTTTAGTTAGCTGGTGAAACATCTTTTATTTCTAAGGCACATTCTAATTAATTCAAAGGGAATAATCAGCCTGAGGATCCTGACTGAGATACTACATGTAATAATCTTCAAGTATTCTTGTTTAATGTGTTAAAGTTCCCTTTTTCTGTTTTCATTTTTTCAAAATGTAATTTTTTTAATCAGAGCATTCAACAAACCAATTTTTGATTGATCCATACTTCACAAAAGCAAAAGTAAACAAACCACATCGTATGATTACAATTAGATTTTGTTTAGTTATTATTTTCCTACCATTAAATGTTTTTGAGTGTGAATTCCACGTGAATGTTATTTTGTTTTTTGTGAATAAATGTGCTTTTAAAACTGAAATGGCTTGCAGTAAGTAGCCTCTTCTTTGCGGTCATCCCAGGGTCCTGACTAGTAGTAATAAGCTGCATGCTCACCATCCTGCTGGTCATCACATCCTCAACAACTGTCCGCTCCACTGCAAGAGAAGGTGGCATCTGGGCTTCCCTTGGGCCAGATCGAACCGTGACTGTAGGAGAGCTTCCAGTTATGCTCGGCCAGAGGACACCAGGCCCAGCAGTGCCTTGTGTCTGAGCTGGACTCAACTAGCTCCAACCCCTCTTGAGCTTTACACTTCCAGCCAGTCATCACTGTAACCATTGAGATGCAACTGAGGTGTCACTGGAGTCTTAACAGGCTAGGGCTTCCCTTGTGAATGAAACCCTGACTTCCTCCTCCAGGCTGCTGAAGGAATGCTGGAGTTTTGTATTCCTGCCATCCAGCAGCACTGGTAAGGGTGATGAGGCAGACCCGGCTGTCTTTCTCAGGCTGGAGCTTGTCTTTCTCTCCTGGATTTCTACAGTAGACGTAGTCAACATCTACTGGCCAGAGGATAAGGTTCAGGACAGAATACTGATAGAACCATGCCCTGAACCTGCCCAGTAGATCAGAATTGTCTACTGTACCACCATGCTTCAAGCTTCTTAACAATATCTTGGACTGATTGTACCTCTGAGGCTGCAACCAAAAACCTTCACTGGTCTCTCAGTAATAGATAACATAGTAAAGCTGTCCACAGGACCAAAGCTTGTCCACTACTTTCCTTCTCTTCAGGACCATGGACCTGGATTTGGTTTAAAGCTCATCTTAGTCCAGTGGATGAGCTTTCCAGGCTTGAGGGATCCACCTACACCCAGGCATTAATGCGGTGAAGGGAAGACAACAGGAAAATAATTTTTCAGTTGAATTACTAACGGAGGTTCAGGAGGGGTAGCCTCCCTGAAGCTGAGAGCTTTTGAGCAATTTCTAAACAATTTATAGTGAAATTATAGCCACTAAAAACAAAACGGACTTAAAATAAGCCAACATATTCAATGAAAACTTAACTTACGACTTAAAAATGTATTCAGTCAATGTTTTTCTTCAGTGCTTTACTTGTTCAAATCAGACACGATGACATCTCTCTTCAGGTCAACAACTCTTTTCAGCTATAGGTTCTCTTCATATTCACTGTTGGTTCTTCTAGTTTGAGACTTCCTTTTCTTTACAGCCAGTTCTTCAGACTTGTGCGCTGTCTTCCTCTTTAATTCCTTCTGGACTGGCTGGTGAATTTGTGAAGAGAAATGCTACAAGCATTCTCTTGTCTAAATCATTTAATCATCAATCCATTAGCAAATGAGCTAAAGATATTCTTTTTTCCAGTTTGCAAATACATTATAAATTTGAGTTGACACAAGGTAATTTTTGAGGACAACCATAAAAATGAAATACCAAACCACGCCTAAAATTTTCTTTAACGGATTTGGACAATTCACAGAATGATCAATTTGAATTAAAATCAGCAGAAATACACAGATCAGCAGAAACTGCCAAGTGGCTTATACAGAGGGCCTCTAAGGTCCATCTCAGCTGCCTTTACCAACACACGGCAAAGACAAACAGGATCATCTGTATGGCCAATTATCATCCCCCATCAAGGCAGTGCCATTGGGACCCCGGTGTGCTCCAGGAACCACAGGACTCCAGGAATGCCCCCTTGCTATCCTGAAGTATCGATGTACTTGTTCTGCTGGCTGCTGTTGCCAACTCCTGGACTGAACTCCACTAGAAGGGCTGGTGCGTTGCCACAGACTGTTGCTTCATACTGCACTTCTTTACTGGAGGTCATTTGATCTGATGGTTGTTGGAGTGCTTGGCGTTGGAGTGCTGTTGTCTCCAAGTCAGGGTCCTCCTGCGTTCCACAAGGTCTTAGTCCTCTGCTGCAACTTCCTTCCCAAGCATTTCATTCGGCTCTGATGAACTTTTAGGCCTTGGTCATTCTTGTAGACCTCGCTGCAGATGCATCTTTTTGTCTGTTTTTCTAGGTTGCCATCATTGGGTCCATCCTGTTGGGAAGTTCATCCACCCCCCTCTCAGGCTCACCTGAGGGTGTTTCTCCTTAGGTTAATTTGTAATTTGCTTGGCTTCTCCATCACAGGAGTATCAGGTCGGCCTTCTAACTCTTCCTACCCACTAAAAAGTACAAAAAAAATCATAGACTACATTCTACCTCCACTCCACAAGGTGGTGGAAGCTCTTCCTGTCTGTCATTGCCTCCCCCATAAACACAGGCATGAATAGGCAGGACTTCCTCTTTGTCACCAAACACATGCTGCTGAAGCTGGAGATGTATGCTGTGTGTCTTTGGTATTTTATTGTAAGTTTGTCTTTATTGAATACAATTTATTGTGCATTTATATTGGAGTTTGACCAATGTTAATTTAATCACACATTTTACTAATTTCATGTTTACATTTTTTCAAATTTCCCCACTGTGGGACTAATAAAGGTATATATTATCTTAAAGCTATTGTTTATTAGATATAGTACGGTAATTATTTCCCTGCTTCACAGAACCACTGGCATACTTCACTGGCACTCATCCAGAGTATCACCAATAACGGACTTGAACGCAACCTTTGCTTCCTGTGTGGTCAGTGTGGCTCCAGCTAGAACCTTAATTTCCATCAAAATTGGTACTTAGAGCCGGATAGCTGAGCCACACACTACACAGTGACCTAACATGGCCGACAAACAACCACTGAGCCCACTGAACGTCCTTTGGTTCCATACTACTGAGTAGTTGGATGGACCCGAAGGTGAAATAGACTCAACCCAGCTTTATGCAGCCGAAGCCACCCCACAATAGTTTCAAACAGAGCCTGGCCTGTCACCTGAGCCCCTACTACCAACCTCTCAAACAGAGGACCAAATCTTATTGCCATCAGTACCTTATAAAATCATCCCAAACCCACATGTTCGTGAACCAGGGGCCCGACCGAAAAGGCCAGCACGGCTCCCTGTTTCTATGTCACAGCAAAGACCATATACACGGTCCCAAGCCTCCATCAGTTCTTATAGTAAGAGGGTTCATACTAAAACAACCTCTAGTCTCCCTAGATCTCACACAAGTAGGCATTCTGGTAGCAGTCGGACAGTCACCTGTCCGAGTGAGCTCCAAGTCAGCATAGTTGATGCAAAGAAGAACAGAGGTGAGCTGGAGGAGCTGAAAAGACAACTGGAGGGAGAAGAACTGGACAAGCAATGCAGACTGATTGATGAGAAGGCCAAAGCTGCTCTGCAAAGGCAAGAAGCTGCTCTGCAAAGGTGCTCTGAAAAGTTTTCTTCAACAAAACCTGTCTGATGATGAATTTGATGCACCTGCTGCTCTCCCCCTTCACCTGATATTGCCATCTCTTCCTTTTATGATATGCCCCAGTCCAGAATATTTACCCCTGCTCCTTCAAGTATTATACAGGGTGACAGTCAAGTTCTCTTTACCGCCTTGTTGCCATGTCTGTGTGCTGTCCACTGACTATCCAGTCGTTAACCCATCTGTTCCTGGTTCACCGGATGAACCCTTTGAAAGGTGTATTGATACACCTTTGGATGCTCTGTTGATCCAAACGAGTCAATTATTTTTTACTCGATTAGCTCAACAGTCTAATACATTTTTATAATAATTTGTCAGGTACTGTTTCATAGAAGGTAGACACGGTGGTGCAGTGGGTAGCATTGATGCACAGCAAGGTGGTTCTGGGTTCGAGTCCCGGTCCGTGTGGAGTTTACATGTTCTCCCCATGTCTGTGGGTTCTCTCCGGGTTCTCCAGCTTCCTCCCACCTCCAGAATCATGAACTTCAGGTTGATTGGCCGTTCCAAATTGACCGTAGGAGTGAGTGTGTGTTCATAGAAGTGCTGGTTTAGAAATATGCTGATTATAAATATACAATACTTCGCTACTACACGACACACCATTTGGGAGGATCTGGTCTGTGATTGAAATTTGTTGAACCTTTAATCATGTCCACTTATTAAAGCATACTTTACTATGTCTGTGATGGACGTCAGCACTCATGTTGCTGTCAGGCTTGTTGATTTCTGACACTTTCTGTTGTTAGATCTCCAATGGACAGAAACACGGTCTAAAGTCACACAGCCGGCGCTGACAGGAGCAGCTCAGGTTTGGAACAGCTAGACATGAGACAAAGACGAGTGTCCGGGTCAGAACGGAGAGCCTTACCCAGCCAGAGGAGTGGTGGACGATGTTGAGCCGGTGGGGGGGCCTGCCAGCGGTGGGCTCATGGGGTCCATGGAGCTGCAGGGGGTCAGGATGCTCATCATCAGACGGCCCCACGTGGCAAAGTTCATGTTCATCTGGGCGGCTCGTAAGAAGTGCTTTCCTGAAAGGAGACATGAGTGTAAAATGATTGTAAGTATTTAAGTATTGATAAAGAAACCTCCATCAGTCTTTGATTCACCTTCAGCAGTTTAATCAGGTTAAAATTACAGAAATGTTATCTGTACATTGAGCAGTTAATAATTTGTATAAACCACAATTTCTGTGGTTCTTCAAAGCAGAATTATTCATTTTATTGATGGTGAGAAGAACTTGTAGGTAGTACAATGTCCTCCTTCACACCTCATGGTCCACAGCTGGAATATGAATGAGACACAGCTACGTTAACTACTGCAGATTAACTACACAGACCCCCAACCAGTGGAGGAGACATCAGGACTGGTAGCAGTCACAGGTGCCCCCTCCTGAGCCTCTGTCTAAAATGTGTCTATGTTCACTCTCAGGTTCTGGAACCATCAATAAACCCAAACCCTACCTGTCAGACAGGAACCTAAAGCAATGACAAAACCCTTAGTGGAGCTAGATGGCGCTCTGCTGTCATGTACAACAAAACCACAAAGATCAATGTTCATGGGCACTGGTTCAGTGTGTTTTAGCACAAAATTATTGGGGGGACAGAGTCTACCCCTTTATACACGCTGAGATGGGTCTTTCCTCACTTGCCCCACCCTTCCCACTGAGCAGTTTTATTTAATCCTGCTGAAGAACAGGACAAAGCCACAGACACTGATACCCCACCAGTGGAGGCAGGTTTTCCAGGGTGACACGGAGCAGCTCAGTACCTTTCTCTTTGGGGAAGATTCTCCTCTGCCTCTGGAGCTTGGAACGACGCTCAATAACAGGATTGATGAAAGTCACCTGGTGAGGGGCAAAGCATCAGGTCATCAGGGGATAATGAATATTCACTATTTAGGGCACTTTTAGACAGATGATGTGCAGAGTTGTGGCAACTACAGAGGAATAAAGCTGATGAGCCATACAATGAAGTTATGTTAAAGAGTAGTGGAAGCTAGACTAAGGGCAGAAGTGAGCATTTGTGAGCAGCAGTATGGTTTCATGCCAAAAAAGAGTACTACAGATGCAGTATTTGCTTTGAGGATGTTGATAGAGAAGTACAGAGAAGGCCAGACGGAGCTGCATTGTGTTTTTGTAGATCTGGAGAAAGCTTATGACAGGGTGCCCAGAGAGGAACTGTGGTATTGTATGAGGAAGTCTGGAGTGGCAGAGAAGTATGTTAGAGCGGTGCAGGACATGTATGAGGACTGTAAGACAGTGGTGAGGTGTGCTGTAGGTGTGACAGAGGAGTTCAAGGTGGAGGTGGGACTGCATCAGGGATCAGCTCTGAGCCCCTTCTTGTTGCTATGTTGATGGACAGGCTGACAGACGAGGTTAGACAGGAATCTCCATGGACTATGATGTTTGCAGATGACATTGTGATCTGCAGTGAGAGTAGGGAACAGGTGGAGGAGAAGCTAGAGAGGTGGAGGTTTGTCCTGGAAAGGAGAGGGATGAAGGTTAGCTGCAGTAAGACAGAGTACATGTGTGTGAATGAGAGGGACCCAAGTGGAAGAGTGAGGTTACAGGGAGAAGAGATCAAGAAGGTGGAGGATTTGAAGTACTTAGGGTCAACAGTCCAGAGCAATGGAGAGTGTGGAAAAGAGGTGAAGAAACGTGTCCAGGCAGGATGGAACGGGTGGAGGAAGGTGTCAGGTGTGATGTGTGATAGAAGAGTTTCAGCTAAAATGAAAGGAAAGGTGTCCAAAACTGTGGTGAGACCAGCGATGTTGTTTGGTCTAGAGACAGTGTCACTGAGGAAAAGACAGGAGACAGAGCTGGAGGTAGCAGAGATGAAGATGCTGAGGTTCTCTCTGGGAGTGACCAGGAAGGATAGGATCAGGAATGAGTACATCAGAGGGACAGCACATGTTAGAGGTTTTGGAGATAAAGTCAGAGAGGCCAGACTGAGATGGTTTGGACATGTCCAGAGGAGAGATAGTGAATATATTGGTAGAAGGATGCTGAGTTTTGAACTGCCAGGCAGGAGGTCTAGAGGAAGACCAAAGAGGAGGTTTATGGATGTAGTGAAAGAGGACATGAAGGTAGTTGGTGTGAGAGAAGAGGATGCAGAAGACAGGGTTAGATGGAGGCAATTGATTCGCTGAGGAGACCCCTGAAGGGAAAAGCCGAAAGGAAAAGAAGATCTTGCCACGCAGAGCGGTGTTCTAGTTTAGCAGAAAGCCTTTCCTCTCAAGTTTTTGGGAATGCTGCTTTAATTATTTGGTATGAGAATTAAACCACGGAGCTCACATCCCCTGTTTAATAGTCTGATTTTTTAGTGGAGCAATTAAATCCAAGGTTTTTTGCAGAGATTCTGTTGTATTGTCAACAGGCTCATCAATTTGAGATGGACTAACATCAACTGAATTAGGGAAATGACCCTCTGTGTAGTTCAGCTGTGGGATTAAATGAAGTATACTTGGGATTTGTTCCCTGAATTTAGAAAAAGCATGATCTGATAGATAGCTAGATAGATATACTTATATAGATATACCCAAACTGGGAAATTTAGAAATAGATTTCTAGTATAAACTTTTTTTTGCAGGAAGTGAATTACACAATAGCCAAATGTCAAATTGGGTTTGATAGGCTCAGACTAAGACTTTTTAATGAATTGATCATTTTTGGTTTAGGGCTCAATTCTAGCGAGGAATTAAAAAATGATGCAACTGAAAGAGGACATGAAGGTAGTTGGTGTGAGAGAAGAGGATGCAGAAGACAGGGTTAGATGGAGGCAATTGATTCGCTGTGGAGACCCCTGAAGGGAAAAGCTGAAAGAAAAGAAGAACACTTTAAACAGATCACAACTTTTTTCAATTGACAACAGAAAAACACAAGAAACGATTTCTCTGGTGTGTTAATCATAAGAAGTCAAACATGAATTATTTTGACATGATGTCAACTGTTGGATGTGGAATAACAGGCAATGCCCAGTGTGAAGCTGGACTGTGGTTGGATGATAATTACAGGAGTCTTCAGGTTTCAAATGAAAGTCCTCAGAACAAGCCTGTCCTGTCTTCTGAGTCCTCTGTTCTGGTTCTACCTTTACTGAATCTATTCTAGCAGGATGTTAACGAAGTTCACTATAAAGCACTAAAGGTGAAAACTGGAATGTTCAGAAGGTAAAGAACAGGAGGTGAGGACCTCGATGAAGAGGATGCCCTGAGGCTCCAGGTGCAGACACATGCCATGTCGCCGGTTGTCCAGGAAGTCCTCCAGCCGCAGGAATTTGACCCCTCTCAGCGCTCGCCAGTCCTTCCCGTAGATGGCGACCTCCAGCTCCCTGGACTGGACCAACAAACACATTCAGAGGCTGGAGGAAGAACGATGGGGTAGAGTCATGGGGAAACTAACATGATGAGTGACCCTCCAACGACTACATCTGATACCATATAGACAGCTAATTTAAATTTTATACTGTCATGTATTGTAATACAGTTGAAGTCGTTCTGACTTTCATTACGAGAACGTGTCTGAAATATTTGTTATTCATTTATTCAGGTCTGATTCAACATCCACAGGTGTGGAGAAGAGAATCAGACTGTCACAGGAGACACGCCCGACTGTCACAGGAGACACGCCCGACTGTCACAGGAGACACGCCCGACTGTCACAGGAGACACGCCCGACTGTCACAGGAGACACGCCCGACTGTCACAGGAGACACGCCCGACTGTCACAGGAGACACGCCCGACTGTCACAGGAGACACGCCCGACTGTCACAGGAGACACGCCCAACTGTCACAGGAGACACGCCCAACTGTCACAGGAGACACGCCCGACTGTCACAGGAGACACGCGTGATGTGGGCGGAGCGTGGAGCAGCCTGGTGGAGGGCCCACACGTTGCTCACTGACAGTGAACCACTGACCCGTTCCAGTTCGATGCTGAAGCTCTGGTCCCAGGCCTCGTTACCCAGCGTCCTCCAGTGGGTTCGTCCCACCATCCTGTTGTCCACCTTCAGCACGGCACAGACGTCCGCTGGACACAAGGACACACAGCTGTTACCCTGTGGCTCTAACATGCAGGTCAGGGGTCAGGTCAGGGGTCAGGCTGTGAAACCCAGTCAAAGAATCTAACACTGTTTATCTGACATCATGTTTCTGTTCAGGAACACTGACTGGAGCCGTGATGTCACGTCTCTGGTGGTACTGGTGATTACCAGTGTTTGGGGTTTTCACCACTGTGGTCCATGTTGGCTGCATTTAGATGTGAATCAGCAGTCGTGTTGGACGTGCTTACACTCCACCCCCAGACCCACTCAGACTGGACTCACAAAGAAATGCTGGTGAGACTGATTTAGTGAAAAGGTGACTTTACAGTGAGAAGGAGCAGATCACAACTCCAGGCTCCTCCAGAGCCGTGTCTTTAGAGGGTGATGGAGCCAGAGGGTGATGGAGCCAGAGGGTGATGGAGGTAGAGGGTGATGGAGCTAGAGGGTGATGGATGTAGAGGGTGATGGAGCTAGAGGGTGATGGAGCCAGAGGGTGATGGAGCTAGAGGGTGATGGAGCAAGAGGGTGATGGAGCAAGAGGGTGATGGAGCTAGAGGGTGATGGAGCCAGAGGGTGATGGAGCCAGAGGGTGATGGAGCTAGAGGGTGATGGAGGTAGAGGGTGATGGAGCCAGAGGGTGATGGAGCTAGAGGGTGATGGAGCTAGAGGGTGATGGAGCTAGAGGGTGATGGAGCTAGAGGGTGATGGATGTAGAGGGTGATGGAGCTAGAGGGTGATGGAGCTAGAGGGTGATGGAGCTAGAGGGTGATGGATGTAGAGGGTGATGGAGGTAGAGGGTGATGGAGCCAGAGGGTGATGGAGCTAGAGGGTGATGGATGTAGAGGGTGATGGAGCTAGAGGGTGATGGAGCTAGAGGGTGATGGAGCTAGAGGGTGATGGATGTAGAGGGTGATGGAGGTAGAGGGTGATGGAGCCAGAGGGTGATGGATGTAGAGGGTGATGGAGCTAGAGGGTGATGGATGTAGAGGGTGATGGAGGTAGAGGGTGATGGAGCTAGAGGGTGATGGAGCCAGAGGGTGATGGAGCTAGAGGGTGATGGATGTAGAGGGTGATGGAGCCAGAGGGTGATGGAGCTAGAGGGTGATGGATGTAGAGGGTGATGGAGGTAGAGGGTGATGGAGCCAGAGGGTGATGGAGCCAGAGGGTGATGGATGTAGAGGGTGATGGAGCTAGAGGGTGATGGATGTAGAGGGTGATGGAGGTAGAGGGTGATGGAGCTAGAGGGTGATGGAGCGAGAGGGTGATGGAGCCAGAGGGTGATGGAGCTAGAGGGTGATGGAGGTAGAGGGTGATGGATGTAGAGGGTGATGGAGGTAGAGGGTGATGGAGCTAGAGGGTGATGGAGCGAGAGGGTGATGGAGCTAGAGGGTGATGGAGCTAGAGGGTGATGGAGCCAGAGGGTGATGGAGCTAGAGGGTGATGGAGCCAGAGGGTGATGGAGCCAGAGGGTGATGGATGTAGAGGGTGATGGAGGTAGAGGGTGATGGAGCCAGAGGGTGATGGAGGTAGAGGGTGATGGAGGTAGAGGGTGATGGAGCTAGAGGGTGATGGAGGCAGAGGGTGATGGAGCTAGAGGGTGATGGATGTAGAGGGTGATGGAGCCAGAGGGTGATGGAGGTAGAGGGTGATGGATGTAGAGGGTGATGGAGCCAGAGGGTGATGGAGCTAGAGGGTGATGGAGCCAGAGGGTGATGGAGCTAGAGGGTGATGGAGCCAGAGGGTGATGGAGCTAGAGGGTGATGGATGTAGAGGGTGATGGAGATAGAGGGTGATGGAGCTAGAGGGTGATGGAGCCAGAGGGTGATGGAGCCAGAGGGTGATGGAGCTAGAGGGTGATGGAGCTAGAGGGTGATGGAGCTAGAGGGTGATGGATGTAGAGGGTGATGGAGGTAGAGGGTGATGGAGCTAGAGGGTGATGGAGCCAGAGGGTGATGGAGCAAGAGGGTGATGGAGCTAGAGGGTGATGGATCTAGAGGGTGATGGATCTAGAGGGTGATGGAGGTAGAGGGTGATGGAGCTAGAGGGTGATGGAGCCAGAGGGTGATGGAGCTAGAGGGTGATGGAGCAAGAGGGTGATGGAGCCAGAGGGTGATGGAGCTAGAGGGTGATGGAGCCAGAGGGTGATGGATGTAGAGGGTGATGGAGGTAGAGGGTGATGGAGCTAGAGGGTGATGGAGCAAGAGGGTGATGGAGGTAGAGGGTGATGGAGGTAGAGGGTGATGGAGCTAGAGGGTGATGGAGCCAGAGGGTGATGGAGCTAGAGGGTGATGGATGTAGAGGGTGATGGAGCCAGAGGGTGATGGAGCTAGAGGGTGATGGATGTAGAGGGTGATGGAGCCAGAGGGTGATGGAGCTAGAGGGTGATGGAGCCAGAGGGTGATGGAGCTAGAGGGTGATGGAGCTAGAGGGTGATGGATGTAGAGGGTGATGGAGGTAGAGGGTGATGGAGCTAGAGGGTGATGGAGCTAGAGGGTGATGGAGCCAGAGGGTGATGGAGCCAGAGGGTGATGGAGCCAGAGGGTGATGGAGGTAGAGGGTGATGGAGCTAGAGGGTGATGGAGCTAGAGGGTGATGGATGTAGAGGGTGATGGAGGTAGAGGGTGATGGAGCTAGAGGGTGATGGATGTAGAGGGTGATGGAACCAGAGGGTGATGGAGCCAGAGGGTGATGGAGCAAGAGGGTGATGGAGCCAGAGGGTGATGGAGCCAGAGGGTGATGGAGCTAGAGGGTGATGGAGCTAGAGGGTGATGGAGCTAGAGGGTGATGGAGCCAGAGGGTGATGGAGGTAGAGGGTGATGGAGCCAGAGGGTGATGGAGCTAGAGGGTGATGGAGCTAGAGGGTGATGGAGCTAGAGGGTGATGGAGGTAGAGGGTGATGGAGCTAGAGGGTGATGGAGCTAGAGGGTGATGGAGCTAGAGGGTGATCGAGCTAGAGGGTGATGGAGCTAGAGGGTGATGGAGCCAGAGGGTGATGGAGGTAGAGGGTGATGGAGCTAGAGGGTGATGGAGCTAGAGGGTGATGGAGCTAGAGGGTGATGGAGCTAGAGGGTGATGGAGGTAGAGGGTGATGGAGCTAGAGGGTGATGGAGCTAGAGGGTGATGGAGCTAGAGGGTGATGGAGCTAGAGGGTGATGGAGCCAGAGGGTGATGGAGGTAGAGGGTGATGGAGCTAGAGGGTGATGGAGCTAGAGGGTGATGGAGGTAGAGGGTGATGGAGCTAGAGGGTGATGGAGCTAGAGGGTGATGGAGCTAGAGGGTGATGGAGCTAGAGGGTGATGGAGGTAGAGGGTGATGGAGGTAGAGGGTGATGGAGGTAGAGGGTGATGGAGCTAGAGGGTGATGGAGCTAGAGGGTGATGGAGCTAGAGGGTGATGGAGCCAGAGGGTGATGGAGCCAGAGGGTGATGGAGCTAGAGGGTGATGGAGCTAGAGGGTGATGGAGCGCTGCATCAGAACACCTGGACCATGACCTCCGTACAGCAGAGAGTGACAGCAGGTGAAAACCTCCTGAACCTGTCTGACAGGAACAGAGGCCAAAGGTCCTTGACTTCTGTGCTGCTATATTCTCATATAGTTTACAATACTTTGTGGTAATTTAATTAATCAATCATGATCCGATTTTTTGACACCAAATGAAATGCTGACATCTGTGTGGTAGGACCATAACATTCACTTCTAGAAGACTTCAATCATTTAGTGATCCAGGGGGACTTCTTGAGAAATTCCCCTCACCCCTCCCTGAGGGGCAGTGGGCAGCCAATGGGGAACAAGTTGAGGTCAAGTACGTTGCTCAAGGGCACACGGGCAGGCGGACTAGCAGCACCAGGTTTGAACCGATCCAAAAGAAACCTGAGCTGGACTCACAGGACAGGTCATCAGCGCTGCGTCCTGATAGGCCGGCTCTCGCCTTCAGAGACTTCCCATCGGGTGTGGTCGAGATACTGGTCACATGACCACGGCTCGGAACATCGTCCAACAGGTCCTGACAGCCCTTCAGACACACCTCCAACCGACCTGAGGAGAAAACACAGACGACACGATTCCAACGGACAAAAGGAGCTCAGTGGAAGTGCTGTGTCACGTTACCGACACACGCGTGTGTCACGTTACCGACACACGCGTGTGTCACGTTACCGACACACGCGTGTGTCACGTTACCGACACACGCGTGTGTCACGTTACCGATACACGCGTGTGTCACGTTACCGATACACGCGTGTGTCACGTTACCGACACACGCGTGTGTCACGTTACCGACACACCCGTGTGTCACGTTACCGACACACGCGTGTGTCACGTTACCGACACACGCGTGTGTCACGTTACCGATACACGCGTGTGTCACGTTACCGACACACCCGCGTGTCACGTTACCGATACACCCGCGTGTCACGTTACCGACACACCCGCGTGTCACGTTACCGACACACCCGTGTGTCACGTTACCGACACACCCATGTGTGTCACGTTACCGACACACCCGTGTGTCACGTTACCGACACACACATGTGTGTCACGTTACCGACACACACGTGTGTCACGTTAACTGATACAGGTTTGCTACATTACTGACACACACGTGTGTTACGTTACTGATAAAGGTTTGCTACATTTCTGATACACACGTGTTACATTTCTGATACACACGTGTTACATTACTGATACACACGTGTTACATTTCTGATACACACGTGTTACATTACTGATACATATTAAAAAACTTGTTGATTCAAAACGTTACAACCAAAAAACGTGAACTGTTGTACTGCTGCTTATTATACTTGAAGTTAAAGAACATCGATTAAAACTAAATAAACTTTGCTGGATAAACTCATGAAGGCATAAACAGTACAGTGGTGCCTCTACTGACCAAATTAATTGGTTCTGGAAGAAAGTTCATCAGTAGAAAATTATTTAAGTAGAGACTCGTTTTCCATGTTAATGCCCTAATCCATTCCAAGCCCCCAAAATTCAGACATAAATGTTTTATAAAGCATAAAAATGCATCAAAACATGTAACAAATACATGTTACAATTAGATTATTACACAATAAATGAGAGTTGTGTATAACGTAAAAAACAAACAGTAAAGAATAAAATGATGGTCATTTACCTTTTAACTGCTGTCCTCATTGTTTTTTACCCTCTTTGGTTCATGCGCTCCTGCCTCACCATGAACAACAGAGTGAATTCCAGTCCTCCTTCTGAACTTCTCCAACCACCCACGCCATGCCTTAAACTCCTTAAACTTCCTTTAGTTTTAATAACGTGGTGATTGTAGATGCATTACGGCCATATTCTTTGGTGAGATCAACCAAACGCATCCCTTTTTCATGCTTTTCTATCATCTCTTGCTTTGTTTGTACGGACAAAAAAACTCTTTTCTTCGTCTTTTCTTTTCCTCTTTTCTCCGTCACTTTCTTGGGGTCCATAGTGAATACTCTAAAAGTTAATATATTTACGTAAAACTATCAGAACACCTCATGGGTCGAGGGCCGAATGACGACGCTGCAAAGACACCTATCTAGCTCCACACAGAGGTCCCTCTGAGCCAATGGGATGCCAGGATGCTAGGTAATAGCCAATGGCAGAGCAGCTATTAGAATGTTGCGTTCAGGAACCTGTGGGAGCTGTGAGTATCAGCCCATACTGTATTTTTACCTTATGTAAGTCGAAATTTCTTTCGTAACTAGAGGCAATATTTTCCTGTTAAGGTGTTTCGTAAGTAGAAAATTTCGTAAGTAGAGACGTTGGTAAGTAGAGGAACCACTGTAAATTAAATAAATAAGTGAACTGGATGCAAATCTCTGTTCATCACAACTGACCCACAAGAAATCGTAGCTCAGAACAGAACTTCAACCAGTGATGAAGGTCTACGTTTAGAACTACCTGTTAGACTGGCTGGTTTGAGGACGGAGGAAGATGAGGAGGGCAGCGTGTTGGATGGCCTCTTGGGGGTACTGTTGCTGGGCAAGGCTCCCGAAGCCAGCTCCTCCTTGATGGCAGCGTATTTGGGATGATTCTGAGGCAGCTCCACCAGACGTCTCTCCAGGGAGAGACGCAGCAAATCCACCTTCTGGGACGACTCCTGCATCCGAGCCTGAGCCTGAGGACACACAGCAGTGAATTCAGTGTTTAATCAGGGTCGGATTTGGTGGATCTGCAGAGTTGACCAACACTGAAGAGGATACTGGAAAGGCAGTCGGTCCTGATGATATACCTGTAGAGGTTTGGAAGTGTCTAGGAGAGGTGGCAGTAGAGTTTCTGACTGGGTTGTTCAACAGGATCTTAGATAGTGAGAAGATGCCTGAGGAGTGGAGGAGAAGTGTGCTGGTGCCCATTTTTAAGAACAAGGGAGATGTGCAGAGTTGTGGCAACTACAGAGGAATAAAGCTGATGAGCCATACAATGAAGTTATGGGAAAGAGTAGTGGGAGCTAGACTAAGGGCAGAAGTGAGCATTTGTGAGCAGCAGTATGGTTTCATGCCAAAAAAGAGTACTACAGATGCAGTATTTGCTTTGAGGATGTTGATAGAGAAGTACAGAGAAGGCCAGAGGGAGCTGCATTGTGTTTTTGTAGATCTGGAGAAAGCTTATGACAGGGTGCCCAGAGAGGAACTGTGGTATTGTATGAGGAAGTCTGGAGTGGCAGAGAAGTATGTTAGAGCGGTGCAGGACATGTATGAGGACTGTAAGACAGTGGTGAGGTGTGCTGTAGGTGTGACAGAGGCTGGTACCTACCTCTGTCAGGATGCGGCGGTCCTGGATCTTCCGCCCAGTCATCTGCTTCACCACCTTCTTGGCACCTTCTACCACGGCTGCTTCAATCTTCATGTGGTGCAGTAGCTCAGCAATCCGCAGCTCCAGAGGACTGATCATCTCCACAGGATGACCTGAGAGAATGAGAGCACCTCACTCTAAAGGTCTATGTACATGTAGTATTTATACCACTGACAGACAACTCCATCACACCACAACAAAGAGCAGCACAGGCCCTCCTGGTTCAGCAGCATCCCATGTGACACTAATGAGACACGTCAGGTTGTCTCATCAGTTCAGATGTTTTGCTCTGCGTACTGTTGGAGATCAGAAGAACTGTGCATAGAAATGTCATGATGATTACCATGAGAGTCATCTTCATCTTTGGCCTGACTGACTTTGACTATCTGCATGCGCAGAAGCTCAATTTTTGTGCGACTGTCCTGCAGCATTTGTTGGGCTGCTGACAGCATCTTCCTGTCCTGGAAAACAAAGACAGACGAAGCAGAAACAAATCGCTCATCTGCGTAAGATAACAACATACTGGTTGGAGTAGAGTGTCATCTGCATCAGAACACTGACAAACGTGCACCTGTGTGTGACCTGTGTACCTTGACGGAGCCGTTGGTGTACGTTTGGATCATGTTGTCAGCACCCTGTTTGACTTTGGTCTCCATGGTGAGCTGCTTCTTCAAGGTGATGAGTCGATTGGCCAGCGGTGACATCACCTCTTCCCACTGACAGGACTCTGATACCTGGCTGTCTTCTTCCTCTGAGCAACCTGCACCAGAACATTGACAGGGTGGACTTGGTTCCATAAAAACACATGAACCGCTCCCTGGAGCTGAACTCAAGGTAACGACAGCGGAGAGAAGAACGTCTGCAGGCTGAACCAAACCACGTCTGTCATGACGTCTGACCACACAGCACTGAAGTCACTTAAAAGTCAGTCAATCATCCTGGAATATGGAGGAAAACTGCTTGGTCTACAGTTAAAGCTTCCCTGGGTTTCTCTGGTCCTACCTGTCTTAGGTAGTTTCTTTTGGCTTAACTCTACAAACACACCAAGAAAAAAAATGATGACTGATGAACAGAATAAGGAGACAACCCTCAACATTATGTATGAAAACCATGAAAAGTTGAACAGCTGCCCCTGGCTTTGATTTGACACCAGACTAAATAATTTGAGCACTATTTGCACTATAACTTAAAGCTTCTAGGTCACCATATTGTTTTTTTGGATCCAGATCACTTTGCATCCTGTGCCCAACCTCTCATGTCATTTTGTCTTAATGTGTTTCCATTTAAACTTTCTGGATCCTCCCAATGATCCGTATCACCACCACAACCTACCGGCTTGTTCCTGACCCCTACGCAACCTCTGACATCTGTTTCCTTCTTGTTCAGAACTTTTTGAGATAACCTGCTGACTGACAAACAATCTACAAATCATGACCTCCTTGGTGGACGACACTCAGAGCAAACCTGGATCCACACCTCCATCACGACACACCTCATCACCTAGACAACGTCCCCCTCCCATCCCCAGGTCCCTACGAATGTCTGGAGACATTGGTCAGCAAACAAGCAAAGAAGCAGACAAACATGCATCAAAATACAGGATAGGACATAAAGGTTCAGTTCAAACATCTATCTTGCTAGTTATGGAGGTAGAAATTTAAAAAATTTGAATAAAGTCAGGGCGACACGGTGGTGCAGTGGGTAGCACTGTCGCTGCACAGCAAGGCGGTTCCGGGTTCGAGTTCCGCTCTGTGTGGAGTTTGCATGTTCTCCCTGTGTCTTGAATGAACAAATGAATGAATAAAGTCAGGCGTTCAACAAAACCATTCATCCCAAATGGTTACAAATATAGTCTCAACAGTCTCCTACTGACCTTTCTTAAATAGTTGGACCATGATAGTTTGTAGTCCAACCACAGGTTTATGGTTTCTTTTCTAAAAAAATTCCACCTCAGTGATGATGGTGACCATGTGCTGCTGCTGGTACCTGTGCTGGTGTCCTTCTCCGCGGCCATGGACCTGGCGTTGAGCTCCTGCAGGTCTCTGTGCATCTTGTCCAGCTTGCGGCTGGAGGCTTTGAGCTGTCCCTCCACGTCGGCTGCGCTCTTGCGACTGGTGACGGCCCTCCTCATCCTCTCTGCTGCCTCCTTGATCTTCAGCTCGCGCTGGATGTCCTGCCTCAGCAGAGTACGAGCATCTTCCAACCGCTGCTGGAACACCGGGTCCAGGATGTCCCCCTCATCCAGATCCTGCAGATCACCACCCTGAGGGACACACCACACCCCGTTTCATATCGCTATGGGTACTTCTACTGAAAAGACAGATGACTTCTCAGAGCTGCCTCCCCAATGGAGTGTTCTATAATCCTTATTCCTGGACATCGTCTTTAGACAGGCATGATGAAGATGAACTGGTACTGATGAAGACCACCCAGAGAAACTGCATGCTGTCACTGCACCTAAAGCCAATCTCCTGATCACGTGTGATGATCTAGACCTGCACATTCTGAACACACCCCAGTGAACATCTGAATCATCATCACTGGATTTCTCACACAAGTCAATTTTGAATCAGTCCTATAAATTTAAATCTTCTGGATCCCCAGATCTAGAACATGGGTCAGTTCTTGTTCTACTCCCATGTGCAACACTTACTTCAATTCATATTTACTATTGAGTTTGGTACTCCAGATGTAATTGTTTTTTTATTTAGATGTTCATAACTTTAACTGAGATCTTCACTTCATTTGTCGTCCAGTTTGTAAAAAAAAAAAGCCAACGACTTCGTTTTTCACAGGTATCAATCAAAACGATGGGTTTGACACCGACAGATTGATCAGCTATTGGCTTAAACAAGAGTTAGTGTTACCTCGAGAAAGTAGTGCATCCCTGGGATGCACTTCAACAAAAATTTGTGCATCCCAACATAACGTTTATGCGTCCCAACAGTAATAAGAGAATATACGGTAGAAGCGTACACAAGGATTGAGTTTAGCCAATAGTACAATATAAAACCTGAACAAACGGTTAATTTTAATGATTCTATTAATAACATCATAACTGTTTAAGTAAAAAGAAAAAAAAAAGAGTTTACTTTCATATTATTTTTATCAAAATGTTACAGACTGGTAGTCATTCTTAAAAAAACAGTTTTAGAAATAATGATGTAATAGTTTTTTTCACTTTTGCTTTTCACTCAGTAGTTTTCCTTTAATTCATATTTCTCCTGTGGATGCTGAACCAAGCTGACAGAACCTTCACACACGTTTTTTTTAGCTGCACCCTCATTATTGTCTTGGGTGCTGACATTTGGCCGTGCCTCACCCATAGAAACAATCGTGTCCATTCTGGTACAGATATTTGGATTTTTGCTGGTTTTTTCTTGGCTTCTTCTGCGTCTTTTTCCATCATGTCCACAGTAATATCTGCCTTCTTCATTAACTTTTGATTGTTTTTCATTCAAGAAGGCTCTCATTGTCACCTGGTTTTGCTCCAACTTTTGCATCTTTTTCAGAGGCATCGTGGTACGTAATACAGTAATCCCTTGATCATTCAGGCTTCCAGATGCACGGCTTCACTACGTCACAGATTTTTAAAATTCTATACAATATATATTAAAAACCTCTGTCAGGTTTTAAGTTTCATCTCATTGAGGATGAGAGAGTGAGAGGCAAAGAGCGAGTGTCTCCTATGAGCTGTAGTCACGTGATACTGTACATGCATGCTATTGGCTGACAGCGTCCGTGTGTGTGCTGCGTTCTGAGACTCAGTTCCTCCTGCAGGTTTACAGAAGTGTTTTAAACAGTCAGTCTGTGAAAGAAGGTAATACAGATAGAAGGTGGTTTAATGTCAGTATGGGGAGGGTTCAAATGATACCTAAATAATAAAATAAATATTTGGTCGCCATATTGCAGATTTTCACGTTTTGCAGGTGGTCCTGGAACACATTAACCACGAGTATCGAGATAATACTGTACTCTATAATACTCTCCTCTACTCACTGCAGCGTTTAAACCAGCAGACGTCGTGTTGCCGTTCGGTTGATTTTAATCAGACTGAATCACAGGCGAGTCTCGTGACAGGAAACTCACGCCAGATCAAAACATAGTGGAGATCTCCGTGTCTGAAATTTAAGTGGAGAAATGAATAAATTGTGAATACTTTTTGTATTTTTTCCCAATATTATATCGCGGAAAAGGTAGCATGGATTTTTTTTGTTGTAAGTATTTAAAGCTCGCGTCCCAGTGACGCACGTTGTCTGATGATCGTGAGTTCCTGTCAAAAAATGTGCGTCAAAGACGTTAAACCATCGTCTTTCTGCCTGTTCTTTAAAACCCACAGGTCAGTCCCCCTCTGAAAGACACGGTCCATTCCCATGTCCCCCCTTCAGTGCTGACAGATCAGTTCAACATCAATATGAAATGAATGACTACAACCCAAGAACACCGTCAGCACCACAACCCCAACGAGGGGACCAATCAGACCAGTTGGATACCGGCTCCTGCAACCACACCAGAAAGAACAGGAAGTACCCCATCACAAGGGACCAGGACTGGAGGAGACCTGGCGATTTGACCAGGAGTTCACCAACAGCAGATGTCAGAAGGTTTCCCCTCGTGGACGTCAGTCAGTCTGGCCGTCCGTCTGTCAGGACATTTGGTCCAGCGTCAGAAGACTCACTGTTCCACTGGCTCTGATTGGACGACGCTTCAGAAGAGAATCATCAGCGCTTTAACAGCTACAAGCTAAAAGGAGACACTTCTTCATGTTTAGCATATTTGTCATTTGAAAGAATAGAATGAGTCATCAATCACCAAAACGTCAGCAGAAGTCACATGACCAGCTCACACCATGTGCTGCACTGACGTGTGTGGAAGCACTAAAGTGACACGTGGCACAAGACAAAAAAAGAGGTTCTCATTTTCCACCACTGTTTTAACAAGTGTCCAAATGAGATCTGGTTGCGTTCAGACTGGACCACATTATCGGCCCATCTGACAGGTCGTCATAACAACAACGTGGGGGCGGAGTCGTCGTTCAGTGTAACGTGTGAGGTCATATAATTGTGACGGCGGCAACAACAACAACGACGAACATGAAGTTGTGTTACCATGGTGATATCACTGATATCACTGGAGAAAACACACACACACACACACACACACACACACACACACACACACACACACACAGACTGTTGTCTTCTCCCATGTTTTCCCGCTTCGTAACGCGACGCTCGTCCTTCTGGCACCTTGTTCTGCGTCGCGTAAATGACATCACAGTCCGCCATATCCGATCAGAGTGTTTGGAGCTGTTCACACTGAGACACATCTGTCCATATCCGATATGAAACTACCTCCAGATTGTGGTTACAATCCGTCCTGCAAAAACATCATGTGGTATGGGACTGTTCACACTACAAACGAGACATCTGATATCAATCTGGATGGGATGAGAATCAGACGTCGGCGACTAAACGCAGGCCCCTCTGGGGCCCAGGAGACACAGGCCCATCATCCCAGAGACTGACACATGAAAAACATTAGTTACATTCTATTTTGTCATAACTCATTTAAATAAACGTCAAATTGTGTTTCAATCCCTGGTTTCTGTCTGTAAGGAGTCTCCAAGTTCAAGACCAGAACAACAAAGATGGTCACTGACTATTATTAGTGCTATTATTTGAGTTGACACTTTGAGACGCCTCCTGACCGTCCAATCAGAGACTACATTCAGATATGACGTCACAACTCAAAGGAAATAAATGAGATTTATTTGGAGAAAGTTTCCATCATTTAGAGAAAGTTTCCTAGAGACTGCCTTTGACTCGGAGCATCGGTCCTGACGTTGTGGCCCCGTTCAGGTGACAGAACCGGTCCCCAGAGCTGCTCCAATCAGTTCAGCTGCGGGTTCGACTCCCGCCGGTCTCCTCCCCCCACCGACCCGCAGCAGGAACGACAGAAACCAGAGGAACCGGACTACCGGGTGTCTGACAGAGGAGGACCGGAATGACGCTCCGTGTGAACGGGTTCCAGTCCCGGGACAGGAACTCACCTGCAGTGGTGCACCTGCCATGGTGCCGACAGGTGAGCCGGAAACCAGTCTGCGGACACCCGGAACCAGAACCCCTACCAGTGTGAATGGAACCCCCGATCCGGGTCGATCCGGGTCGATCCGGGTCGATCCGGTCTTGTGTTCGCGGTCGGAACAAATCCGCACAGATTGAAGCTGGATTCAAACAGACGACAGGCGGACTGACGTCAATCCACCGCGGCTGGACTGGTTGGTCGTTAGTAGTGACGCTAAGGCTGCGGCAACCAATCACAGTGGATTATTCGACGCACCTGCCGCGGTGTCCTCGTGAGGCGTTCAGGAGCCTCAGTTCCTCCCAGAACGCGTTACAGTTTTTTTTAGTCTCGTTTGTCCGAACGGTCCCATTTTAAAAGTGACCCCAACCACCACGGCCCCGGTGTTTGGTGGTCGCACCGGTCACACTCACGTGACTTTAACATGCAGTCAGTGAACACACCACCGCAATGCTGTCGTTTTCTGAACAGACAAGCCACACCCCCCAACAAAATTATGGATTTTTTTTTTTTTTTTATTATTTAACAATGTTAACACACAACATCCCATAATAGAAAAAAAACAATATTCCAAACCTTAGATACAGTATAAAAACCTCTGCTTCTGCAGTGATATCCGTTCAAAACAGTATATCAGAGATTGTAGAGATTAGAGACAGCAATTAGAGATTAGAGACAGTAATTAGAGATTAGAGACAGTAATTAGAGATTAGTAATTAGAGATTAGAGACAGTAATTAGAGATTAGAGACAGTAATTAGAGTTTAGTAATTAGAGATTAGAGACAGCAATTACAGATTAGAGACAGCAATTAGAGATTAGAGACAGTAATTAGAGATTAGAGACAGTAATTAGAGATTAGAGACAGTAATTAGAGATTAGTAATTAGAGATTAGAGACAGTAATTAGAGATTAGAGACAGTAATTAGAGTTTAGTAATTAGAGATTAGAGACAGCAATTACAGATTAGAGACAGCAATTAGAGATTAGAGACAGTAATTAGAGATTAGAGACAGTAATTAGAGTTTAGTAATTAGAGATTAGAGACAGCAATTACAGATTAGAGACAGTAATTAGAGATTAGAGACAGTAATTAGAGATTAGTAATTAGAGATTAGAGACAACAATTACAGATTAGAGACAGTAATTAGACATTAGAGACAGTAATTAGAGATTAGAGACAGCAATTACAGATTAGAGACAGTAATTAGAGATTAGAGACAGTAATTAGAGATTAGAGACAGCAATTACAGATTAGAGACAATAATTAGAGATTAGAGACAATAATTAGACATTAGAGACAGTAATTAGAGATTAGAGACAGTAATTAGAGAGTAGAGACAGTAATTAGACATTAGAGACAGTAATTAGACATTAGAGACAGTAATTAGAGATTAGTAATTAGATATTAGAGACAGCAATTACAGATTAGAGACAGTAATTAGACATTAGAGACAGTAATTAGAGATTAGAGACAGCAATTACAGATTAGAGACAGCAATTAGAAATTAGAGACAGTAATTAGAGATTAGAGACAGTAATTAGAGATTAGCAATTAGAGATTAGAGACAGTAATTAGAGATTACTAATTAGAGATTAGAGACAACAATTACAGATTAGAGACAGTAATTAGACATTAGAGACAGTAATTAGAGATTAGAGACAGTAATTAGAGATTAGAGACAGTTATTAGAGATTAGAGACAGCAATTACAGATTAGAGACAGTAATTAGAGATTAGAGACAGTAATTAGAGATTAGAGACAGTAATTAGACATTAGAGACAGTAATTAGAGATTAGTAATTAGAGATTAGAGACAGCAATTACAGATTAGAGACAGTAATTAGACATTAGAGACAGTAATTAGAGATTAGAGACAGTAATTAGAGATGAGAGCCAGTAATTAGAGATTAGAGACAGTAATTAGAGATTAGAGACAGTAATTAGAAATTAGAGACAGTAATTAGAGATGAGAGCCAGTAATTAGAGATTAGAGACAGTAATTAGAGATTAGAGACAGCAATTACAGATTAGAGACAGATATTAGAGATTAGAGACAGTAATTAGAGATTAGAGACAGTAATTAGAGATGAGTAATTAGAGATTAGAGACAGTAATTAGAGATTAGAGACAGTAATTAGAGATTAGAGACAGCAATTAGAGATTAGAGAAGTAGTTGGAGATTAGAGACAGTAATTTGGTGTTTTATATTTTTTTAACGTAAGCCCCCCCCCCTCTTTTTTCCTTTTTTTAAAATTCAGAATGCTCTTGTGTGTTTCATGGATATTTTGTTCACTGTCATCTTTTTCTGTTCTATCATGTTGTAAACAGTATTTTTACTGGACCTCCTGTAATAAACTGTAAAGGAAAAAACTGATTTGCTTTTAATATGAACGCTTTTGAATGTGAACATTACATGTGGACATAAAGTTCCAACCAAGACATTTTGTGTACATTTTGCAGGCAAATACCAGTAAAACTGAAACATGAAAGTCTATGGAACTTTTCTAATGCCAACAATACCCAGTATTTTGAATCCTGGTGTACTTTGATTGACTGCATGTACCTTATGAAGTGAAAACAAGTATTATTCTTTGACATAATAATTTTATTTTGAGTTAAATTTCCAGTGTTTTGGTAAAGTGTGTGTGCAGAGAAAGATGTGTTCTATTTTCCATTTTGAAATGAAGAGTTAGTGTTTATTTAACAAAATGTGTTTTTTTTTAGAAGAAAATTATTCATTTGGTCAATTGTGTTTTGTAGGTGTGAGTCTGTGTCAAGAGTTTAGAAAATATATTTGAAGTATGGGTAAGCGCTTGTTAGCGACTGAAACAAACTGTAATCTCCCCATATATATATATACTGTATATATATATATATGGGGAGATTACAGTATATATATATATATATATATATATATATATATATATATATATATATATATATATATATATATATACTGTAATCTCCCCATATATATATATATATATATATATATATACTGTAATCTCCCCATATATATATATATATATATATATATATATATATATATATATATATATATATATATATATATATACTGTAATCTCCCCATATATATATATATACAGTATATATATATGGGGAGATTACAGTATATATATATATATATATATATATATATATATATACTGTAATCTCCCCATATATATATATACTGTATATATATATATATATATGGGGAGATCACAGTATATATATATATATATATATATATATATATATATATATATATATATATATATATACTGTGATCTCCCCATATATATATACTGTATATATATATGGGGAGATCACAGTATATATATATATATATATATATATATATATATATATATATATATATATATATATATATATATATATATATATATATATATATAATCACCAGAAGTCTCTAATCATATATATTATGATTAGAGACTTCTGGTGAGTCACTATGGATTGATCAATAAGTGGACTAGCTGTGCTGGTAGCTATACAGTGAGACCGTAATGCTCACTCTCTATATGTCGCTATTAAAATGTTAAAATGTTTGCTCTATGAACTAAATGTCCATAATTTAGCTAATGTATATAATGTAGTCTAAACTATCTGTAGCTGTACTCGGATTGGGCGGGGCTTAAACCGGAAGTGGGTGTGGTTTGACCGGGAGTGGGTGGGACTTAAATCACTACATATTATTTTAAGTCTGAAATTGATATGGATTGATCAGAAGTTGCTATATTTATTGTTTATTTTAAAACTATTTACAAAACAGCCTCAAAATTGAGATTCAGATCAATGTTTTTGATCACAAAAATAAGAGAACTATTTACAGAACAAGTTTTTATGAACTCAGAACATGAAGTGCATTAATAATGCAACGTATGCAATAGGAAATTAGGAACTACAAAGTATGCATGAACTAGAATTGTCATACTCAACACAACTTTCTATTTTTTTCTTTTTCATTTTTTTTACATTTTTGTATGATCAAACTGTTTTTTTTCAATTATTTTTACCACCTAATGTTCTTGCCACTTTTTTCATACGAAGTTAAACAATGTTGATTAACACTAGAACTCCCAACGCAGTCATTTTGACTGCTTTCAAAATTTACAATGACATGCCTTGGTTTTAAAAAAAAAAACCTCATTTACCAGGAGACTTTTCCTAAATGTGTATATATTCTATTCTGACATTGTTTGACCATTAATATTTCAAAACACAAAAGAGATCTGAGTAGCGACTGCTCAGATATTATTTATATGTAATTTGGATTAACAGTAAAATATCCAAGAATAAATTGGGGAATAGGTAAAAACACATCAGGACACTAAAAAACTATAATGTTTGAGTGTTTTATTTATTTAACAACACAACATAACATCCAAAATTGAACTTTGAACTAAAACAAATGTAACTCTGTGAAATAAAAATAATTGTTTCCTGATTGAAAATACGTTGGTGTCATCATTAGACCTTAACAATGAAAATTATTTAACAATTATGAACATTCATTAACCCTGTGATGGCTGCCCCCAGCTGGAGACACTGATGTTACGATACCAAGATGGTTTGCTTATGGCTCCCCATCACTCAGTCACCACAGGTAACCTGTACCTTCCATCTGCAGCTCCCACTACCTAATGACATTGGACACAATTATCCTTCGCTTTATTTTTCCTCACGTTTGCTTTATTTTTCTGACACATTTGCTTTATTTTTCTACACATTTGCTTTATTTTTCTGACACATTTGCTTTATTTTTCTACACATTTGCTTTATTTTTCTACACATTTGCTTTATTTTTCTGACACATTTGCTTTATTTTTCTGACACATTTGCTTTATTTTTCTACACATTTGCTTTATTTTTCTTACACATTTGCTTTATTCTCTTACACATTTGCTTTATTTTTCTACACATTTGCTTTATTTTTCTACACATTTGCTTTATTTTTCTACACATTTGCTTTATTCTCTTACACATTTGCTTTATTTTTCTACACATTTGCTTTATTTTTCTACACATTTGCTTTATTTTCTTACACATTTGCTTTATTCTCTTACACATTTGCTTTATTCTCTTACACATTTGCTTTATTTTTCTACACATTTGCTTTATTTTTTTACACATTTGCTTTATTTTTCTACACATTTGCTTTATTTTTCTACACATTTGCTTTATTTTTCTGACACATTTGCTTTATTTTTCTACACATTTGCTTTATTTTTCTATACATTTGCTTTATTTTTCTACACATTTGCTTTATTTTTCTACACATTTGCTTTATTTTTCTACACATTTGCTTTATTTTTCTTACACATTTGCTTTATTCTCTTACACATTTGCTTTATTTTTCTACACATTTGCTTTATTTTTCTGACACATTTGCTTTATTTTTCTACACATTTGCTTTATTCTCTTACACATTTGCTTTATTTTTCTACACATTTGCTTTATTTTTCTACACATTTGCTTTATTCTCTTACACATTTGCTTTATTCTCTTACACATTTGCTTTATTCTCTTACACATTTGCTTTATTTTTCTACACATTTGCTTTATTTTTCTACACATTTGCTTTATTTTTCTTCTCATTTGCTTTATTTTTCTACACATTTGCTTTATTTTTCTACACATTTGCTTTATTTTTCTACACATTTGCTTTATTTTTCTGACACATTTGCTTTATTTTTCTACACATTTGCTTTATTTTTCTACACATTTGCTTTATTTTTCTACACATTTGCTTTATTTTTCTACACATTTGCTTTATTTTTCTACACATTTGCTTTATTTTTCTACACATTTGCTTTATTTTTCTTACACATTTGCTTTATTTTTCTACACATTTGCTTTATTTTTCTACACATTTGCTTTATTTTTCTGACACATTTGCTTTATTTTTCTACACATTTGCTTTATTTTTCTACACATTTGCTTTATTTTTCTACACATTTGCTTTATTTTTCTACACATTTGCTTTATTTTTCTACACATTTGCTTTATTTTTCTCTTGGCACTGCCTTCTCCTCTCCATCTTCTGCTGCTCCAAAGTTCCTCTGGAGTGGCATCATGAGGTTCCTCTGTGACATCATCTTGTTGGTGCACTTCTTGAACAGGATCGAAGCATATTTGGCAGCCAGGTTCAGAATATTATGACACACCACCAGTGGCCCTCATCATGTAGGAGCTCACACTGAATACCCCCCCCCCATCTGATCAAACACATCTACTCCTGGTTCTGTTGTGGTTCTGGACGTAACCGTCTCCAGTTTAGCCTCGTGGACACTGACAGCTGTGTGGATTGGGATTAGAATGGAGACGTTCCTCCTTGGTTACCATTGATAGACTGTTAGGGTTCATGTCAGCCCCTCGTCAGTGTGCAGGGCCCTTTGCTCCTCCACAGATGGACGAAGCTCTGGTCTGCTCTTATTTACTGGACCAACCAGCTGCTTTTCTGAGCCTTTAGCGCCTTGGAAAATTCAAGAGGAGTAAAGAAGTTATCAGTGGTGATAACCCACTGAGTGTTTGTGAGGCATAAGCAACAACTTGGTGTTGTAACATCAGTGTCTCCAGCTGGGGGGCAGCCATCACAGCATTATGGAATGATCACAATAGCTAATCATTTTTTTGTTAAGGTCTGATGATGTCACTGATCTGGTTTGAACGATATAATGGTTTTAATTTCACACTTTGAGCTTGGATGTGTAATTACAGAGACATTATGTTGTAACACTTAAATAAATAAAACATTCAATCATTATAGTTTTAATTTAGTGTCCTGATTTGTTTTTATATATTCCACCAATTTATCCTTGGATATTTTCAATGATAATACAAATTATATACAAATAATATTCAAGCAGAAAAGTCACTGTCTGTGGGAGTTTTAGTAGTTGCAAAATTGTGGGAGGCCGATTGTTAAGGTGTGTGTGTGTATGTGTGTGTGTGTGTGTGTGTGTGTGTGTGTGTGTGTGTGTGTGTGTGTGTGTGTGTGTGTGTGTGTGTGTGTGTGTGTGTGTGTGTGCGTGCTCACTATGTAACAGTTAAAATATCTATACCGTATTTAAATCATTAATGTGAACTGAAGTGAGAAAGTGTCAAACTGAGAACAAGCAGGTAAAACAAACACGACTGTGGTGGAGGCGGTGGCCGATGCGACACCAACAGTTTTCAGCTCTGTCTGGTTAAATGCACCGTGAACGTGCAACAAAACACAATGAGAAACACGTTCACCAAGTCACCTCAAACAGACCGAAACAGAGACAAGCTGAGAAAAGCTAAGAACAACGTGAAGTACAGTGAAGACACGAAGAGAGATCAGTCAGTCGTCTCTGTAGGGAGGGGCGGCGCTGTGTGTGACTGACCAATCACTGAGGGTGACCACAGTCAGTTCTGAGGATGTTACAAGCACGAGTTTTAACTTTTACTCGTATCGTACTCACACTCGTCAAAAATGCGTTATCCGTACCGGATACTGGTCTGAAACGAGTACTCTGCTCAACCCTAGTTTTTAGTCTACTCTTAAATAAGCTAAGGGTGTCTGCCCCCCCGGACCGAGGCTGGGGCCAGATAGCAGAAGCTTCTGCCTCCTGTTCTACTCTAAAGACCCGACGGGTCACCAGAAATCCTGCATCCTCGGATCGAAGGGCCCCGGAGGGGGCGATACACTTCAATGAGATCTTCAATGTACGACAGAGCCTTACAGATGTATTCTAGATTTAATCGGGAGCCAATGAAGTGATGCTAGGACAGGAGAGATGTGCTCAGAAAAAAACCGGGAGATTTGAGATGGGTCGATCATTATTTAGAACAGTAGGGTCCAGGTTAGGTTTTTTGAGAAGTGGCTTGATTACAGCTACTTTAAAGGACCGTGGTACATATCCAGTAGATAATGACATGTTAATTATATTAAGGAAGTGGTTGCCAAGTAAAGGTAGGGCTTCTTTGATGAGTTTAGTTGGAATTGGATCTAACAGACAGGAGGATGGTTTAGCTGAGGAGATTATTTTAATCAGCTGACTGATCTGTATTGGAGAAAAGACATCCATAGAACCAAAGGGTTCAGGAGTCAGCTGTGTGTTTTCTGGATCTAAGGGACTTAAAGAAGGACCAGAGTTTGAGGACAGGACTCCATTAATTTTGTCTCTGATGAGCAGGATCTTATTATTGAAGAAATTCATAAAATCATTGCTGTGGAGACTTGATGGAATACTAGGATCATATGTGGTTCTTTGTCAGTCTGGATACAGGACTGAACAAGAACCTGTGATTGTTTCTATTGTCCTTGATTAATGATGAATAATAGGCTGCTCTAGCGGAACGAAGTGCCTTCCTGTATTTATGTAAACCATCTTGCCACGCAGAACGGTATTCTCCTAATTTTGTAGAACGCCATTTCCTCTCAAGTTGTCGGGATTCTTGCTTTAATTGGTGGGTATGAGAATTAAACCAGGGAGCTCGCATCCCCTGTTTTATAGTCTTATTTTTTAGTGGAGCAATTAAATCTAAGGTTTTTGGCAGAGAGTCTGAAGTAACGTCAACAAACTCATCAATTTGAGATGGACTAACATTAACTGAGTTCAGAAAATGACCCGCTGTGTAGTTCAGTAGTGGGATTAGATTAAGCATACTTGGGATTTCTTCCCTGAATTTAGAAATAGTATGATCTGATAGATTTTAGTATGAACTTTTTTTGCAGGAAGTGAATTATACAATATCCAAATGTCGAAAGTTATCAGGCAGAGGTTAGAGAGGAGAGGATTTCATGGAAAGACGAGTTGCTGTTCAATTTCAATCCCATAAATCAGGACTAAATCCAGAGTGTGATTAAAGGTCCAATAGTCTTTTTTTATTCATGTCATTCAGCTGACAGACGTCCACCTACACTGTGTTTGAAACGTCTCGCCCCAGAGTGATCCACGGTCCTCCGTATCTGTGACTGAATATTGATATAAACGGTTCATACTGATGTAAATACTTCTGTTCTGAAATGCTCCGTGTTAATGGGCGTGGCTCTGAGCCCCCTCTATCACCCCCCCTCTGATCTGACTCTATCAACAACTCCCTCCCCCCTTCTGTTCACGTGTTTTCTTTACATGTGCTGCATGAACGCAGGCTACCGCTATCGATCGCCATTGTCTTGAACTTTTCTTTAACTCTCATTGACTTCATTTCGTTGGAATCCTGCTGGTGTTTTTCTCTCTGGGTTTTCATGATAGAAGTGTTTTCTGTGCTAACGTGGAGCTGCTTTCTCAGTCTGCTGAACGTAACTCGTGGCTCATTGTGTCAAGAGACCAGCCAGTCATCGTGGAGAACAACAGTGTTAGCACACGGGATGGAAATCAGACGAGAGACGACTGAGAACAGGATGTAATAATGTTTCCTAACAATCAGCACGGACAACGAGGGATCGCTGGCTAACACCGGCTAACAACACCGGCTAACAACACCGGCTAACAACACCGGCTAACAACACCGGCTATCAACACCGGCTAACAACACCGGCTAACAACACCGGCTAACAACACCGGCTAACAACACCGGCTAACGCTGACTACTGAGAGGTAAGAGCTGTTGGCTGCTGCCCACTTTATCCCCGCCCACTAACCTCCGTCTCAGACACTTAATATCAGAACAATGTAAACGGCCATGTTGTAAACTGAAGGAACTCAGACACAGACCGAGTATGGAGATGTGTTCCAGCACACCTGTGTGAGGTGGTTCCACAGGAGAACTACATTCATGTGATGTTTTGTCTTAATGTGGATATCCGACTGTGTTTGTCTGTAAAGGGACAACCGAAGAAGAAACTGTCCAACACCGAATGGATGGCAGACGTAGATCTTCTTTGGTTTAATATGTGAATGTCAGCGTTCAAGAAGAGTAGTGGTCCAAGGAGCTGCTCCATCAAGGCCTTCAGGACCAAGATACAACTGTTCCTAAGACACTGGTCTCTAACGGAGCCCTGAGCCACTCCCAGCTCTGATATCATGGTTGATACGGGTGAGACTCCACCTCACCTGACGGAGCCGATGAGACTCCACCTCACCTGACGGAGCCGATGAGACTCCACCTCACCTGACGGAGCCGATGAGACTCCACCTCACCTGACGGAGCCGATGAGACTACACCTCACCTGACGGAGCCGATGAGACTCCACCTCACTCCATCTTTGGTCATGAGGTCTGGACAATGACTAGAAGGATAAGATCAGGGGTACAAACTGCTTGAATAAGTTTTCTCTCCAGGGTTTTCTGGGCTCAGCCTTACAGATTGGTTGCGGTCAGACATCCAGGAGAGGCTTACTAACCCTCCGTATCGAGTGGAGTCCGCTAAGGTCAACGGGAATCTGGTCAGGATGGCCCCTGGATGCCTGACTAGGGAGGTGTTGCAGGCATGTCCATCTAGGAGGAGACTCAGAGGTCGACCCAGGACTCAGTGTAGACTCGGGTAAAGAGTCATGTCTTATGTTTTCTCCAAATTGGCAAATAATTTTGGAAATGTTCAGAACTTTCAATTATCAGTCACTTAGTGGTGTTGCATAAATGTACTGCATGTCAAACATTTGTCAATGAAAATCACACAAAACTAACAAAAGGATTTAGTGGTATGAAATGGAGAAAGGTCTCTCTATAGCGTAGAGCAGACCCCCCAACCTTTTTATCTCCACGGACCGGTTTGATCTAAGACAATATTTTCATTTGCTGGATAATCGTTAATGACACCTGGACAGCTGTAGTCTAATAGTAAATCACTGCAGTGGTTTTATGTCAAACGCAGACATCAACAGACATCCTTTTTTTGATTAATTCCTAATCAACATCTTTGTAAACAAAATTATTTATTTTAGAAGGAAAATCCTTATAATAAAAAGGAATTCTATTAAAAAACTCGATTCAAGTGACTGCACTTATGAGGTTTACTGTTACAATCCCCAAAGGGAAAGTAAGAACGCACACTCTAGTATGTTAGTCAACCAGTCACACACATGCATATTAGTGTGTACAGGCCCCTGTAATACACAACAACACACAAGGGGGGCCAGTAAGCATGCAGGGGGAGGTAGAGTGACGGGCAGCTCCTTCTTGGTGCGCCCAAAATTTTGAAATATAGCTGATCATTTCTATATAAAAGGGTGAACAAGTCAATAAAATAATAATAATGACACTTAGTGGAGCCCTGAGCCTGTTTCTCTACAAGCCGGTCCCATCTGGGGGTCAAAGGAGACAAAGACACCTGAAGTGTGTTGCGGACGTCCGGACTACTACAAGTTCGTTTGCAGTCACTGTAGAAAATCCCACTTCACAAAGACAGGAGAATGGAAATTGAAGCAGCGTTGTCAGTGCTTAATTTTGGGGTACCGGCTGGTAACCTGACATGTGACAAAGACCTGTCAAGAGGCACAGGCGCACGCATTAGTCTGATTCACAGAAATCTCTTTTCAAAGTAAAATATCTTTAGTCTGATCATTTCAAAAACAAAAATTCAAACGTTTTGTGCCGCCCAGTATCTAATGAACCCTAATGAACCCCCCCCATTCTGACATTAAACCACCTTCTATCTGTATGACCTTTAAAACACTCTGATAGACTGTTTAAAATACTTTTGTGTCTCATGGAAGACTCACAGAACGGAGCGCACTTCCGGATGCCGTCAGCCAATAGAATGCGTGTACGGTATCACGTGACTGCCTACTAAAAATCCGCGATGAGTTAGAGTCGCAATCATTGATGCTCGATCGCACGAGGGCGCACTGTACTCCCTCTTTTTAAGGGTGGTGACCTGAGGTAACAAAAGGTCAACGTTAAGACCTATTGTCAGCTCACTAGGACACCCCCGTGCAAAGACCAGAGTGGAGAGTCCCATCTCTCTTCAAAGACTGAATTATGATCTTCTGTCTATTAATATTTCAGCCGGTTTGTCCATATTTGAGTTTTAAATGATTGCACTGGGATGGAGAGAAGCAGCCTCTGTGTGAGACAACATGAAGGAGTGACGACCAGGAATATCAAGAAACAGTTTTATTCATGTCTGCAGTTATTTCAAGGTAATAAAAACATTAGATAACATTATTGCATATGTTTCAGAAATACACAACATAAATTAAAATTAATTCATATAAACCAAAGTGCGCATTGACATCAAATGGCCTTTCATCTGACACTTGGTGCTGTACATTTCATTTAACACGTTTATTGCTGCGTGATGAGGTTTTGCACAAGAAAAAGTTTGCATGGAAAAAAAATATCACACTGAAACTATCTGTCTTCATCATCACTGTTGTGTGAAATGCACCCACTTATTGAAAACTGTCATATAAAACATGTTCTGGTTCAAAGTATTTTAAAAAATGTACACAATATAAAATAGCTTTAAATGCTGTCCATTGAAAGTCACACCATCATGTCTGGATTAAAGGATAGGAACACTACAGTAGAGTCACACAACAAGTCTAAATATTCCTTTTTCAATATTTATAAAATGGTAGTTTGTGGTTAAACTAAGAGCTTTTGTGTGGACCCTGTAAAATCTGTCTAGAATAAACATTTCCCAAAAAATGACAGAAACTGATCACATCTAACAACTAACAAAGAGGTAAGTGAAATCATTTCACTACAAATAAACACATTAATCACTTTGTTTTAATTCTTCACTTTGTTTATCGGCGTCTGACTCTAGTGAGCAAGTAGTGAAAAAACCCTCCACACCTTTGGATTGTCTACACGAGCACCTAGAGGGAGTTTCAGCTGGTCCTTCATTATTTAACACGGATTTAAAGGAAACCTACGAGTTCAGTAACAGTCCACCAGTCATGATCATCACGTGTCAGGCTCAACCGCAAGAACTCTGAGCACCACCTCTGCCCACGGGCAGGATCCAGAAGGACTGAGGGGCAAAAACGAGGTCAGGACAGGACCCACAAGCCAGCAGGGCTCCGTGACCCACCAGCCAGCAGGGCTCCATGACCCACCAGCCAGCAGGGCTCCATGACCCACCAGCCAGCAGGGCTCCCTGACCCACCAGCCAGCAGGGCTCCCTGACCCACCAGCCAGCAGGGCTCCCTGACCCACCAGCCAGCAGGGCTCCCTGACCCACCAGCCAGCAGGGCTCCCTGACCCCCCAGCCAGCAGGGCTCCCTGACCCACCAGCCAGCAGGGCTCCCTGACCCACCAGCCAGCAGGGCTCCATGCAGTCTCATGATGAAGGGCTGTACTCTGACGGTTGACTTCAGTAACAACTCTGTCCAGCTGGTTGTAAAGTCTTGGTCTATCCAAACTACACACTCTGGATACTAATATGACCCACGTCTGGGACAGTTTTACTCCTCCAGTGAGTACTATGGTGTACCTAGAAATTCATGACTAAAATGACAGAATACTACCAATACTTCTTTTACTTTGTCTGCGTTACTGTCAGACCAATGATACCCCATCTTTCTGCTCCTCAATGCTTTTGTTTACATACAATATCAATAAAATACAATAACTACATATAAATAAATAGATTACAAACAAATTAGGAGTCAAAGTATGAAGTAATAACTGCCCTTAATCTCTGGCTCCATGTCTCAGAACAGAATTTCATTTGTTCAGTCACATTTCCTCAAACACCATCATTGTTCCGTCTTCTGCAGTCACATGACACACTGAAGACAAAGCCTGAAGACACTTCCGACCCCTTATTCACAGCACGCCAAACACTACTGACCACCCCTAACTCCAATTTGAGCAGCTTCACCAAACCCCCTAAGCCCCGACCTCTGGCAGACAAGCTAACCGCTAACCCTCCACTCATAGTACCTTGTTCTGTCCCACAGAGCGACGGGTAGAGCCTGCATACTGTCCTGAGGACATGAGATGGGTTTGAGTCTGGCAGCTACTGGGGGTGGGGGGAACATTAATACAAACCACAATCCACTGCAGATGAACCACAAAGGTTTTTTGAGGGAGGTGTCATGAAGGTGGACTTCACACGGGGGTCGCAATGGTCTGGTGCAGCCGTAACATCCAGAGAAGCAGTTCAGGACAACGTTCTGGACTCGTGTGTTTCTAGACCTGGTCGCTGCCCTCTCTGAAGTAGACCTGCTCCCAAACGACTGTCCCCCACACGCAGAAGAACCCCCAGAGGTTGTGGAAGGTTCCGCGGTCAAACGGGTTTTCGTCTACCCCACAGTGCTTCAGGTAGGAGATGCGGTGGCGTGACATGAACTCCCAGGTGGTGGTGTTGAGGGAGACCAGGTAGAGGTGTGAGCCCAGCAGCAGCAGCACGACCAGCGAGAGCAGAGCCAGCAGCAGGGCCACGCCCAGCAGCACGCCATTGGTGCGCAGCCACAGCGGCCAGGTGACGGCATAGCTGAAACCCGTCCTGAGACAAGGGACAGAAGCATCAGACGGGCCCAGACCGGCCAGCAGAGGGACCGACGGCGACCCACTCACCAGGACATGTCCAGCCCCCACAGCAGCACCAGCAGCTGGACGGCCAGGTAGAGCACGAACCAGCGGTGGTTCTTCTCCCCAACACAGTTCTCGATCCAGGGGCAGTGGTGGTCGTAACGTCGGACACAGTGCTGACACGTCTGGCAGTGCTTGGATCTCATTGGCTGCTGCTTGAACAAATGATGGTTGTGCATAGAGGAAACAGGAAGTCGTTCATTAACTCATGTGGAAGTACAGGTTTACCCCTGAACGGACTCGCCCCTGAACGGACTCGCCCTTGAACGGACTCGCCCTGGTCTCATTAGAACCAAACTCATCTGTTTGTCACAAGCTGCAGTGAACCACTGAGACCAACTGGACTAGGTTCCAGTTGGTCCTGGGAGGTCACAGAGCTCAGACCAGTTCCATCAGGGTTCAATGCATGCTGGGACATCGACAACTTTAAGGAAAGGGACTGTTTTTTGGTAGTGCTTCTGTGAATTCATTTTCATGTTTTTGGACCAGGAGGAGCCATTCATTCACCTGATGGACTGACTGGTCCCTGATCCTGATGGGTTCATGAGCATTTTGGAGAGAACACTGACCTAACACTGTGGAACGCGGTTCCAGCTCCGTGTGCTTGAAGACAAACCTCACACAGCATCAGGAAACACCAGATCCAGGACAGACAGGTCTACATCACATCACCTCTTCATGAAGGGTTCTCCTGGATCTGGATCCCAGACTGTCTGGGAACAACTCGTGTTCCTGGATCATGACATGTGTTGTGTTTACTGTTGCTTAGCAACGCTCCTGTTATTCTACACTCCTGAGTTGTCCTACACGTACTGTACCACTTCCAGCGGTCACATTTCAGTCTGACCGCTACGTGATACGACAAACAGTCAGCTGGTCCATCAGAACATGATGGTCACTCATCATCACTTCAATCTCTTTTGGAGCCATGTTTCAGCTCTCGTTTTATAGATCTATTTTCATCCCTAACAGTTTTGGGTTGATCTTCATGTCTTTTGTGTCTCTATTTGAATTCTTTTGTCTCACATTGGATCTATGGTCTCATATTTAATTCCTCTTTAATTCCATGTTCTGGCCTCTCTAGTCACCCATCACTGCTAAATGTATGGTTGTGTTCTCTACACTTTAGATACTGTTCACCATCTGAGACCCAGAGCAGCGTCTACCAGACCCGTCTCCTGTGTGGTCAGAGTGGTTCTAACCTCCTGCTCTGGTTCTGGGGGCATCAGCCCAGGTGTGCAGCTCACCTGCAGCAGACAGTGGCCACAGCGACGCTGGCGCAGGGATTTGGTGGAGGGTAGAATCATGTCCTGCTGCTCCTCCGTCACCCCCAGCGTGAACTGGTCCAACACACAGACAGACTGGTCAGGGAGACACTGAGCCCCAAACCGCCCCTTTGGCGCGCGCACACACGCACACATATACACACACACACACACATATACACACACACACACATATACACACACACACATACACACACACACGCGCGCGCCTGGTGTACATGTATACAGTGCGCCCTCACGCGTTCGTGCATCAACGCTCACGACTTCACCTAATTGTGGATTTGGGTTGGCAGTCACGTGATACCATACCTGCATTCTATTGGCTGACAGCATCAGGAAGTGTGCTCCGTTCTGTGAGTCTGGGACTTCCTTGAGACACAAAGTGCTTTAAATAATAATATAAATAGATCGCAATCGTGGATTCCTCCATCGTGTGTGGTTCCTGGTTCGCATTGACCTCAAAGACGGGGGACACACTGTACACACACTGAACACCCCCACTGAACACCCCACTGAACACCCCTACTGAACACCCCTACTGAACACTCCCACCGAACACCCCCACCGAACACCCCTACCGAACACCCCCACTGAACACCCCTACCGAACACTCCCACCGAACACCCCTACCGAACACCGCCACTGAACACCCCTAGTGAACACCCCCACCGAACACCCCCACCGAACACCCCCACCGAACACCCCTACTGAACACCCCCACTGAACACCCCCACCAAACACCCCCACCGAACACCCCCACTGAACACCCCCACCGAACACCCCACCGAACACCCCCACCGAACACCCCTACCGAACACCCCCACTGAACACCCCCACCGAACACCCCCACCGAACACCCCTACCGAACACCCCCACCGAACACCCTACTGAACACCCCACTGAACACCCCCACCGAACACCCCTACTGAACACCCCCACCGAACACCCCCACCGAACACCCCTACTGAACACCCCCACCGAACACCCCACTGAACACCCCCACCTAACACCCCCACCTAACACCCCCACCGAACACCCCCACCGAACACCCCCACTGAACACCCCCACCGAACACCCCCACCGAACACCCCCACTGAACACCCCCACCGAACACCCCCACTGAACACCCCACTGAACACCCCCACTGAACACCCCTACTGAACACCCCTACCGAACACCCCTACTGAACACCTCCACCGAACACCCCCACCGAACACCCCTACTTAACACCCCCACCGAACACCCCACTGAACACCCCTACTGAACACCCCCACTGAACACCCCCACCTAACACCCCACTGAACACCCCCACTGAACACCCCCACCGAACACCCACACTGAACACCCCCACAGAACACCCCCACCGAACACCCCCACCGAACACCCCCACTGAACACCCCCACCTAACACCCCACTGAACACCCCCACTGAACACCCCCACTGAACACCCCACTGAACACCCCTACTGAACACCCCCACCGAACACCCCTACTGAACACCCCCACCTAACACCCCACTGAACACCCCCACTGAACACCCCCACCGAACACCCCACTGAACACCCCCACTGAACACCTCCACCGAACACCCCACCGAACACCCCACTGAACACCCCCACTGAACACCCCACCAAACACCCCCACTGAACACCTCCACCGAACACCCCCACGGAACACCCCTACTGAACACCCCCACCGAACACCCCACTGAACACCCCCACTGAACACCTCCACCGAACACCCCACTGAACACCCCACTGAACACCCCACCAAACACCCCCACTGAACACCTCCACTGAACACCCCTACTGAACACCCCCACTGAACACCCCCACCGAACACCCCTACTGAACACCCCCACTGAACACCCCCACCGAACACCCCCACTGAACACCCCCACCGAACACCCCCACCGAACACCCCTACTGAACACCCCCACCGAACACCCCTACTGAACACCCCTACCGAACACCCCTACTGAACACCCCTACTGAACACCTCCACCGAACACCCCCACTGAACACCCCACTGAACACCCCCACTGAACACCCCTACTGAACACCCCTACCGAACACCCCTACTGAACACCTCCACCGAACACCCCCACCGAACACCCCTACTGAACACCCCCACCGAACACCCCACTGAACACCCCTACTGAACACCCCCACCGAACACCCCCACTGAACACCCCCACCTAACACCCCACTGAACACCCCCACTGAACACCCCCACCGAACACCCACACTGAACACCCCCACTGAACACCCCCACCGAACACCCCCACCGAACACCCCCACTGAACACCCCCACCTAACACCCCACTGAACACCCCCACTGAACACCCCCACTGAACACCCCACTGAACACCCCTACTGAACACCCCCACTGAACACCCCTACTGAACACCCCCACCTAACACCCCACTGAACACCCCCACTGAACACCCCCACCGAACACCCCACTGAACACCCCCACTGAACACCTCCACTGAACACCCCACTGAACACCCCCACTGAACACCCCCACCGAACACCCACACTGAACACCCCCACTGAACACCCCCACCGAACACCCCCACCGAACACCCCCACTGAACACCCCCACCTAACACCCCACTGAACACCCCCACTGAACACCCCCACTGAACACCCCCACTGAACACCCCACCAAACACCCCCACTGAACACCTCCACCGAACACCCCCACTGAACACCCCTACTGAACACCCCCACCGAACACCCCACTGAACACCCCCACTGAACACCTCCACCGAACACCCCACTGAACACCCCACTGAACACCCCACCAAACACCCCCACTGAACACCTCCACCGAACACCCCTACTGAACACCCCCACTGAACACCCCCACCGAACACCCCTACTGAACACCCCCACTGAACACCCCCACCGAACACCCCCACTGAACACCCCCACCGAACACCCCCACCGAACACCCCTACTGAACACCCCCACCGAACACCCCTACTGAACACCCCTACCGAACACCCCTACTGAACACCCCTACTGAACACCTCCACCGAACACCCCCACTGAACACCCCACTGAACACCCCTACTGAACACCCCTACTGAACACCTCCACCGAACACCCCCACTGAACACCACACTGAACACCCCTACTGAACACCTCCACCGAACACCCCCACTGAACACCCCACTGAACACCCCCACCGAACACCCCTCTGAACACCCCCACCGAACACCCCCACTGAACACCCCCACCGAACACCCCTACCGAACACCCCCACCGAACACCCCACTGCTCCCCTCAACAGCCCACTGAGCTCCTCCAGAAGGGGGGTGACGGTGGACCTGAGGAGGAAGAGGGAGGAGCCCCGCCTCTTCTAATGGGAGGGGACCTGGTGGAAGGCCTCAGTTCCACCAGGTCCATTAATCCCCCCCCTCACCTGCAGGTGTGTGTGGTCGGTCAGGATGAAGCCCGGGTCCATGAGGGACACGGTGAAGTAGAGCAGGACGGACACCAGGACCAGCAGGACGAACAGGACGGGCTGCACCAGCCGGCCCGTCTCCTCCTGCCGCCTCAGCTCTGCAACGGGACAGAGGGGCGTGACGTCACGGCACTCAGATAGCATCAACACCCGCGCTGAGGCGGCGTGACGTCACCTGAACGCGACAGGCTCACCTGTGTCATGCAGGAAGAGGATCAACGTCACCACCCACGTCAGAACCACGTGAGCCGTCCTGACCAGGAACCCGGATCCGAACACATTCTTAAACATGTCCTCCGAGCATGTTAGACCGTCTGACGTCACAGCAGGGCGAGCAGGCCTGTGACGTCACAGCTGGGCGAGCAGACGCGAGAACAAAGCCGTCCGACCGTCTTCTGTGGGAGCAGCGACCGCCAATGACGTCACAGATTTAACGGTTACCGTCGGCTGTCGCGCCCCATGTCACCGATAGTGACGTCACGCGGAAAGCATCACGGTCAGGATGGAGAAGAACCAGAACCAGAACCAGAACCAGCTCAGCTTCAGCCTCAGTGTTTGGCTCCTGTGCTTCCGGACAGTCCAGCCTGTGATTGGCCAGCGCCAGTCACGAGACAGGAAGAGCTACGGCGGCCGGGATGGACATTTCGCTGCGAGCCGTGAGCGTCGGAAACACATTTCATAAGTGACTTTTCCTGTGTTGTAGTTTGATACTTGATTTATAAAATAAATTGTAACAAATCAAAATAATCACCTCCATGATTCATTGGTCCATTAAGATAAATGTTGAACAGAATCGATCACAGATCAGGGTCCATAAGCTTCATGGGACACCTGTGGACACCTGGGACACCTGTGGACACCTGTGGACACCTGGGACACCTGTGGACACCTGTGGACACCTGTGGACACCTGGGACACCTGTGGACACCTGGGACACCTGTGGACACCTGGGACACCTGTGGACACCTGTGGACACCTGTGGACACCTGGGACACCTGTGGACACCTGTGGACACCTGGGACACCTGTGGACACCTGGGACACCTGTGGAAACCTGGGACACCTGTGGACACCTGTGGACACCTGGGACACCTGTGGACACCTGTGGACACCTGGGACACCTGTGGACACATGTGGACACCTGGGACACCTGTGGACACCTGGGACACCAGTGGACACCTGTGGACACCTGTGGACACCTGGGACACCTGTGGACACCTGGGACACCTGTGGACACCTGGGACACCTGTGGACACCTGGGACACCAGTGGACACCTGTGGACACCTGTGGACACCTGGGACACCTGTGGACACCTGTGGACACCTGGGACACCTGTGGACACCTGTGGACACCTGGGACACCTGTGGACACCTGGGACACCTGTGGACACCTGTGGACACCTGGGACACCTGTGGACACCTGGGACACCTGTGGACACCTGTGGACAGGAACAGCTGGTAGTGAATGAAACGCCTCTGGATCTCATCATTTCTGTACTTTTTATTTGTGGATAAATGTCGATTCAGGTTTCTAGTAAAATATTCTCAGAAATTATTGACATCAAATGTCTTCAAAACAACAATAAACATAAAGTCAAGCAGATAAAAGCAAATTTAACAAGACGACCTGAGGACGTGGTTTAACTGTTCTAGTAGTGTGGTTCATATTTATCAGGTTTTAGTCTTTCATTTAAAATAGCTGACAATAAGTATGAATGTTCTAAAAAATCTTCAGTTAAATAAAGACTAATTTATTTTTATTTCCTGAACGACTTCACAGTCGTTCAGATTATGACCGAAATGACATCACATGTTTTTTACATGTTTTTTTGCTAATAACTAACAAATATGTCCAAACTGTCTCTAACACGTAGTGGGTTAACTTCCTGATCAAACAGGGATGTTCTGGAGGCACCAGGACTCCAGCTCCCCCCAGTGGAGAGCTGTGGTAACGACTGGAATCTTCCAGCTGTGCTGGTCCCACTGAGACAGAAGCAACGAAACCAGCAGAAGAAACATCTCCAGTGTTCATCTGACCACGAGGACTCACCACTGACCCCAGTGACGATGCTGCCCTCTCATGGACTCCAGTCGCCCCTCTTTCCAGTCATGAGCGTCTACTGTCCTGTTCGCAGGTGGGGGCCAGAGGTTGGACCTTTGTTCTACCAGCACAGGAACCTCCAGCAGCTCCTCAACAGTCTGGATCTGATGGACAAACTTCGGAACAGCCTCCTGGAGGAGATGGAGCTGTTCCAAACCAGTATGGAGGTGCGACCAGTCTCCCAGCACCTGGAGAAAGGGGCCACACTGTGGGCTGACCCCGGCCACTCGAGGCTTCTCCCCGGAGGAGCTGTCTGTCAGGCAGGTGGGCAGGAAGCTGAGGGTCAGCGGGAGGTCCGAGCAGAAGCAGGGGGAGAAGGAGAAAGGCTCCTTCTCCGAGAAACTCCAGGAGTTCAGACGGGAGTTTGATCTGCCTGGGGGGGCCGACCCTGAAGCCGTCACCTGCATACTGGATCCAGACGGGAAGCTCCACATCCAGACGGCTGGAGCTCCACAGGTGAAGGCTGAGAGGGAGCTGAACATCAGGAGGAGCTCGGAGAACACACAGAAGAGTGTGTGTTCAGACACACAACAGCAGCCAGAACACGCCTTAAAACACGGACTCACCTGCCAGACCGTCACCGAGGTCTCTGCTGAACCTGGACTTCCTTTTAGTTACGTTTGGTTGCTGTATCTGAACCCTACGAGGGTTTCACTGCGTTTCCATCAATGAGTTTACTGGGGAGGACATTTTTTAATGTGATATTTCAGAAGCTTCTTATTGTTATACGTTGATAATTCTTCCATGTTTCTCAATCATTTATCATTTTGCAATAAACTGATTTTTTTTTTTTAACCTTTTTCACATTATTTTTTGACATGTTTTCTGCTTTATGTCGTTTGTTCAGTCTATCATAAATTATAGAGAGGAAACACAGTGGAAAGTTATGGACAGCATTTACACTGACATCATATCTTCAACTCCAGATGATTTTACATGTCAGTGAAACATGTTCTTGCTGCATCTTGTCAGCTGCAATTTTTCTATTTAGACAGATACCACAAACTGACACAGAACGACGCTGATGATTTTTATTTCAGATTTCTATATTATCATTTTAAAGACCTCATTGTTTCCTTCTTGTCCCCTCCCTGAACCAGGTGAAGACAAACTGAATTCAAAAACACTTAGCAGGAAACACGGTCGAGTTTAACAATCAGAAAGGACTTGAACATTTCCTTTATGTGTCATTTAGGCATTGAAGCATCGTTGCTAAGGCTAACATGTGATTTCTGACAGGTCACTTGGTCGTTTTTAAAGGTGTGTTTGCTATGAACCCACATACTGAGTGGGTTCAACTCTTTCAGAGTTTTGTCCCCTTTCAGAACCAAGTAGAGGAGGGTCGTCACCTTGTCGTGGTGGAGAGGCTTGTGTGCACCAAAGATCCTAAGAGCGATGCCGTCGGGAGCGTAGCTCCTGGTAGGGTCACCCATGGCGGTAACGTCGAGGGGGTGGTGCCAGACGAAGCATGACCCAACAAAGACAAAGACCTCAACAGCGGAGCAGGCGGAGGATGGTGTTCACCAAATAGTTGGAAGTCCACAACAGCTGTAAAGGTGGAGGAAGGCTGCAGCAGAGGGGGACCTCCGACTGTGATGGAGTCCATGCCGTTGGCCACTGGTCTCTCCCTGTCAAGGACCATGCGGTGGCTGTTTGTGCGCCAGTCTCCCCACGTTAAAAGAAGTCACGCATAGGCGTCCACCTGGTAACCAGGAGGACCATCATACTCGACTCCGAGTGATCGCCGATGATGATGAGAGGCAATAAGAAGAATAAAAAAAGAAGAGCGAGGAATTCAGATGGTAAAAAAAATTATGTGAGATTTCTATCAGTGTGTTTATGGCAGTGTGACATGATTTTCTTGCATCAAAATTTGAGCTCAAAAGATCATTTATTCTTGGACAAATCCACCTCCACGTCCAACTCTGTCCAGACTGTCTCTCTGGACTCTACTGGGGGGGAATCCGGGTCTGCAGATCTTTGGCCGTTTTTTCATCCAGAATGAAGGGAGTTGGCAACGTCCTCTCCTTCAGAATTTCCTCCAGCCCCTGACAGAGGAAGCAGGACAGCAGCTGCGTTAGAGCCCTGGAGTTAGTCCACAGGGAGGCAGAATTCTAAGCACTGACAATGTGTTTATGTGGAAATAATTTAGACGTGTCCCATCTCTACGACATGAAGCCCTTCTGGGGCATACTTGAAGAATGTCTTCATCAATCTGTAGATGTCCTTACCTCTCCAAAGTAGGACACCAACGGTGAAATCTCAAATTGTGCTGGAGAACTGCACAAAAAACAAAGGTTAACATTTAGACCAGCCTAAGTCAATACAACTCATGACTGAATTATATGGTGCACTACATCTTTGCACATAAGTGGGTTTGCCTCTCATGAGCATTTTTCTGGGCAGGGCAGGGCACTCCACCCCAAAAATAAAGAATTATTTACTGAAATGTTAATGTTTGGAGGTGATGAAGGCTACCGTCGCTGCACGTTCTGTAGAAGTCTGTAGAAGAGGAGCAGGAGTGTGACCAACAACAGAAAAAACAGTCAAGACCTCCACCTCTTCACAAGTGTGTGCTTAAGGCCAACCAGAGGAGTCTGGATTCATGGTTTCTGCCACCAGACTCCTGAAAACCAACAATCTCCTTGTCTCTGAGCAGAACATCGGCTCAGCCTGCGTTTACCACAAGGAAATTAGCCTCAAATTAGCATATTGGGACACAATGGTCCTCTCTGAGAGCTTTGTAAGTCACCATACGTTCAGTTACACCTGGGCAGGTGTTCTCCTCTCACCTGACTGGAGACTGAAGGGCCTTCCCACCGGCGTCCAGCAGGGTGGTCCCTGCAGCCGTGGCCCAGTGACAGTGTTGGGCCAGCAGAGAGTTTCTGGCCGTGGTGGGGGTGTCTTTGGCTGCTCCGTCAGCGTTTTTTAGGGGTGAAAACTCCTCCTCCCGAACAACCTCGAACACGACGAACATCCTTTGAAAAGACAGGATGTGAGTGTTTTTAACGTCTGTGGAGACTCCGTCTAGGGGCCATGAGGAGAGAAACACACACACACACACACACACACACACACACACACACACACACACACACACACACACACACACACACACACACACACACACACACACACACACACACACACACACACACCTTGAGAATGGGAAGACATCAAAAACAAATTTCTCCATCTTGATGCCATTGGGTTTGGTCGGTGTGACTTGATTTCCACAGGAGTCCACAAAGGGAACTTTCTTGATGGCAACATGTTGTTTCAGTTGGTCTTTGTATTTCCTGTGAGATTAAAACAAGGAAGGATTTTTTTGCCCAGGACAACACTTTACTGTGTGACACAGAGGTGGAAGTTGAGATGAGTCTAGGGACCAAAGTTCCACGAGGATCAAACTTGAAGGTGAACCTGATATTGATGCTACAGGAAGGAATCACAGTCCAACCGACTGATTCTAACGATGTGATGAGGATAACGACGAGCTAGTAGCCACCTGGTAGTCATTGCATGTTATTACAGGCCTGTGTATGATTAAACCACTAAACGTACTAACATGTGAAAGCAGCTGCTGCCTCCAGGCTGTGACACCTGTCAGCGGAAGTTCTTACTCTGCCACCTCCTGCAGGAAGGCTCTGGTGAAGAAGTGGTTGCAGATGTTTCCAGCTCTGAACACCAGCTCTCCTCCAGGCCCCCTGAGCTCAGCTGTCTCTGGCAGGATCTCACTGTACTCCACCACCTGGGACACACCTTGAACCCTGCACACCACGCCCACTGGCTCTGCAGGGTAGGCCTTCTCCACCACCTGATGTGTGGACGAGGCGAGAAGGAAACCAGTGTTACAACCTGAAGGTTTTTCTTTGATCACTTCTTGTGTTGTCATAAAAGACAACCCACCCATCTGTTAAAGGATTTGCTTTTCCTCATGACTACAAACTAGTCTTTAACTAACTCGTCCATTTAGAGGAACTGAACAAACGTTACTTCAGCAGAGACATCATAAACCTTCAGTATCACCAAAGTTCAGTTACACATCACCATGTTGTACATGAGGTTACATCTGGAAGCTAAATCATTCAATGCTAATCATATATTAGCTTTATTAGAAAAATATACTTATTTATCAGTAGCATGCAAAAAACAAAATCACATCAGATGTTTTTTCACCTTCAATACCAATTGGTAGTTTTACTGATGACTGCAGTTTGAACATTATTTGTGTGAAGCACACATTTAAACAGTGTGACCCCTGACCTTTTTTCTGTTCATGTCTAAATGTACCAAAACTCTCAGGTATGAATTGTTCCTCTGAAGCTGAAAACCTGCAGCTCGTAGTGGGTTAGACGGATTCCATCAAGGATCAGGAAATCCTAGCAAAAGAAACGTGTCCATCTGTGAGGAAGACGACGCTTGGACATCCCAAAGGACAGTGATCACAAACAAAAGTCCACAACAGTCTGGTTCCAGAAGAAGTCCTGGATTATTCAAAAAGCCATCAGTCAGTTGACTGGAGTCCTTAAGATATCTCTGATGGGATGTGAAGAAAGTGGTTGCAACAGGTAAAACTACTTTTTGAGATTGTCCCACTAGGGGGCGCCACAGCGCATCATCCTTCTTCCATTACTCTGGATGCTCTTTCTGCCGCAACCCTCGCATTAATCGGGCTTGGCACCGTCTTACAGTTGACACCGGCTTGTACCCCCGTAGGGCTGCAGGTGGTGGGGATTGAACCTGGGGCAGCATACATGCAAAGTATGTGCTATGATAATAATAATGGATTAGATTTACGTAGCACTTTTCTAGACACTTAAAGTCGCTTTTACAGTGTATCCATTATTCATTCACTCCTCATTCATACTTGGTGATGGTAAGCTACAATTGTAGCCACAGCTGCCCTGGGGCATGTAGACAGAGGAGTGGCAGCAAATCCGCACCAACGACCCCTCCAACCACACACACAATCACACACCAGCATTCACTTGCTGGAGGCAAGGAGGGTAAAGTGTCCAGGATGCCTCCTGGATGCCACCCTGCGGTGGTGTCTGGGCATGTACACCGCGAGGAGACCTTTGGGAAGACCCAGGATACGCTGGAGAGACTATGTGTCTTGGTGGCCTTGGAACGCCTTGGGATCCCCCCGATAGAGCTGGAAGAGATATCTGGGGAAAGTATGGGCATATCTGGAGAATTACTTAGAGCCTAAACAATCTGCATGACATGTCTATCCTAGCGTTTTGGCAATGTTGGTGGCGACTGTTTCAGTTTGTTTTATGAAAACTGATATTGGTTGCTGTGTTGCAATGGTGTAGTTTAAAATAATTGATTATTTTATTGTGGTTACTGGGGTCTTAATTACATGGAGCAAACATTTCATGTCATGCACATTCAGAATCAAATCGTTCCAATGACTTTAAATGAAACAGCTTGAGATGCTAGCATGCACAGCAGACAGTGCTACCCATTTATTAAGCACTTACAGAGCAGCTCTATTCTTCATATTTAGGATTTTCTCTAGAGTTAAGCTGGTCTGCTTCATCTGGAGTTAGAACACGACGGACTGAAGCGTGAAGAACCCAGCCTTCACGCTTCAGTCCATCGTGTTCAAATGTAACTGCTTGCGAGGTGTTTTGGGGTAGTTGTACAAAGACCCCTCTGAGTCCACAACACCAGAACCAGGAACATTTGTAGTCCTATCCCTGACACAAATAAGACTACCCCTCTGTCTACCAACCCTTTGAAAGCTCACTAACAACATGAACTCCATATGTACACACAGATGCCTTTCACAAGACACAAATAGGACATTCAAATGGACTTTTTTATTTTCTGCATATTACTCTACCTTGGCTCCACAGTCAGTGCCTTTGCTAACACAGAAGCCAATGAAAACAGGATCTGCCACCTTGACCAGGATATTGTCCACACAGTACACATGCAGATACTCCACCCCCCTCTTCTTCATGTCCTCCAGCACCTTGTTGTCCACCAGTGCCTGGTACAAACCCCCATTGCCATCTGTCAGAGGATGGAGGGCTATTTGAATCACAAACACACAACAGTATCAGTTGGTAAGTTGGTGATGTCACCTACCTGGGGCCATGGCCATCTTCCCTTTACTCTGCAGGATGATCTTTCCATCAAAGGTCACTGCTGGAATCATCCTTTGTTCAAACATAACAACGTTTGATGATTCCAGTCCAAAGAAGTTGTTCTCCCTGAAGAACTTCTCCGTGGGAGCAAGAGTGAACTCACTGGTCATGATGTACCTGAGGAAGTGAAACAGTCCAGATGACAGATTCAGGAGGTAGATTCTATGGCAACATGTTTTACAAGTGGAAATAAGATTGTTCAACCCTCACACTTAGTACAAATTATACTACTTATCAGTTGTTAGCAAAAGCCACATCACACAACAGTTTTTAATTTCAATTTTGAAATATAAGCTTTTCCTCACTGAGGAACCACTAAATATTGTGGTAGAGAGGTTTGTGTGGTCTAAGGATCCTGAGAGCAATGTTGTCAGGAGTCTTGTGCTCCTGATAGGGTCACCCAAGCCAAACTGGTTTCAGGTGAAGGGCTAGACAAAAGAATGATTCAGAAGATTTCCCCAAGGGGGAATAACGTGACCCTGCCCGGAGGAGGCTCGGAGCCTCCATCTATAGCCAGTCCTGGACGGAGGGCTCGTGGACCATCTCCAGGGCTCTAACATAGCTGCTATAGCTGCTAGCTGGAGGTCAATGATCAATCTTGGGATCATATCATCTGACGACCGTGTGTTTTGGACACTCTGGTGAAGAGAGGGGCAGAGCTGTCAACTGATCCCCACCTGGTGGTGAGTTGGGTCCGTTGGCGGAGGAAGCCTCTGGACAGACCTGGTAAGCCCGAACAAGTAGTGCGGGTGAACTGGGAATGTCTGGAGAAAAACTTTGTTCACGAGGCCTACAACTCCCACCTCCAAAGGAGCTTCTCATGCATCCCTGTGGAGGCTGGGGACATCCAATCTGAATGGTCAATGTTTAAAGCTTCCATTGCTGATGCTGCAGCTGAGAGCTGTGGTCTCAAGGACTTGGGTGCCTCAAGGGGCGACAACCCTCGAACCGTGGTGGACTCCAGTGGTCAGGGAAGCCGTCCGACTGAAGGAGGAGGCCTTCAGGGGCATGTCGTTCCTGAAGCCCCTAGATCGATGTAGTGGCTTCAGTAACAACATGTTCCTGGGGACTTCTGAGGCAGTTGCAGGGTACCGACAGGCCAGAAGGACTGTGCCTGTGATGGAGGTAAAATAGAGGGTGTGGGAAGAGTTCAGAGAGAACATGGAGAAGGACTGTTGAATGGTACCAAAGTCATCTGGAAGACTGTCCGACACCTAGGAAGGAGGAACAGGGGACCATCCAAGCTGTGTACAGCAAGGATGGAACACTGTTGACCTTGACTGAGGAGGTTGTCGGTCTGTGGAAGGAAGACTATGAGGAACTCCTGAATCCAACTACCCCAACTGACCCGTCCTCTGTTGCAGAGGCAGAGCTGGAGGATGATGGGGGACTTAAATCAATCTCTCTGAGCGAAGTCACCAAGGAGGTTAAATAACTTTACGCTGGCAAAGCCCCGGGTGTTGCTGAGATTCGCTTGGAAATGCTGAAGGCTCTGGGTGTTGAGGGGCTGTCATGGGTAGCACGCCTCTTTATCATTGCTTTGAAGTCTGGGACAGTGCCCAAAAGAGTGGGAGACTAGGGTGGTGGTTCCTTTTTCTACTCTTACCTCTAAGTCAGGGCCAGATCAGCATAACGGCTGTAATCAAAGGGCCAGATGTAACTTAGAAATGTAACTAAATGTAACTCAATGTAATGTAAAATAAATGTATCTAGTCTTTAATATTAAATAACTCTAAATTAAAATTTTAAGTTACTGTTGTACAGAAAAAATACGTATGTTTCTCTGTTCTAACATAAATCCTTTTAATTTACCAGGTTATTAAACCCACAGAACTCCATCAATCAAGGATCAAACTATCAATCAATAAAGAAAAATAACATCAAACACAAGTTAGGACATTAACTTTGTTCAAAATGTTTTTGTCAGTGTTAATATTGGCTTAATTACTGCATTGTGGGAAATGTAGTTTGCTCAAAGCACACTTTTACCCTATATATTTTTAGTCACTCTGATCTTTTATGCTTTCACGGGCCACATAAAATGATGTGGCGGGCCAACATTTGGCCCCCGGGCCTTGAGTTTGACACATGTGCTCTAAGTACATACTGATACTGTTGACTGAATTGATATGTGTCAGCTATACTGTTGCCACCTTGTGTTGCATGTATCTTGAGCGGCGTCAGTCCAGTTCTTACCAGGGGATGGTGCATTTGGAGCCATTCTTCCTGTCTGACATCTCCTGGACTTTCTGAATACGCTCAGCTTGGATTTGATACAAGGATTTTCCACTTGGTAGCCCAACATCATACATTCCTTTGGGATACTGAACACCTAGGCGGGTCCCCTGACCGCCGGCCAGCAGCAGGACTCCAACCCGATTCTTTGAGATTTGTAACTGCCCTGCAGAGATAGAGGGGTCACAACAGCAGCAGGATGTAAGTAGGCTTTGATTAATTACAATCAAGTCCTGCAAACTTCTCAACAAATGACCAGTATGATCCATCGCACCCTGTATGTTGCTGTTTATACACAATCTTGACCTATGAAAACCAGGTGGTTTTAACTATTAACATATTGCCAATTTCATAATGTGTTTTTTTCCATAGAGAAATGAGATTAGCAGTGATTGTTTTAGATCAGGGGAATTCAGCTTTTACAGCAGTAAAATTTATTTAAATATCCTTTAATAAAACCAATGTTTTCAATATTTCAACAATTTCAAGCACATGATGTTAAGTTCATACCACAACGTCAGATATGAGGTGGACTGCTGAACAGTCTTTTGTGCCACGCTGTCTGCAGGTCACACCAGGTCCTAAATAACCCCATTCCGATTAATAGCTGCTTGGTGCAGGTGGGGGCAGATGAGTGCAGGTGGGGGCAGATGAATGCAGGTGGGTGAAGGTGGAGGCAGGTGGTAAAATAATGTTAATGCTAAAAACATCACCTGCAGCAGAAACCACCCGCCTAGCAACAGACAAGAAAAAGTTTCTCCACATTCTGTGCCATTTGTGCACAAGGCACAGCAGCTTACTTTCATTAACTTAATTTACTTTAATAGCATTTTAATAATAATAATTTATCTGTGTGCTACACAAACAGTGGAGGTTTAGACAGTAATAAAATCCTTGTGTAATAAAATCCGTGTGTTTACATCAGAGAAAGCGTTCAGAGTTCACGAGTGGAGGAACAAACAAAACAAGGGGGGAGAACTCCTCTACTGCTGAGCTGTGATTGGTTCAGCTGACATGGTAACAGTCTGGCTGTTCACACTGATTCAGAAACGTATAGTGAACCTGTTTACCTTCATCATCAACATGTACACAACACAACACATACACACACACACAACACAACACATACACACAACACATACACACAACACATACACACACACACAACACATACACACAACACATACACACAACACATACACAACATGTAGACATCAACACATACACACAACACATACACACACACACAACACAACACATACACACAACACATACACACACACACAACACATACACACAACACAACACATACACACACAACACATACACACAACACAACACATACACACACAACACATACACAACATGTAGACATCAACACATACACACAACACATACACACACACACACAACACATACACACAACACATACACAACATGTAGACATCAACACACACACACACACACACACACACACACAACACATACACACAACACATACACACAACACATACACACAACACACACACACATACACAACACTGTGTGTGTTAAACATCACAGCTCTGAAGTTAAAGACTGCTGGTTCCCACTTTGAGAAGTGCTGACTCATCATTCCTTCCGGTTGGACAAACTCAGCGGAAGTCCCGTGACTACTGAACGTGACGTCATTAAACAACGATAGTTTAACCTTTGGAGTCACATCTGGATCTGGGTTAAAGTCGAACTTCCGTCTTCTTTGGGACTCGACCAGGACCGGACCCGGTCCCTCCAGGATCCGGACTGGACCGGGCCCCTCCAGCATCCGGACCGGGGACACTCACCTTCCTCCCGCCACCCAGCCAGAGTCCTGCCGTCGCTCGTCTTCGTGCTGCCGATGGAGTCCGGGGGAACCGGCTCCAGGCGCCGGTCCACGCTCCGGGGCGGGGCGGCTGCTGCCTGCGCGGCCCCTTCACAGTGCGCCCTGAGGCCCCCCAGGTCCACCTGGGACAGCTCGAGGAGGAGCCGGTCCCGCTGCTCCGCTCCGAGCTCCGGCCAGAACCGCAGGACGTGGGCCTGTCCCGCCCGCTCCAGAGCCCGGGTGGCCGCCTCCAGGCTGAGCATGGCGGGGCTCGGTGCGCTGCAGGGCGGATGTGTTCCAGCGGACTGGCGGCCGGCTGGAGCAGAGAACCCGTGACCGCAGCCGGACTGACAGGATGTGACGACACAGCCGACCGGCAGTCTGCTGACTCAGCGAACGTCAGCAGCTGACCGGAAACCGCCTGATTTATGAGTGGATGCTGAACGAGTGGATTTATTGAAGTTTATTAACCCCTTCCTTTACGTTTAGTGTTAGCTCTGTGCAACCAATAGTGTACAATAGTGTACACCAGTAGTGTACACCAGTAGTGTACACCAGTAATGTACACCAGTAATGTACACCAGTAGTGTACACCAGTAATGTACACCAGTAGTGTACACCAGTAGTGTACACCAGTAGTGTACACCAGTAATGTACACCAGTAATGTACACCAGTAGTGTACACCAGTAATGTACACCAGTAGTGTACACCAGTAATGTACACCAGTAATGTACACCAGTAGTGTACTCCAGTAGTGTACACCAGTAGTGTACACCAGTAATGTATACCAGTAATGTACACCAGTAGTGTACACCAGTAATGTACACCAGTAGTGTACACCAGTAGTGTACACCAGTAATGTACACCAGTAGTGTACTCCAGTAGTGTACACCAGTAGTGTACACCAGTAATGTACACCAGTAATGTACACCAGTAATGTACACCAGTAATGTACACCAGTAGTGTACACCAGTAGTGTACACCAGTAATGTACACCAATAGTGTACACCAGTAATGTACACCAGTAGTGTACACCAGTAGTGTACACCAGTAATGTACACCAGTAATGTACACCAGTAGTGTACTCCAGTAGTGTACACCAGTAATGTACACCAGTAGTGTACACCAGTAGTGTACACCAGTAATGTACACCAGTAGTGTACTCCAGTAGTGTACACCAGTAATGTACACCAGTAATGTACACCAATAGTGTACACCAGTAATGTACACCAGTAATGTACACCAGTAATGTACACCAGTAGTGTACACCAGTAATGTACACCAGTAATGTACACCAATAGTGTACACCAGTAATGTACACCAATAGTGTACACCAGTAATGTACACCAGTAATGTACACCAGTAATGTACACCAGTAATGTACACCAATAGTGTACACCAGTAATGTACACCAGTAATGTACACCAGTAATGTACACCAATAGTGTACACCAGTAATGTACACCAGTAATGTACACCAATAGTGTACACCAGTAATGTACACCAGTAATGTACACCAGTAGTGTACACCAGTAATGTACACCAGTAGTGTACAGTAGGTAGTGCATTCACATCCGTTTGCACAAAATAGGAACTTGTGCCACGTCATCACTTCTAATCTGAAGGAGACTTCAGGTTGGGTTCCTTCCTGTGTGGAGTCTGATTGTTGTCCCGTGTTGTTATGGAGTCTGATTGTTCCCCGGTGTCGGTGTGGAGTCTGATTGTTGTCCCGTGTTGTTATGGAGTCTGATTGTTCCCCGGTGTCGGTGTGGAGTTTGACTGTTGTCCCTTGTTGTTATGGAGTCTGATTGTTACCTCCGTGTCGGTGTGGAGTCTGATTGTTGTCCCGTGTTGTTATGGAGTCTGATTGTTCCCCGGTGTCGGTGTGGAGTTTGACTGTTGTCCCTTGTTGTTATGGAGTCTGATTGTTACCTCCGTGTCGGTGTGGAGTCTGATTGTTGTCCCGTGTCGGTGGGGGTTCACTCCAGGTCTTCCTCCAAACGTGAGGCTGAGGTGAACTGGTCACACCAAACCATCCACAGGTGTGATGGTTTGGTGTAGTGTGGCACTATGATGTGCTGGCAACTCATCCAGGGTGTACCCCGCCTCTGGCCCATGGTCAGCCTGAACAGGCTAGTGTTACCCACAACATGGAAAAGCGGATGAAGACGAGACAACCGTAATAGACTGTATACCATAATTTTTTGTTGTCATGGTGACCACACATTGTGCTGCATGGTGAATAGTTTGCGTTGTGTCACTGGACTGTTTAACTGAACAGACAGATCACCAGTCTGTTATCAGTTCACCTCCCAAACCTCTCTGGACACGCAGAGAAGTGAGAATGTTCCCTATCCCATAATAACCTGGTTCACCAGTGGTCATGTGACTTTTCACTGAAGGAAAGTTTAACAACAGTTGTTCAAACAGCATTTTACTGACACACGTTTGTTTCCACATACGCGAACCAGGACAAGCAGTCATAGACCCACATCCTGAAGGAACAGGAAGTAGTTGTAGCAGAGCCAATCACAGGACAGACTGGTCGGCAGGATGTACTGACTCACGTCTCACTGACTTGTTTAAGTGGTAGAATGCAAATAAATTAAATAGAAAGAGCACAAAATGTTCCACTTAAAATTAAATTATGCATGAAAATAATACTAGTTAAATGTTAATACATCATTTTATTTTCATTATCAGTCAAATGGAGGTCTTTACATAAAATGAACAATACAGCTGACATGTCCAGCATCTGTGTTGATGTGAAAAAGAAGCAGTTTAAAGGGGTTCCTCTGATGAAAATCACACTTTTTCACATTTTTCAGGTCTCTACATACACAGTGGTCCTCCCTAACCCCACCAACTCCTAGAATCTGGAAAACAAACGCTTCCTGCATCAATAAATATGTTTAAAAAAACCCCACAAACAACAGATGTTGGCCTACTACATTTAAAACAGGCAAATTTATTACATTATCAGCTGTTATTACGGAGTACGGTATCTCAAAATAGATATCTAACTAAATGGAAAACAACACATTTCAAAATGATGAGAAAAAGCCTGAGATTATGTCACTTTCATATATTATAACACACACACACACACACACACACACACACACACACACACACACACACACACACACACACACACACCTTGGTATTGGGCTTCCTTATATTTTAACCTTTGACTCTTGAATCATGGCTGCTGCTTTTTGATCCAAAATTAAACCAAGAAAATTCACGGCCACCAGAATATTATTCATTCAACATGACCAATACTTTGCAGTTCAGTCTCTCTTTCATAACAATAACAGAAAAATCAAAAAAGGAGTTAAATATTCTCTAGCATGTTTTCAGATATCAGCAACATCTGACAACCATGAGCAAAAGAACCTGTAAACTGTTTTACATCGAAGCTGTGGACAGTGAACCTCAAGGTGACCATATCATCATAAATTAAAGTAATTAAGGAGAATTCTGTACATTTGACATTTTTCTATCAGTGAGATATGAAAGACATCTGAATATTTTGTGAAGGATTATTCGTTTTACTGTGACTGAATTTTCCAGACGTGGCAGACGCCACGCCTGAAGTGTGACAGGAGTGAACTGCTAACAGTAGAGACGTCCCTCTGGTCAGAAAAGTGAGACAGCTTCAGCCCAGACCAGTAACACCAGTCGACCAGGAGCTTCCTGTTTGAAGTAAACCTGTCTGGAGCAGAGCTTCAGGTATCCATGGAGATGAAGGGCCAGATGCTCTCTGGGTCATTCTTCTCATTGCATCGCTGACTAGCTGCTCGTGACCACTCCTGAAACAGCTGAGTCAGCACAAAGCTGCAGTAATGCTTCTCACATGTATTAAACATGACATAACAAACGTCAATTTATGCAAAACAAACCATAAATTTAAGAAAACTGTACAAGTTGGACACAATAAATAACATGATACTCCTTCTCTAAGTGAAAGTAGCATTCATTCAGCAGTGGTGACCAGTAGATCACCAGGAGGTGTTCCATTCAGCAGTGGTGACCAGTAGATCACCAGGAGGTGTTCCATTCAGCAGTGGTGACCAGTAGATCACCAGGAGGTGTTCCATTCAGCAGTGGTGACCAGTAGATCACCAGGAGGTGTTCCATTCAGCAGTGGTGACCAGTAGATCACCAGGAGGTGTTCCATTCAGCAGTGGTGACCAGTAGATCACCAGGAGGTGTTCCATTCAGCAGTGGTGACCAGTAGATCACCAGGAGGTGTTCCATTCAGCAGTGGTGACCAGTAGATCACCAGGAGGTGTTCCATTCAGCAGTGGGGTGACCCGTCTACTCGTTCAGTGTTCCATCAGAACAACACTGAACACACCACAACACACACTTGTTGTCCAACATTTGTTTCATTAACGAATCGACCTCAAGTGAATCAAATGACGACCCCCCCTCCAGAAAAATGGTTCATCTTCCACATGTCCACACTTTGGTACCCTGGATACTCACTACAGTAGAATCATCTCTTCCATTTGTTAACCAGCAGGAAGACATCATCTTCTCTACACTTGTGTTGAGGACATGAACTGTCCCACCAAACATTCAGCCAATGGCCACGCGGCTCAGCAGGCTTCTGCTTTACCATTGGACCGTTAACCTGGTGAGGAAAGTTACCCCCTCTCTCACCAGGGCAAAACAACAACCTACTGCCTCTAGCTCAGGGGCAAATCTTTGGTCCTGTCAGGCAAAGTGAGGCAATGGTGATTGGGTGGGTCTGGGTCTCAGACCCCCCCAGAGGACCATTAGTGATTGGGTGGGTCTGGGTCTCAGACCCCCCCAGAGGACCATTAGTGATTGGGTGGGTCTGGGTCTCAGACCCCCCCAGAGGACCACTAGTGAAGACATGAGTGCAATAGAAATGTGCAAATCTTAACAGTTTTCTGTTTCTACTCCAGAAATACTGGTTCCATCTCTTGCATCACTCTGGATACTCCTTCAGGTTTCTCATCAAATCTTTTTAGACTGATAAATTCTTTACTTATTATAATTGCAGACCCGTACCATGAGTCAGGAGAAAATATAAGGGTCATACGTTAGGTGATACTGGACCATTTGGACAAACTGGACCCCACTAAGAACAGCTTGAAGGAGCCTGTTTCCAGATGCTCCAGAGGGTTCAGTCTGATGATCACTGGTGGTCTAACACTTGGTAGGAAGCCCTTCAGAATAAGAACACGCAGCAGAACACAACACCTGTGACCATCATCGAGAGCCACTTCTGTTAACGCCCTCCACACTGAGACTAAGGGATGTTCAAGCACGACTGGAATCCCAAAATAAAAAGTCAAAGGAGAAACTCTTCATCATCCTCTTCATTCACATCATCTCACTTTAAACACTGGAGATTCAACCAGCTGACATTTTATCCTAAATGTCAGCTGGTTGTTCCTTAGAGTCAGACAGTCCATCCCAGCCCCAGTGGAACACCGAAGGCACCTCTGGCCTCTGGACCTCCGTCTCCTTCATTTGGACTGAGCTCCCAGCTGGATCTTCAGGTACTCGTAGACCACATAGCTGATACTCACAGAGGGAATGACCTTCATGAAGTTGGGGGCCAGGCCCCTGTAGAGTCCCATGACCCCCTCGGTTCTGACGATGTGTCTGAAGAGGCTGGTCATGTTCATCTGAGGGCCCCCCTCCAGGGTTGCTGAAGGAAACAGAAGAGAAGCTCACAGTTTAAACAGTTGGGTGTATAAACTGTAGAAGCCAGGTTTTGAAGCCCCGACCTTTAACCTGAACACTGCTCTAAAAAAGTAGAAAACATCTGATTTACCGTAAGAAGACAAAATAAAGCGACCAGTGGTAATAAAGCATTAATCATGTTCGTCCAGCTCTGCTGTGACTGACCTTGTGCCTGCATCCGGGTCCGGACCAGGGCCAGTGGGTAGCTGGCTAGCTGTCCACAGGTGCTGGAGGTGGTGCCACAAGCCAGGAGCACAAATACCCCGGGGTCAGCGCTGTCCGTGGCAAAACGCTGCAGCCAGGAGTTCTTCAGCGTCTGGAAGAGGAGAGGAAACAAAGTGGATGTGACCAACAGACAGGATGTGACCAACAGACGCTCGAGGCTCCTGAGGACACACACCTCAGGGCTCCTGAGGACACACACCTCAGGGCTCCTGAGGACACACACCTTAGGGCTCCTGAGGACACACACCTCAGGGCTCCTGAGGACACACACCTCAGGGCTCCTGAGGACACACACCTCATAGACGGCCAGGTCGATGCCGGCGTAGGGGATAATCCCCAGCATGTTGGGGACGTAGCCCTTGTAGAAGGCGGCCACGCCCTCCTTCTGGAAGATGTGTTTGGCACAGTCCGAGATGCCGGAGTATTGGCCGGTCTTCCTCAGGGCTAAACGTGTCTTCAGGACCTGAGAACAGAACTCATGTCAGGCATGTGGACAGCTAAAGACACATCTGGTCTGTCCTTCAAGGGCTGGAGAGAAACCACCAGAAGAACAAACTCCAGTGAATACCGATCATCTGTCATGTGACTCAGTAGACATGAACCTCATTTACAGTTCACACATAACTGGGCTAACACATCTAGTCTGAAGACAACCAGTTCCAGAGGAGAGGACTGCAGCCTCTGAACTCTGACCCCACATCCATGGAGGAGAGTCCAGAACCATCCAGACCAATGAAAACACTCCAGGTGACAGATAATCCTCCTGAATATTTCTGGACACAAACATGAGTGACGAGCAGCAGATGTTCATCTATAGAACCAATCAGCCCTCAGGATCCCTGTGGGCCTCCTGATTGGTCGGTTAGGCCCTTCCTCACCTCCATTGGGTAGATGCTGCTCTGGGCGATGGCTCCAGCCAGAGAACCCGCCACCAGCCTCTCTGCGATTCCCAGCGTCTCCTGGTTGCTTCCAATCAGCCGTTTGATCTGACACACAGGTCGTCATGGTTACCATTCTTTAGAATATTCTTGTTAGTCCAACAGAAAAACTAGAAGAAACGTGTGGACTAATAAAACGGTGCTGTTGCCCACCTGCTCGTAGGCCATGAACTTAATAGCAGACTCTGGGGCAATCTTGATGACATTGATGCCGTTGCCCCGCCACAGTGACCTCACCCCGCCCTCCCGGATCATCTGGGAAAAGCCCCCGGCCATTTTCATGCTGTTGCTTTTAGAAGCGTGAACCTGAGGAGACGTCACAGGTGTGATGGCGACTTCAACACTGGACTAAAGCACCAAGTATACTGCCAAAGCCCCCCCCCGACGCCCCTGGGGGAGGCCACGCCTTCCAGGCAGAGGACAGTAAATAGAAAACTAGCATTATCATTCAGGTGTTTGGAGCAGAAACCAGGGGTGAGCACAAGGGTCACGACTCCAACAAGGGTGAAAAACAGAAGTTAAATAAACTGTATTACATCTTTCTTTATTTCTAAAACTGTTTTAAATGACTACCAGACTTTAACATTTTGATAAAACTAATATATAATTTTACTCTTTTTCTTTTTACTCAAACAGTTATAATGTTATTAATGAAATTATTAAAATTAACAGTTTGTTTAGTTTATATTCTGCTATTGGCCAAACTCAATCCTTGCGTCGCTTCTACCGTATATTCTGTTATTACTTTTGGGATGTATAAACGTCGAGTTGGGATGCACACATTTTTACTGAAGCGCATCCCAGGATGCACTGCTTTGAGGTAAAATCTTCTTCTTCTCCTTTGGGCTTTTCCCTTCAGGGGTCGCCACAGCGAATCAACTGCCTCCATCTAACCCTGTCTTCTGCGTCGAGGTAAAATGACCTCTGTAAATATTAGAGGGTAGCACTTTGATGCTGTTTTTATCTGAACCATCATCTCTTACAGACCCAGTAAGGCGTTACCCGTTACCATGGTGATGCAGTGAGATTAAAAGAGACCTTTTGTCACTGAAAACTGTTCTTTATACACGGTCACACCATGTTAACCCAAACTCCATAGGGCAGGTTTCTGAACACACACTTTCAAAAACATCAGCCATCCTTGATGCTGGACGACTGACTTCCTGTTGGGTAGTTCGTCCTGACAGGAAACACACTGGCTCCTCAGCTGTGTCGTATTTTACCTGCATTAGAACTTTGAGCCTGTCCAGTGGTGCTGTGCAGGTTCGAGACGCTGCGCCAGCTCCACCTCCGGCCACTAGGTGTCGCCACCACATGCCCGTTTTTCTCTCCTCTGCAGTGAACTCGTCCGGCACCATCAAACTCTCTCCAACGTCAAAGATCTAAGTCACAAGCAGGAAGTTCAGTCTGGGGAGTCGGTGTCAGAGAGAGACGACCAAAGTAGGCCTTCAGGCACACCAGCCTCAGCCACGCCCTCAGCCACGCCCTCAACCACACCCTCAGCCACGCCCTCAACCACGCCCTCAACCACACCCTCAGCCACGCCCTCAACCACACCCTCAGCCACGCCCTCAACCACACCCTCAGCCACACCCTCAGCCACGCCCTCAACCACACCCTCAGCCACGCCCTCAACCACACCCTCAGCCACGCCCTCAACCACACCCTCAGCCACGCCCTCAACCACACCCCCTCAGCCACGCCCTCAACCACACCCTCATAGAATAGAATAGAACAGAATAGAACAGAATAGAGTAGAATAGAATAGAACAGAATAGAGTAGAATAGAATAGAACAAAATAGAATAGAACAGAATAGAATAGAACAGAATAGAACAGAATAGAATAGAACAGAATAGAATAGAACAGAATAGAACAGAATAGAATAGAATAGAACAGAATAGAACAGAATAGAATAGAACAGAATAGAATAGAACAGAATAGAACAGAACAGAATAGAATAGAACAGAATAGAACAGAATAGAATAGAACAGAATAGAATAGAACAGAATAGAACAGAATAGAATAGAATAGAACAGAATAGAACAGAATAGAATAGAACAGAATAGAACAGAATAGAATAGAACAGAATAGAACAAAATAGAATAGAATAGAATAGAACAGAATAGAATAGAACAGAATAGAATAGAACAGAATAGAACAGAATAGAACAGAATAGAATAGAACAGAATAGAACAGAATAGAACAGAATAGAATAGAACAGAATAGAACAGAATAGAATAGAATAGAACAGAATAGAACAAAATAGAATAGAATAGAATAGAACAGAATAGAATAGAACAGAATAGAACAGAATAGAATAGAACAGAATAGAACAGAATAGAACAGAATAGAACAGAATAGAACAGAATAGAACAGAATAGAGTAGAATAGAATAGAACAGAATAGACTAGAATAGAATAGAACAAAATAGAATAGAACAGAATAGAATAGAACAGAATAGAACAGAACAGAATAGAATAGAACAGAATAGAACAGAATAGAACAGAATAGAATAGAATAGAACAGAATAGAATAGAACAGAATAGAATAGAACAGAATAGAACAGAACAGAATAGAATAGAATAGAACAGAATAGAACAGAATAGAATAGAACAGAATAGAATAGAACAGAATAGAATAGAACAGAATAGAACAGAATAGAATAGAACAGAATAGAACAGAATAGAATAGAACAGAATAGAACAAAATAGAATAGAATAGAATAGAACAGAATAGAACAGAATAGAATAGAACAGAATAGAACAGAATAGAATAGAACAGAATAGAACAGAATAGAACAGAATAGAACAGAATAGAACAGAATAGAACAGAACAGAATAGAATAGAACAGAATAGAACAGAATAGAACAGAATAGAATAGAATAGAACAGAACAGAATAGAATAGAACAGAATAGAACAGAACAGAATAGAATAGAATAGAACAGAATAGAACAGAATAGAACAGAATAGAATAGAACAGAATAGAACAGAATAGAATAGAACAGAATAGAACAGAATAGAATAGAACAGAATAGAATAGAACAGAATAGAACAAAATAGAATAGAATAGAATAGAACAGAATAGAACAGAATAGAATAGAACAGAATAGAACAGAATAGAATAGAATAGAACAGAACAGAATAGAATAGAATAGAACAGAACAGAACAGAACAGAATAGAATAGAATAGAACAGAACAGAATAGAATAGAATAGAACAGAACAGATTGCTTTTAGCCTGAGTGCAGTCGTACCGTGGAGTGTTTCCAGTACAGGATGATCTCAGGGATGTTGTCTGCTGGATGCAGGAGGTGGTAATCCCTCCACTCATTCCAGTCGATGGTCATGGTCCCATTTTTATCCATACTGGAAAAAAAACAGCAGGTTGATAACTTGTGACAGTAGAAGCAGTAAACTAGCAGTTCACATGCACTAATGCTGTTCACAATGCTAACGCTGAAGCAGGGTGATCACATCATCTCCTCATCACTGAGGAGCACTGAAGACAGACCTTAGGCCAGCTGAGTGAGCAGACAAGAGAAGCTGCTACTTACTACAGGACAGGGGCCCAGATGTGGCCCCTCCTTATTCTGAGACCAGTCAGAGGAAGAAGAGACAGACACACGGTTAGAGGAACGACACAAAGAAGACGATCACATAAAACATCAGCAGGTGGCCGTTAAAGGTAGTGAGTCAGGACAGTAGAGGAGGTTCCAGGGAAAAGACCTTCTGACAGATGCCTCCATGCTGGGGTAGACGGACCATAACTGACATAGACCCACACACAGGAAACACATCCCATGACATCACTCACCTCTTGAGAATCTTCTCAGCCTGCTCCTCTGTGATGTGGACTCCCAGGTCCCTCAGAGACTGCATGATCTCCTGTGAATCGATGCGCCCTGCATCACAGAGACAGACCAGAGACTCATTGATGAGGAGCCTTCAGCATCTTCAGACCAGAGCCTCTCATCTGGTGAAGGTTCAGCCTTCCACTGTAACTGTAGGCCTGGGATAGTCTAGTCTTTTAGTATCAGAATACCTGGATGCAGATTTGATTGAGAAGCGACTGCTGGTTGAGTGAATAAAGGAATATAAAATAACCTCCATCTGCCTGAAAGGTGACCAGGGAGCGTTCAAGAGTTGCGGCTCCAACAACATTCCTTACCGTCATTCTTCTTGTCCAAACTCTTGAACACCAGCCTCAGCTTCTTCTCGTGGTCTCTGAGATAATGAACAAACTCCTCAAAGTCCAGCTGTCCATCCAGGTCTTTGTCTCCAGCTTTCACTATTTTCTGAAAGGACAGTAGAGGCGGGGCAACCCTGTGAGGGATTGGCCAGATGGCAGAATGCATGTTTCAGCATGTGAACTCCATCGCCACGTTAAGGCAGCAGTAACTGGACAATGTGAGGCACGTCATCCGCTTTAACAGCCAATCAATGAAGAGTTGTGGACGGAGGACAGAGCACCAATCGTTTGTTAGAGGATGTGTCTGAACGATCCAATCACCATCCAATCACGATCCAATCATCACACCACCCAATCACCATCCAATCATCACACGATCCAATCACCAATCACAATCCAATCGTCACACGACCCAATCACCATCCAATCACCAATCACGATCCAATCACCAATCACGATCCAATCGTCACACGACCCAATCACCATCCAATCACCAATCACGATCCAATCACCAATCACAATCCAATCGTCACACGACCCAATCACCATCCAATCACCAATCACGATCCAATCATCACTGTTTCCACTGAGCTGCAGTAAAACCTTCTGAACATGAACTCCGACTGCTTCAGCGTCACACACAGCAGCGACAGCAACCCAACCATCCATCATCCATCCATCCAACCAACCAACCAACCAACCAACCAACCAACCAACCAACCAACCAACCATTCATCAAGAAAAGGGAGAAAAAAAACCCATCCGAGTGAAACAGAATAAAGAGCAGTGGGCTGTCAGGGATCTCCCACTAACAACTGGAACACCAGAGGATGAACGACTCAGTCGGTTTCATCTGGTTTGACATTTTATCAAGAGACCGTCATTCAAGTGGAGGACAGGAAACGGTTTGTGTACGTACGTAAGGTTCATTAAATACGGTTCGTGTAAAGACGTAGGGTTTTTGTAGGGACATAAGGTTCATGTAAGGGCATAGGGTTCATGTAAGGACATAGGGTTCATGTAAGGGCATAGGGTTCATGTAAGGACATAGGGTTCATGTAAGGACATAGGGTTCATGTAAGGACATAGGGTTCATGTAAGGGCATACGGTTCATGTAAGGAAATAGGGTTCATGTAAGGGCATAGGGTTCATGTAAGGACATAGGGTTCATGTAAGGGCATAGGGTTCATGTAAGGACATATGGTTCATGTAAGGACATAGGGTTCATGTAAGGACATAGGGTTCATGTAAGGGCATAGGGTTCATGTAAGGGCATAGGGTTCATGCAAGGACATAGGGTTCATGCAAGTACGCACCTAAGGTTAAGTTAGTGCTTCTCAATTACTTTCTGTTGCTCCCCCCGCAAGAAGAAAACAATTTGTGCCCCCCCCACTCTCTGCCACGACTATAAATAATATCAATTGTCTATAAACGTGTTATAAGTACACCTCTGCATTATATTGTATCCTTATTAACATTAAAGAAAACAAAAAAGATATATAGTTCAATCCATAAATGTATTCAATAAAGAATACATTTATTAACATTATTATTAGTCTATAACTGAAAAGTATTAAGTGCACCCATTTGCCTGAAATAAAAAAAAAACATGTTTGAACTGTAAACATGTTTGACCTTCTTATTGTATCATTTGATACTGAAAAATAAAATAAAATAAAACCAATAAATAATAAAAAATTCAAATTCAGTTAAGTAACATTAACTGAGGAGCACAATATGTAAAACACTTTAACCTACAAAACAAAATGAATAAAACAATTTGTGCTGATATTTTTTCTTTTTTTTATCAGAGGAAGTCAGGATTAATAAATCAGGATTAATAAATCAGGATTAATAAATCAGGATTAATGTCTACAATGAGTTCAGGCAGTCAGAGCTGTTCAAAGCGATGTTTGAAGCATGAAACTGAACCCTCAGCTCCTGATCAATGTTTCAGCTCCTCTGCTATGGTGGGGAGGGGTCCAATGTTTCAGCTCCTCTGCTATGGTGGGGGGGTCACTGAGCAGTTTGGTACCCCGCCTTATGTGATGCTAACAGCTCTCTGGTTTACTGCAGCAGATTCACAAACAGGATGACTGTTGGTGACATTCAGCACGTTTTACTGAACAAACTCCAGATGATCAGCTGATTGATCAGCTGATTGGGTGTAATGTCTTTAAGTAACTAATTACTTTACGAGGCTTCGTGCTGTCCTGCAGCATGTGTAGACTCAGTAAACATGTGTAGACTCAGTAAACATGTGTAGACTCAGTAAACATGTGTAGACTCAGTAAACATGTGTAGACTCAGTAAACATGTGTAGACTCAGTAAACATGTGTAGACACAGTAAACATGTGTCAACTCAGTAAACATGTGTCAACTCAGTAAACATGTGTAGACACAGTAAACATGTGTAGACACAGTAAACATGTGTAGACTCAGTAAACATGTGTAGACTCAGTAAACATGTGTAGACACAGTAAACATGTGTAGACTCAGTAAACATGTGTAGACTCAGTAAACATGTGTCAACTCAGTAAACATGTGTAGACACAGTAAACATGTGTAGACACAGTAAACATGTGTAGACTCAGTAAACATGTGTAGACACAGTAAACATGTGTCAACTCAGTAAACATGTGTAGACACAGTAAACATGTGTAGACTCAGTAAACATGTGTAGACACAGTAAACATGTGTCAACTCAGTAAACATGTGTAGACACAGTAAACATGTGTAGACTCAGTAAACATGTTTAGACTCAGTAAACATGTTTAGACACAGTAAACATGTGTAGACACAGTAAACATGTGTAGACACAGTAAACATGTTTAGACACAGTAAACATGTGTAGACACAGTAAACATGTGTAGACTCAGTAAACATGTGTAGACACAGTAAACATGTGTAGACACAGTAAACATGTTTAGACACAGTAAACATGTTTAGACACAGTAAACATGTGTAGACACAGTAAACATGTGTAGACACAGTAAACATGTTTAGACACAGTAAACATGTGTAGACACAGTAAACATGTGTAGACACAGTAAACATGTGTAGACTCAGTAAACATGTGTAGACACAGTAAACATGTGTAGACACAGTAAACATGTTTAGACACAGTAAACATGTTTAGACACAGTAAACATGTGTAGACACAGTAAACATGTGTAGACACAGTAAACATGTTTAGACACAGTAAACATGTTTAGACACAGTAAACATGTTTAGACACAGTAAACATGTGTAGACAGAGTAAACATGTTTAGACTCAGTAAACATGTGTAGACACAGTAAACATGTGTAGACACAGTAAACATGTTTAGACACAGTAAACATGTTTAGACTCAGTAAACATGTGTAGACACAGTAAACATGTGTAGACACAGTAAACATGTTTAGACACAGTAAACATGTGTAGACACAGTAAACATGTGTAGACACAGTAAACATGTTTAGACACAGTAAACATGTGTAGACACAGTAAACATGTTTAGACACAGTAAACATGTGTAGACAGAGTAAACATGTTCAGACTCAGTAAACATGTGTAGACACAGTAAACATGTGTAGACACAGTAAACATGTTTAGACACAGTAAACATGTTTAGACTCAGTAAACATGTGTAGACACAGTAAACATGTGTAGACACAGTAAACATGTGTAGACACAGTAAACATGTGTAGACACAGTAAACAAGTTTAGACACAGTAAACAAGTTTAGACACAGTAAACATGTTTAGACACAGTAAACATGTGTAGACACAGTAAACATGTTTAGACACAGTAAACATGTGTAGACACAGTAAACATGTTTAGACACAGTAAACATGTGTAGACAGAGTAAACATGTATAGACACAGTAAACATGTTTAGACACAGTAAACATGTGTAGACTCAGTAAACATGTGTAGACACAGAAAACATGTGTAGACGCAGTAAACATGTGTAGACGCAGTAAACATGTTTAGACTTAGTAAACATGTGTAGACACAGTAAACATGTGTAGACACAGTAAACATGTTTAGACACAGTAAACATGTGTAGACACAGTAAACATGTTTAGACACAGTAAACATGTTTAGACACAGTAAACATGTTTAGACACAGTAAACATGTGTAGACACAGTAAACATGTGTAGACACAGTAAACATGTTTAGACACAGTAAACATGTGTAGACACAGTAAACATGTGTAGACACAGTAAACATGTTTAGACTTAGTAAACATGTGTAGACACAGTAAACATGTGTAGACACAGTAAACATGTTTAGACACAGTAAACATGTTTAGACACAGTAAACATGTGTAGACACAGTAAACATGTGTAGACACAGTAAACATGTTTAGACACAGTAAACATGTGTAGACACAGTAAACATGTTTAGACACAGTAAACATGTTTAGACACAGTAAACATGTGTAGACACAGTAAACATGTTTAGACACAGTAAACATGTGTAGACACAGTAAACATGTTTAGACACAGTAAACATGTGTAGACAGAGTAAACATGTTTAGACTCAGTAAACATGTTTAGACTCAGTAAACATGTGTAGACACAGTAAACATGTGTAGACACAGTAAACATGTTTAGACACAGTAAACATGTTTAGACTCAGTAAACATGTGTAGACACAGTAAACATGTGTAGACACAGTAAACATGTTTAGACACAGTAAACATGTGTAGACACAGTAAACATGTGTAGACACAGTAAACATGTTTAGACACAGTAAACATGTGTAGACACAGTAAACATGTTTAGACACAGTAAACATGTGTAGACAGAGTAAACATGTTCAGACTCAGTAAACATGTGTAGACACAGTAAACATGTGTAGACACAGTAAACATGTTTAGACACAGTAAACATGTTTAGACTCAGTAAACATGTGTAGACACAGTAAACATGTGTAGACACAGTAAACATGTTTAGACACAGTAAACATGTGTAGACACAGTAAACAAGTGTAAACACAGTAAACAAATATAGACACAGTAAACATGTTTAGACACAGTAAACATGTGTAGACACAGTAAACATGTTTAGACACAGTAAACATGTGTAGACACAGTAAACATGTTTAGACACAGTAAACATGTGTAGACAGAGTAAACATGTTTAGACACAGTAAACATGTTTAGACACAGTAAACATGTGTAGACTCAGTAAACATGTGTAGACACAGAAAACATGTGTAGACGCAGTAAACATGTGTAGACGCAGTAAACATGTTTAGACTTAGTAAACATGTGTAGACACAGTAAACATGTGTAGACACAGTAAACATGTTTAGACACAGTAAACATGTGTAGACACAGTAAACATGTTTAGACACAGTAAACATGTTTAGACACAGTAAACATGTTTAGACACAGTAAACATGTGTAGACACAGTAAACATGTGTAGACACAGTAAACATGTTTAGACACAGTAAACATGTGTAGACACAGTAAACATGTGTAGACACAGTAAACATGTTTAGACACAGTAAACATGTTTAGACACAGTAAACATGTTTAGACACAGTAAACATGTGTAGACACAGTAAACATGTTTAGACTCAGTAAACATGTGTAGACACAGTAAACATGTGTAGACACAGTAAACATGTGTAGACTCAGTAAACATGTGTAGACACAGTAAACATGTGTAGACACAGTAAACATGTTTAGACACAGTAAACATGTTTAGACACAGTAAACATGTGTAGACACAGTAAACATGTGTAGACACAGTAAACATGTGTAGACACAGTAAACATGTTTAGACACAGTAAACATGTGTAGACAGAGTAAACATGTTTAGACTCAGTAAACATGTTTAGACACAGTAAACATGTGTAGACACAGTAAACATGTTTAGACACAGTAAACATGTTTAGACTCAGTAAACATGTGTAGACACAGTAAACATGTGTAGACACAGTAAACATGTGTAGACACAGTAAACATGTTTAGACACAGTAAACATGTGTAGACACAGTAAACAAGTTTAGACACAGTAAACAAGTTTAGACAGAGTAAACATGTTTAGACACAGTAAACATGTGTAGACACAGAAAACATGTGTAGACACAGTAAACATGTGTAGACACAGAAAACATGTGTAGACACAGTAAACATGTGTAGACACAGTAAACATGTGTAGACACAGTAAACATGTGTAGACTCAGTAAACATGTGTAGACACAGTAAACATGTTTAGACACAGTAAACATGTGTAGACACAGTAAACATGTGTAGACACAGTAAACATGTGTAGACACAGTAAACATGTTTAGACACAGTAAACATGTGTAGACAGAGTAAACATGTTTAGACTCAGTAAACATGTTTAGACACAGTAAACATGTGTAGACACAGTAAACATGTTTAGACACAGTAAACATGTTTAGACTCAGTAAACATGTGTAGACACAGTAAACATGTGTAGACACAGTAAACATGTGTAGACACAGTAAACATGTTTAGACACAGTAAACATGTGTAGACACAGTAAACAAGTTTAGACACAGTAAACAAGTTTAGACAGAGTAAACATGTTTAGACACAGTAAACATGTTTAGACACAGTAAACATGTGTAGACACAGTAAACATGTGTAGACACAGAAAACATGTGTAGACACAGTAAACATGTGTAGACACAGTAAACATGTGTAGACACAGTAAACATGTGTAGACTCAGTAAACATGTGTAGACTCAGTAAACATGTGTAGACACAGTAAACATGTTTAGACTTAGTAAACATGTGTAGACACAGTAAACATGTGTAGACACAGTAAACATGTTTAGACACAGTAAACATGTGTAGACACAGTAAACATGTTTAGACTCAGTAAACATGTTTAGACACAGTAAACATGTGTAGACACAGTAAACATGTTTAGACACAGTAAACATGTGTAGACACAGTAAACATGTTTAGACACAGTAAACATGTTTAGACACAGTAAACATGTGTAGACACAGTAAACATGTTTAGACACAGTAAACATGTGTAGACACAGTAAACATGTTTAGACACAGTAAACATGTGTAGACAGAGTAAACATGTTTAGACTCAGTAAACATGTTTAGACTCAGTAAACATGTGTAGACACAGTAAACATGTGTAGACACAGTAAACATGTTTAGACACAGTAAACATGTTTAGACTCAGTAAACATGTTTAGACACAGTAAACATGTGTAGACACAGTAAACATGTTTAGACACAGTAAACATGTGTAGACACAGTAAACAAGTTTAGACACAGTAAACATGTTTAGACACAGTAAACATGTGTAGACACAGTAAACATGTTTAGACACAGTAAACATGTTTAGACACAGTAAACATGTTTAGACACAGTAAACATGTGTAGACAGAGTAAACATGTTTAGACACAGTAAACATGTGTAGACTCAGTAAACATGTGTAGACACAGAAAACATGTGTAGACACAGTAAACATGTGTAGACACAGTAAACATGTTTAGACTTAGTAAACATGTGTAGACACAGTAAACATGTGTAGACACAGTAAACATGTTTAGACATAGTAAACATGTGTAGACACAGTAAACATGTGTAGACACAGTAAACATGTTTAGACACAGTAAACATGTGTAGACACAGTAAACATGTTTAGACACAGTAAACATGTGTAGACACAGTAAACATGTGTAGACACAGTAAACATGTTTAGACACAGTAAACATGTGTAGACACAGTAAACATGTGTAGACACAGTAAACAAGTTTAGACACAGTAAACAAGTTTAGACACAGTAAACATGTTTAGACACAGTAAACATGTGTAGACACAGAAAACATGTGTAGACACAGTAAACATGTGTAGACACAGTAAACATGTTTAGACTTAGTAAACATGTGTAGACACAGTAAACATGTTTAGACACAGTAAACATGTGTAGACACAGTAAACAAGTTTAGACACAGTAAACATGTTTAGACACAGTAAACATGTTTAGACACAGTAAACATGTGTAGACACAGTAAACATGTTTAGACACAGTAAACATGTGTAGACACAGTAAACATGTTTAGACACAGTAAACATGTTTAGACACAGTAAACATGTGTAGACACAGTAAACATGTTTAGACACAGTAAACATGTGTAGACACAGTAAACATGTTTAGACACAGTAAACATGTGTAGACAGAGTAAACATGTTTAGACTCAGTAAACATGTTTAGACTCAGTAAACATGTGTAGACACAGTAAACATGTGTAGACACAGTAAACATGTGTAGACACAGTAAACATGTTTAGACTCAGTAAACATGTTTAGACACAGTAAACATGTGTAGACACAGTAAACATGTTTAGACACAGTAAACATGTGTAGACACAGTAAACAAGTTTAGACACAGTAAACATGTTTAGACACAGTAAACATGTGTAGACACAGTAAACATGTTTAGACACAGTAAACATGTTTAGACACAGTAAACATGTTTAGACACAGTAAACATGTTTAGACAGAGTAAACATGTTTAGACACAGTAAACATGTGTAGACACAGTAAACATGTGTAGACACAGAAAACATGTGTAGACACAGTAAACATGTGTAGACACAGTAAACATGTTTAGACTTAGTAAACATGTGTAGACACAGTAAACATGTGTAGACACAGTAAACATGTTTAGACACAGTAAACATGTTTAGACACAGTAAACATGTGTAGACACAGTAAACATGTGTAGACACAGTAAACATGTGTAGACACAGTAAACATGTGTAGACACAGTAAACATGTGTAGACACAGTAAACATGTGTAGACACAGTAACACACCGGTCTGTAGTCACAGCGCTACAGACGCTTCTTCAGAGCTCCTCCAGCTCAGACTCCCTCACACACCTGACAATGACAGTGCCACTGCCAACTACTGGAGGGGATGTGTAATTACACTTTATTTGAGTACATTAAAAGTAAAAGCATGTTCCCCTTGCATGGTTTTTCTTTTTGAAAGTTCCATCAGAGACATTTATTCTCAGCACTTCACCCGTCCCTGTGGACCAGTGGGGAACCCTCATCGATTGGCGTGTAGACTGGGAGGACTGGGGCTCAAACCACGACCCTCCAATAAGATGACGACACGCTCAACACCTAAAACGGCAACGCTCTAGAGCTTTCAATTGTAAAAAAAAAAAAAAATGCATAAAAATCTAAAAGCAACATAATTAAGGTATCTAGAATCTTGGGGGTTTGTACAAAATGTGTGAAATTTAACTCAATCCTGGCCAGCAGTTTAGGAGATGTGGATAGACTACAGTACTCTCCTCTCCACACATAATGGACAAACACCAAAGGGAACCCTATTAAAATGGTCTGATTTAGTTTACAGCAGTTAGATCTGACCGATTAAATCAGCCCTGGTTTTAGGAAGAAGTTATCTCTTTCTTTTCAGTACCTTTCTAGATAAAACTGTGGTCGTCGTTGGAGACGTGTCATTCCTCTTGCGTTCTACCCTGTCATGTGAGTGAGCAGTGTTCTCCTGGACGTCTGCTGGACTTGGACCACAGTTCCCCGTCCCCTCGGTCTCCATCTCCCCTGGAAGCTGATTTTCAGCAGACTGATACTGTGTCCTACCAGAGAGGAACCTCTACATGTCCTGCAGCATCCTCCAACCGGGGCTGTGTGACAGCAAACGATGCCCCTGCTTAGCAAGAACAGCTCTCTGCTCCGGCTCAGGGCCTCGTCTTCACACAGAGACTGTCCTCACTGAAGGAACTCCTCTGACAGACGTCCTGGCTCTGGTCCACAGCCATCAGATGCAGCAATAATATTAAAAAAATGTCTCAACTAATTCTTGCCAAGGGTGAAGTGAGGCGCGGCCACATCACCCCGGGGTTCATCATGAAAACAGCCCGTGTTTGGAGCGAAGAACCAACAGCAGAAGCCAACAGACAGGACTTTCACTCAGTCAGCATCAGAGTCAGAGTCACGCAGCAGAAACCGGCATCCTACTGCAGCTGAGATGGACCAATCCCTGCAGCCCGTACTGCAGCTGAGATGGACCAATCCCTGCAGCCCGTACTGCAGCTGAGATGGACCAATCCCTGCAGCCCGTACTGGCAGCTCGGACCATTTGACCAACCCCCCAGTCAATAGAAGACAGCTTAGGAGCATACAGATCAGGTCACGCCTCAAATGATCAGCCAGAGCAGCGGGAGGGGCTGACGGATCGATCTCAGGGTTCCCCGGTCCTCCTGAGTCATTCCAGACTCTACAACAAGCTTCATGAACCAGACTCCTGCTCCAGAAACCACCACAGGACACGGACAACAGACCCTCACTTCACTGAGGGGGGGGTGGCTTTAAGGGCACCAGGATGACTCGTTTCCACAGCAACAGGAGTGCTCTTCATTTACAGTATGTGCGTAAAACCTGGACAATGTCTCTACTATCACGTCCTGGAACAGGTCCAGCATTAAAGGTGTCCATATGAAAGATAATTCCAGGTTTTATTACCTGAGTACCTGAGGAGACTTCACACCGTCAAAGGGTTTGACCATCTCTACACACCTGAATGAGAACACATCAGTGTGATCTGCTGTAGATCCCACAGGAGATCAACATCAAATGAGGGTTCAGGTTCCACCTGAGTTCTTCTGATCCCAGCTAAGTTGTGATTCAGACTCTTGAAAGAACTGTCACAGTCATTACCATGGTTACCCCGCCCAGTTCCATTCATACTGGGGTGGGGTCAGTTCTGCCAGCAGCTACTACAAATGGGAACCAGCTGATGACACCAAAGTCCCAGTTCAGCAATGGGAACATGACCTCTACCATCACAGACGTGACCTTCAGTACCCATCAGCCTGTTGGTGGTAAAGAGATCTCTAAAGGATTATACATTTTGATGGTGATATTTTGGTAAAAAATATTACAATATATTCAAAAATTCAAATGTATTTAGATTTTTAAACCACGTTTTGGATGGAGGCTGGTTTTGCATGTGACGATTTGTCGCTAATGAATATTTTTTAGAGGATTTTGTGGCTTGGAGAATTTCATCACATCAGAGCAGCACATGAGCTGCTTGGACTCCAGTTCTAGAGGGGTTGACCTCTGACCTCAGCCCGTAAACTCTTCAACAAACTAACCTGTCTCCACTATACAGTACTTAATACATTACATTCAGCATATATAAAAATACATACAGTATACTGTATATACACATAAATTCAGTATACAGTGCACCCTCGCGCATTCGCGAATCAACGCTCACGACTTCACCTCATTGTGGATTTTTAGTAGACAGTCACATGATACCATACACGCATTCTATTGGCTGACGGCATCAGGAAGTGTGCTACGTTCTGTGAGTCTCTGACTTCGTGAGACACAAAAGTGTTTTAAACAGTCTATCAGAGTGTTTACTATTGCTATTGGTACTACTACTATTGTTGTTGCTGTATTTTTATATTATTATTATTATTATTATCATTACTTGAAGATGGCGAGCAGAATGTAAAGAAAACAGGGAGGACATAAAGACGGTAACGACATAACGATGAGAAGGATGTAAAGGTGGGGAGGAAGTAAAGAACTGCGAGTAATGAAAGTGCATGTATATACTGTACACTATATATACATGCAGTATATATACATGCAGTATATGTACATACAGAACATTTACATATTTAGACATTTCAGGGATGGCAACAGGAAAATATTTTTTCAGATGAACTATTTATGGTGAATCAAACATGAAAGCATTTCAGTAATTTATAACAAAAGTATGATGAACTTATTGATAATAAAAACAAAAAAAACTTAAAAATAAGAACATATTAAACGAAAACGTAACTACTTTGACAACATATTGAGTCACTGTTTTCCTTCAGCGCTCTACTTGTTCATCAGACGCTGCTTTTCTTCCATCTAAACGCTTTAAACTATGATACTCTACATGTCACTACCCTTACCCCTAACCCTAACCCCTGACCCTAACCCTAACCCTAATAAACATTTAATAAACCACCAGAGGACGGGTCTGCAACAGACTGCAGAGAGTCACCTGAACACAACTCACCTGAAGTTAACCCACAATTCATCAGTAGTGACATCACAACTTAGTAGTAGTGACATCACAACTTAGTAGTAGTAAAATCACAACTTAGTAGTAAAATCACAACTTTTCTAGTATTAAAGTAAAAGTAGAAGTTCTTAGTAGTGTTAGTAGTAGTGTTAGTAGTAGTGTTAGTAGTAGTGTTAGTAGTGGTTAGTAGTGGTGTTAGTAGTAGTGTTAGTAGTGGTGTTAGTAGTAGTGTTAGTAGTAGTGTTAGTAGTGGTGTTAGTAGTAGTGTTGGTAGTGGTGTTGGTAGTAGTGTTGGTAGTAGTGTTGGTAGTAGTGTTAGTAGTGGTGTTGGTAGTGGTGTTAGTAGTGGTGTTAGTAGTGGTTAGTGGTGGTGTTAGTCGTGGTGTTCGTCGTAGTGTTCGTCGTCGTGTTCGTCGTGGTGTTCGTCGTGGTGTTCGTCGTAGTGTTCGTCGTCGTGTTCGTCGTGGCGTTAGTAGTCGTGTTAGTAGTCGTGTTAGTCGTGGTGTTCGTCGTCGTGTTAGTAGTCGTGTTCGTCGTGGTGTTCGTCGTGGTGTTCGTCGTCGTGTTCGTCGTCGTGTTCCTCGTCGTGTTCGTCGTGGTGTTCGTCGTCGTGTTCGTCGTGGTGTTCGTCGTCGTGTTCGTCGTCGTGTTCGTCGTCGTGTTCGTCGTGGTGTTCGTCGTGGTGTTCGTCGTCGTGTTCGTCGTCGTGTTCGTCGTCGTGTTCGTCGTGGTGTTCGTCGTCGTGTTCGTCGTCGTGTTCGTCGTGTTCGTCGTGGTGTTCGTCGTGGTGTTCGTCGTCGTGTTGGTCGTCGTGTTCGTCGTGGTGTTCGTCGTCGTGTTCGTCGTGGTGTTCGTCGTCGTGTTCGTCGTCGTGTTAGTAGTGTGTAGTAGTAGTGTTTAGAGTGGTTTTAGTAGTCAGTGTTAGTCGTGTGTTGTAGTGTGTTGGTCGTAGTGTTAGTAGTGGTGTTAGTAGTAGTGTTAGTAGTAGTGTTAGTCGTAGTGTTAGTAGTAGTGTTAGTAGCGTGTTAGTAGTGGTGTTCGTAGTAGTGTGTGTAGTAGTTGTGTTAGAGTGTGTGGTAGTAGTGTTAGTGTGGTGTTCGTTATGTGTGTTGTCGTCGTGTAGTGTCGTGTTGGTCGTAGTGTTCGTCGTGGTGTTCGTCGTCAGTGTTCTCGTAGTGTTCGTTCGTGTTGGTCGTGTGTTGTAGTGTGTTGGTGTCGTGTTGTAGTGGTGTTCGTCAGTGTGTCGTCAGTAGTGTTCGTCGTAGTGTTGGTAGTAGTGTTAGTAGTGGTGTTAGTAGTAGTGTTAGTAGTATGTTAGTAGTAGTGTTGGGTAGTAGTGTTAGTAGTAGTGTTAGTTTTCTAGCACAGCTCATTAACTCTTTGCTGTCCTCACTGTGACCCACACTGACCTCAGGACTCTGGTGCTGCTCTGGTGCATCCCGTTGCTCCGGGACCGATCGGAACCCGATCCTCCACCGGCCCGAACCTCGATCCGCGCCTGATCTGAACCCGATCTGAACCTGATCCGAACCCAATCCCTATCCGATCTGAACCCGATCTGAACCTGATCCGAACCTGATCCGAACCCAATCCGTATCCGATCTGAACCTGATCCGCCCCTGATCTGAACCTGATCCGAACCCAATTCGAATCTGATCAGAACCCGATCTGAACCTGATCCGAACCCAATCCCTATCCGATCTGAACCCGATCCGAACCTGATCCGAACCCAATCCGTATCCGATCTGAACCTGATCCGCCCCTGATCTGAACCTGATCCGAACCCAATTCGTATCTGATCAGAACCCGATCTGAACCTGATCCGAACCCAATCTGTATCTGATCTGAACCCGATCTGAACCTGATCCGAACCCAATCCGTATCCGATCTGAACCCGATCCAAACCAGACTCAGCACCACAAAGGGGCGGAGCATCCTAAGACTACGTGACCAAACGCGTCCCAGCAATGCCTCCCGACCCCCCCGGCTGGAGGAAACCTCGAACTGGTGGAATGCTAACTAACAGAATGAAAACAGGAACATTTAAAAAGGAAACCCTCCAACCTGAAAACCTGAAGCTGCTCAAAGTGAAACTGAAACACGTGACGAGCCCCCACGACTGTTTCTAAAGCCTCTTCCGTTTCATCCTGAAGCTCTCTGCTCCGGTGGGTTCATGTCCGGTTCGGGTTCCGGTGACCCGGGTCCCGCGTCTACCTACCCTCAGCTGGTGCTCGGTGCGGTGTATCCCCAGCCGCCTCAGGCCGACGCTCAGGTCGTTGACGCAGATCCCCCCGTCCCGGTTCACGTCCAGGACCTGGAACAGGAGCCTGATCCGGTGCTCCTGCTCGGGGCCCCCGCACGCCTCACACGGCTGACCGGACACAGGGAAGCGGCCCCCGGCTGCCGGCCGGGACTCGGAGCGGGGGTCCCCGGCGTGTCGGAGCCCCGTGCGGGTGTCGGGGCACCGGCAGACCCCCCCGCCAGTGGAGGAGGGCATCAACGAGTCCTGTCGGTGCATCGTTCACCGGGATGACTTCCGGTGGAACCGGCTACCGCTCACATGGCCCTCACGGAACGGTGCCGGCGGTGACGTCACACACACGAACACACGCGTCCACGGGGACCGGAACGACTCATGTCCTCAAGTCACGACAAACTGCCCCCACCCCACCCCACCCCCACCACAGGCGGTCCCCCCACCGGCCTCTGGGTGCATCAGAGGGAGCGAGAACCAAATCCCGCGGTTCAACGCGAGATTTCCACCAATCACGTCAGTAAGACAATGAAACTCACGGGACAGGAACCAGGGTCCGTCCCGGACCCACTGGACCCTGGTGAGACCAGTAGACCCAGGTGAGACCACTAGACCCAGGTGAGACCAGTAGAACCAGGTGAGACCATCAGAACCAGGTGAGACCAGTAGACCCAGGTGAGACCACTAGACCCAGGTGAGACCAGTAGAACCAGGTGAGACCAGTAGAACCAGGTGAGACCACTAGACACAGGTGAGACCAGTAGACCAAGGTGAGACCAGTAGAACCAGGTGAGACCAGTAGACCCAGGTGAGACCAAAAGAACCAGGTGAGACCATCAGAACCAGGTGAGACCAGTAGACCCAGGTGAGACCATCAGAACCAGGTGAGATCACTAGACCCAGGTGTGACCATCAGAACCAGGTGAGACCATCAGAACCAGGTGAGTCCACTAGGACCAGGTGAGACCAGTAGAACCAGGTGAGACCAGTAGAACCAGGTGAGACCAGAAGAACCAGGTGAGACCATCAGAACCAGGTGAGACCAGAAGAACCAGGTGAGACCACTAAACCCAGGTGAGACCATCATAACCAGGTGAGACCATCAGAACCAGGTGAGACCATCAGAACCAGGTGAGACCACTAGAACCAGGTGAGACCAGTAGAACCAGGTGAGACCACTAGACCCAGGTGAGACCAGTAGAACCAGGTGAGACCATCAGAACCAGGTGAGACCAGAAGAACCAGGTGAGACCATCAGAACCAGGTGAGACCAGAAGAACCAGGTGAGACCAGTAGAACCAGATAATGAAGTGGTTTCATCCGATGGTCCACCTCTGATTCTAACCATTCTCTCTCACAGACCGGTGGCGCCACCTGCTGTTTCTGACATGGAAGCTAAACTGACCCAGAAAGATAAAGCTCTGTATTTATAAAGAAATGTACTTTATTTAGTTTTGACCATTTTATTTGACTAAGTAAAACTATTTGAACAAAATAAAAGTGTGTTTTGTTTGACTAAATGAGCCAGCTGTTTGCAGGAGTGAAATAACACGATGTTGTTCTTAATGTTTCTTTTGGTAATCAGTCCAGTCGTGAAATCCTCAAACTCGACAGTACAATACTAACTAATGCGTTACTGACGTCTGACCTACGTAGGTTGTAGTTGTGTACATATTCATAGAGCAACCTTAAATCCATTCGTCCAGGTAATACTCCAGGTAGTACTCTAGCATACAATATGTTTCTCTGCCATGTTGTAAACATGTTCAAGTATCCATGGTAACACACGTGAATGGATATCTGAGTAAGTCAACACAGATGAGACAATTCATTGTTTTAATGACAAACTTGATGTGTGTAACATGTGTTGGTACTGACTGAATGGACAGTGATGTTGTGTGGACAGAGGGGGGAATGCAGTACTGACTGTCAGAAGTGATGTGATGGACAGTCAGACCTGTCAGTAGTGATCTGGTGGACAGTCAGACCTGTCAGTAGTGATGTGATGGACAGTCAGACCTGTCAGTAGTGATCTGGTGGACAGTCAGACCTGTCAGTAGTGATGTGATGGACAGTCAGACCTGTCAGTAGTGATGTGATGGACAGTCAGACCTGTCAGTAGTGATGTGATGGACAGTCAGACCTGTCAGTAGTGATGTGGTGGACAGTCAGACCTGTCAGTAGTGATGTGATGGACAGTCAGACCCGTCAGTAGTGATGTGATGGACAGTCAGACCTGTCAGTAGTGATGTGATGGACAGTCAGTCCTGTCAGTAGTGATGTGATGGACAGTCAGACCTGTCAGTAGTGATGTGTGGACAGTCAGACCCGTCAGTAGTGATGTGATGGACAGTCAGACCCGTCAGTAGTGATGTGATGGACAGTCAGACCTGTCAGTAGTGATGTGATGGACAGTCAGACCCGTCAGTAGTGATGTGATGGACAGTCAGACCCGTCAGTAGTGATGTGATGGACAGTCAGACCCGTCAGTAGTGATGTGATTGACAGTCAGACCTGTCAGTAGTGATGTGATGGACAGTCAGACCTGTCAGTAGTGATGTGATGGACAGTCAGACCCGTCAGTAGTGATGTGATGGACAGTCAGACCCGTCAGTAGTGATGTGATGGACAGTCAGACCCGTCAGTAGTGATGTGATGGACAGTCAGACCCGTCAGTAGTGATGTGATGGACAGTCAGACCCGTCAGTAGTGATGTGATGGACAGTCAGACCTGTCAGTAGTGATGTGATTGACAGTCAGACCCGTCAGTAGTGATGTGATTGACAGTCAGACCTGTCAGTAGTGATGTGATGGACAGTCAGACCCGTCAGTAGTGATGTGATGGACAGTCAGACCAGTCAGTAGTGATGTGATGGACAGTCAGACCCGTCAGTAGCTGCTTTCTCTTTCTTTCATTTGAAAATACTTTTCTAACACATTCTGCTGTAATATTTAACAAAGTATTTCATAGCATTACAGGAAATTAACAGACATTGTTCAGTGAACAAAAAATATCAATTATTGATAACATTAAATCATTGTTTCTCAAGTGAATGGAAAGTATTGGAGGACATTTCTTATGCCAAAATCAAAATAGGACAATAGAAAGCTGTCATTATTCATTAAAGTTCACCAAGATAACTAAATGTAACATGAGTGACCCCCCAATGATGGCAGCACCCCCTGAACTAACATGTTGAACCAGGACTGCTGCAATACATAGACAGAAAAGACAACCAGAAAACTCATCTGGGCTCTTCTTCTCCTTTGGGCTTTTCCCTTCAGGGGTCGCCACAGCGAATCAGTGTCCTCCATCTAACCCTGTCCTTTGCATCTTCTTCTCTCACACCAACTACCTTCATGTCCTCTTTCACTACATCCATAAACCTCCTCTTTGGTCTTCCTCTAGGCCTCCTGCCTGGCAGTTCAAAACTCAGCATCCTTCTACCAATATATTCACTATCTCTCCTCTGGACATGTCCAAACCATCTCAGTCTGGCCTCTCTGACTTTATCTCCAAAACCTCTAACATGTGCTGTCCCTCTGATGTACTCATTCCTGATCCTATCCTTCCTGGTCACTCCCAGAGAGAACCTCAGCATCTTCATCTCTGCTACCTCCAGCTCTGTCTCCTGTCTTTTCCTCAGTGGCTCTAAACTCTCATGGGGGGGTTATTTTGAACGGGACACGTAGTTTGTTCGGCGCGCGCCCGGAGGGGCGTTAGTCTGGACCAATAGGAACAGCGAACCAGCACACCGGCGAGACAAGTAACCAATAGTATTTGAAGGGGCGGGGCTTCAGCCCGCCAGCGTAAGCGTTGTGAGTAGGAAGAAGAAGCCGATTCTGGAAGCCATTACGCTGCGTACAGGAGTTGAGTAAATCGCACTATTTTGCGTACAATACGCACAATTTCCCCCCGAAAGAGGACTTTCTGTAAATTTGTGGACTGATGGCGTCGGGCGCTAAAAAGAGGAAAATGAATTTCTCGGAGAGAGAAGTGGAGATAATAGTGGAGGAAATAGAGAAACAGAAGCACACACTGGTTAACCACTTCAATGCCGGAGTCACTCACATGGCCAAGAACAGCGCGTGGGGGGACATCCTGTCGAAGGTGAACGCGGTGACCACGTGTCCCCGGGAGTTACCTGAGGTCAAGAAGAAGTGGTCCGACATGAAGACGGAGGTCCGGCGGAAGGTGGCCCAGGCCCGGGCCGCCATAGAGGGCACTGACTGCACCCCGGTCCCGGTCATCCTCACCGCCATGCAGCAGAGGATCTGCAACCTGCTGGGGGAGGCCACCATCATCAGCCTGCCGGGGGGGGACTCGGATGCTGACATCACCCTCCCGGTGACCGTGAACGCCGCCACACTAACGGAGAGTAAGTGGAGCAAAGTTTGGCTCCGGGGGGGGCGAGGGGGGGGTCGGTTAAAGTGGCCCATAAAGTTCACCAGTGGTGTGTTCAGGTCCTCCTGAAGGTCTGCTAGTGCACAGGACCACATCCAGATGGACCAATCAGAGAGCAGCATGGGGCCGTAGGAGCCCCACAGGGGACATCACTTCTAGACCGGTTCAGAACTGCAGAATGGAGGGGGGGCGTGTGTGTTTGTGAAATCAGAGGTGCATGTTGAGTGTAAAACAGGGTTTACACACCTGTAGTGTCAGAGGGACCAGGTGTGATTCACACGACTAACAAGAACCAACGCCGTCAGAAGGCCCCCCCCCCAAGGGTAGGACAGGGTACCTGACTAGTGATAGCTTTGACCTTTCAGGGTAGATCAAAGCTAGTGCATAGGTAGATCAAAGCACTGGCTTTGATCTATGGTCTTACTCACACTGGCCTTCTCCCTCGTCTTTCTATCTTATCCGGTTCCTGAGTGTACAAAAGTTGAAATTTGACCTTGACCTAGTTTTCTCAAGGTCAAGGTCATCATCTGATTGTCGTTCCCTTGCTGCCTGAGTAAAGTGTTTTGGTTCATCTTTACTTCTAAAACGGTCACCTGTCGCGTGTTCCACCTGTCGCGTGTTCCACCTGCTGCGTGTTCCACCTGCTGCGTGTTCCACCTGTCGCGTGTTCCACCTGTCGCGTGTTCCACCTGCTGCGTGTTCCACCTGTCGCGTGTTCCACCTGTCGCGTGTTCCACCTGTCGCGTGTTCCACCTGCTGCGTGTTCCGCCTGCTGCGTGTTCCACCTGTCGCGTGTTCCGCCTGCTGCGTGTTCCACCTGTCGCGTGTTCCACCTGTCGCGTGTTCCGCCTGCTGCGTGTTCCACCTGTCGCGTGTTCCGCCTGCTGCGTGTTCCACCTGTCGCGTGTTCCGCCTGCTGCGTGTTCCACCTGTCGCGTGTTCCGCCTGCTGCGTGTTCCACCTGTCGCGTGTTCCGCCTGCTGCGTGTTCCACCTGTCGCGTGTTCCGCCTGTCGCGTGTTCCGCCTGTCGCGTGTTCCACCTGTCGCGTGTTCCACCTGTCGCGTGTTCCACCTGTCGCGTGTTCCACCTGCTGCGTGTTCCACCTGCTGCGTGTTCCACCTGTCGCGTGTTCCACCTGTCGCGTGTTCCACCTGCTGCGTGTTCCACCTGTCGCGTGTTCCACCTGTCGCGTGTTCCACCTGTCGCGTGTTCCACCTGTCGCGTGTTCCACCTGCTGCGTGTTCCACCTGTCGCGTGTTCCACCTGTCGCGTGTTCCACCTGTCCCCAAAAGGTTTAACGAAACCCAACAGAACATGAATAAACAGTGGCGATGGATGGGTGTGTGGGTGGGTGTGTGTGGGTGGGTGAGTGGGTGTGTGTGGGTGTGTGTGTGGGGGTGTGCTTCATCCCACTCAGGACTTTGTGTGTTTGTGGAGTGACTGACTGATTGTCTCCACTAAACATCAGGACAGGTTGTGTTACAGTAGTTTTCATCAGCTGTAGATGAAGATGCAGCCACACCAGTTCAGGTCCAGTATCCACCAGTATCCACCAGTATCCACCAGTATCCACCAGTATCCACCACTATCCACCACTATCCACCACTATCCACCACTATCCACCACTATCCACCAGTATCCACCACTATCCACCACTATCCACCACTATCCACCAGTATCCACCAGTATCCACCAGTATCCACCACTATCCACCAGTATCCACCAGTATCCACCAGTATCCACCAGTATCCACCAGTATCCACCACTATCCACCACTATCCACCAGTATCCACCACTATCCACCAGTATCCACCAGTATCCACCACTATCCACCAGTATCCACCAGTATCCACCAGTATCCACCACTATCCACCAGCATCCACCACTATCCACCAGTATCCACCAGTATCCACCACTATCCACCAGCATCCACCAGTATCCACCAGTATCCACCACTATCCACCAGTATCCACCAGTATCCACCACTATCCACCAGTATCCACCAGCATCCACCACTATCCACCAGTATCCACCACTATCCACCAGCATCCACCACTATCCACCACTATCCACCACTATCCACCACTATCCACCAGTATCCACCACTATCCACCAGCATCCACCACTATCCACCAGTATCCACCACTATCCACCACTATCCACCAGTATCCACCAGTATCCACCACTATCCACCAGTATCCACCAGCATCCACCACTATCCACCAGTATCCACCACTATCCACCAGCATCCACCACTATCCACCACTATCCACCACTATCCACCAGTATCCACCACTATCCACCACTATCCACCAGTATCCACCACTATCCACCAGTATCCACCAGTATCCACCACTATCCACCACTATCCACCAGTATCCACCACTATCCACCACTATCCACCACTATCCACCAGTATCCACCACTATCCACCAGTATCCACCAGCATCCACCACTATCCACCAGTATCCACCAGCATCCACCACTATCCACCAGTATCCACCACTATCCACCAGTATCCACCACTATCCACCAGTATCCACCAGCATCCACCACTATCCACCAGTATCCACCAGTATCCACCAGTATCCACCAGTATCCACCACTATCCACCAGTATCCACCACTATCCACCAGTATCCACCACTATCCACCATTATCCACCACTATCCACCACTATCCACCACTATCCACCAGTATCCACCAGTATCCACCACTATCCACCAGTATCCACCACTATCCACCACTATCCACCAGTATCCACCAGTATCCACCAGTATCAACCAGTATCCACCACTATCCACCACTATCCACCAGTATCCACCAGTATCCACCAGTATCAACCACTATCCACCACTATCCACCAGTCCTCAGACTGGTGATGCAGTGTGAGCACCAGATGGAACGACCCAATAGGCTGAATACCTGAGGGGATTTTTAGTGTTTACACATCTGTTCTTGTGGTGTTTTAATATTTACACGTCTGTTCTTGTAGTGTTTTAATATTTACACGTCTGTTCTTGTGGTGTTTTAATATTTACACGTCTGTTCTTGTTGTGTTTTAATATTTACACGTCTGTTCTTGTGGTGTTTTAATATTTACACGTCTGTTCTTGTAGTGTTTTAATATTTACACGTCTGTTCTTGTGGTGTTTTAATATTTACACGTCTGTTCTTGTGGTGTTTTAATATTTACACATCTGTTCTTGTAGTGTTTTAATATTTACACGTCTGTTCTTGTAGTGTTTTAATATTTACACGTCTGTTCTTTTGGTGTTTTAATATTTACACGTCTGTTCTTTTGGTGTTTTAATATTTACACGTCTGTTCTTGTGGTGTTTTAATATTTACACGTCTGTTCTTGTAGTGTTTTAATATTTACACGTCTGTTCTTGTGGTGTTTTAATATTTACACGTCTGTTCTTGTGGTGTTTTAATATTTACACGTCTGTTCTTGTAGTGTTTTAATATTTACACGTCTGTTCTTTTGGTGTTTTAATATTTACACGTCTGTTCTTTTGGTGTTTTAATATTTACACGTCTGTTCTTGTGGTTTTTTAATATTTACACGTCTGTTCTTGTGGTGTTTTAATATTTACACGTCTGTTCTTGTGGTGTTTTAATATTTACACGTCTGTTCTTTTGGTGTTTTAATATTTACACGTCTGTTCTTTTGGTGTTTTAATATTTACACGTCTGTTCTTTTGGTGTTTTAAAATTTACACGTCTGTTCTTTTGGTGTTTTAATATTTACACGTCTGTTCTTTTGGTGTTTTAATATTTACACGTCTGTTCTCGTAGTGTTTTAATATTTACACGTCTGTTCTTTTGGTGTTTTAAAATTTACACGTCTGTTCTTTTGGTGTTTTAATATTTACACGTCTGTTCTTTTGGTGTTTTAATATTTACACGTCTGTTCTTTTGGTGTTTTAATATTTACTCGTCTGTTCTTTTGGTGTTTTAATATTTACACGTCTGTTCTTGTAGTGTTTTAATATTTACACGTCTGTTCTTGTTGTGTTTTAATATTTACACGTCTGTTCTTTTGGTGTTTTAATATTTACACGTCTGTTCTTTTGGTGTTTTAATATTTACACGTCTGTTCTTTTGGTGTTTTAATATTTACACGTCTGTTCTTTTGGTGTTTTAATATTTACACGTCTGTTCTTTTGGTGTTTTAAAATTTACACGTCTGTTCTTTTGGTGTTTTAATATTTACACGTCTGTTCTTTTGGTGTTTTAATATTTACACGTCTGTTCTTGTTTAGGTATTCCAGCAGTTTCAGATTCTGTCTGTGATGAAACCAAACCACTCATCGGTACGTTGTGTCACACACACTGTCCTCACACACACACTGTCCTCACACACACACTGTCCTCACACACCTCACACACACACTCCTCTTGTCAGGGTGGGGTCCATCCAGTAGATCAGTCTTTACAGGTGGTTTCAGGTCTGCTGTGATTCTTTAGAGGTCTGTTAGAGAAGAAGTTGTTGAAGTTCAGGAGAAAGAGAGAAATTGGGCGTCTGTAGGGCCTCGAGTAGAACCCCCCTACACCAGGTGAAATGTCACTTTTGATATACCAAACACAGTTTACCTCTAGATATGAGTACCTCTAGATAGTAATACTTCTAGATAGCAGTACCCAGAGATATGAGTACCTCTAGACAGTAGAACCTCGTTCTGTGGCTGAACTCATGAGTCAAAGATTTCCCCATGTAAAATAACTGAAATTATTTTTTTCCATTCCAGCCTTCTAAAAAAGTCCCAAACCCCCTAAATTATGAGGAAAAAATATTTTCACAAACCAACAGATACACAGACTTTACCTGTGTATAATTAATTATATGTACGTTACGTAAACAATGATAAAGAATGAAAAGAAACACAAAACTCAGGAGAACACACAAACTACATCTTTATTCACCAACGAGAACGAGATCCGGTCTCACTGATGTCGTGTCCATCCGCCAACACGTGGTAAAGAACGAGATCCGGTCTCACTGATGTCGTGTCCATCCACCAACACGTGGTAAAGAACGAGATCCGGTCTCACTGATGTCGTGTCCATCCACCAACACGTGGTAAAGAACGAGATCCGGTCTCACTGATGTCGTGTCCATCCACCAACACGTGGTAAAGAACGAGATCCGGTCTCACTGATGTCGTATCCATCCACCAACACGTGGTAAAGAACGAG
>CM023624.1:2500-20706 GCA_013358685.1 Antennarius maculatus
GGCGCAAACAGGAAGAGGTTTCCGCCACGGTGATCCAGAGGTGCTACCGCAGACACCTGGTGAGGCGCCAGCTGAAGGCCGCCTCCTACATGTACCGGCAGATCACCACGCCGCGGCACGTCGGGTCCGGAAGCGAGGAAGGTGGCGAGGACGGGTTTGTGGAGGACCCGCCGGAGAAAGAAGGGCTGATCGCCGCCATGATGAGGGAGAACTACGGCTCCAGTGCGGTGGGGGTGGAGCACTCCGAGGTGGTTTCCTCCACGTCATCGCCGCCGTCCTACGACAGTGTCACCAGGGCCACGTCGGACATCTTTCAGTCGCTCGCCATCAAACAGGAGAAAGAGAAGACCGACGTGGAGCCGAGCGAACGGATGGCTTCGGCGGTCAGCGCCTCCGACACGCCGCAGGGGGCGGTACCCTGACGGGAACCGAGGAGCAACAGAATGAACCAATGAGGATGTCCGTGTTTGGAGGTGTGTTTACTGAATGTACCACAGCTGAGGAATTCTGAAAGGCTAACGGAGAAGCTACGAGTGGAGAACTGAGGAGTGGAATATTTACTACCTTTAACGTTATTTCCTGTTTCGTGGGCGAAGTTTCCCGATCTTTTTGAAGGGAAACTGCAACAATAGCAAGGAAAACCTTGTCAGGTCGGCCCCGCCTTCGTCGGAATCCAGAAGTCATGCAAACAGAAGGGTCGATCTCTTTGTCCTTTTGTTTGAACAGAGTTGAGGGTTCACAACACTGACTGACCTTTGAACCTTTGAACACTGATTGGCCTCAGCTACAGGAGGCCAGAGGGGTCAAAGCAACAATATCAGATGCATCCATCATTTATTGGCCTGGGGGGTTTTGCCTTCCCCAACTTCGATCCATGTCCTCAGAGTTTGCCCGGCTGGAAGCGTGATGGTGTCCGGCGGCGTTTCCAGACAGTCGAAGGCTTTCTGACTGAGACTCATGAGAGGAGGGAAAGTAACACAATTTAAAAAATGTTTTCGTAGTAAAAGTATAACTTGTTACCAGTCTTTTAATAGTGGTACGATTATTACTATTTTTTATATTTTTTAGAGTAAGTTGATGAAAAAAAGCAGCCTCTCTTTTACTCCGGAGCAACACTAGCTATGAGAAAGTGGCTGAACTACCACAATTGATGAGACGAGAAGCAACTTCATCTGTTTTTGTTGGCAGTTTTCTACTTTTGAGTTTACGTGTGCCGTCATGTGACCGAACTGGGGCGGCGACACATCAAGGAAAGTCCTGGAACCTTTAATTGACCTCTGGGAACCTCAAACAGTGAAACCTAATTTGAGATTTTCTACACAATCCCAGACTCTTCCAAGATGTGTCCCAACCCCATGGTGAATGTCCTCGCATCCATTACAGGGCGGTTTGTCAAAAAGTCCTTTTCTTTGGCCACCTATCAGCAACGAACTCAAGCTGCGTCCACACTTACATCACTATTCACAGTTTATTAATCACTCAATTCTTATCATGTACAAATAAAGTTTCTGCAGTGGGAACAAGATGTTTACTTGCCAGCGTTGCCTCTAAAGCTGCTGAGCTCAAACAGGAGATGCCGGTTTATTGGGACAAAATGGTTTGTCCACATGTCAGAGAGCAAACCCCCTCCACTGAAACCCTTGTTGCCACCAATCAGAGAACACTTTCCAGATGTTAAAACACAATCGTGCAACTGATGACATCACACCACTGGGATCTGCCTCAACCGTACCCAACCAGACACGACCGTACCCAAACTTACCCATGAATACCCAACTGGACCAATCATACCCTATCTTACGCAGCCATACCCAACTCTACCCGGTTGCACCCATCCATACTCAACTGTATCAAACCGTACTCATCCATAGCCAGCGGTACTAACTGTTGGATATGGATGGTTACGTTTGGGTTCAGTTGTGTACTGAACCCAAACTTAACCATCCATATCGAGATATACCCAGCCGTATCAACCATGCATAAACTTACGCAGTCATACTCAACCTTACCCTACCTTACACAACAATACCCAACTGTACCCAATATACGCTTCCATACCCCACCGTACTCAAATGTCCTCAACTGCACCAATCCATACCCAACTGTACCTAACTGTACCCAACCTTACCCATCCATAGCAAGCCATAACTGATCATTCCCAGCCTTACCCTACTATACCTAATTGTATCCAACCATACCCCATTGTACCCAAACATCAAACCATGCCCAGCCACATCCAACTGTACACCCGGAGACTCTAGTGGGGTCCTTCAGCCCCTGTGGTACAGAGTATACCCAGGTTCAACAGAACCTGGCCTTCTTCTGCACATAGAGAAAAATAAATCAAATTGATCCCTGAACCTTGAGGCAAAAATAATCCAGAAGCAACAGAACATCAGTTTGTTTCACCAACTGAACAAATAATTTCACACAGGAAACAACGAATTTTGATGCAGATTAAGTTCTTCCACCGTTGGTGGATTTATTGTTGCTGAAAGGACTTTTTGACAAATCACTCCCCGCTGCCATCTGGTCAGAGTTCGGCTCGACACAGAAGAGCTTCAACCAAAATCTTTAAGGCTAAAAGTTCTTTCAGGCTTCGACCAGTTATGACCAGGGTGTGACAATCAACCAATCAGTGTTGGACGTTCAGCGTTCGGTTGCATGAGGAGCTTCAACTGTTTGGTCGGTCGCCAGCATCGTGGAAAAACCTTCAGCTGAACTTTGACTGCAGCTCATTGCTGCCGTCAAGACTTTTTGTCAACTCCTCAGCTTGTTTATATTGAGTAATTTCCTGACGAACAAAGCGTACAAACTACCTGAGTCGTTTGTCCACCGCTGAGAAGGTTTCTCCAGAACGCTGGTGGGACGACGCTCGACGCTTCAGCTTCTGATTGGAAGAGTTTCATCTGAAGATCTGTTGCAGGTACAAACTGAGGATTCCAGAGATGTGTTTACTGAACGGAGACTCTTCAAATCAGAAGTGTTATTTATTTCCTGTTTGTTGATTGCTTTATCTTTTTTTAATATTTGCACGTTTGAGAAGCCGAGCGACGGCTCTTTATCCATTTTGCACAGACAAACAAAAACCAAACTGCGTCTAGCAATAACGGTTTGCCGATACCTTTTGAGCGAACGCTTGACTTCACAGGACGAATCCGTGGAAGGGGCGTTGTGTTCTGGAGATGTGGTGAAAGCAGACGTGTTCTGGTTGCCGTGGCGCCGACAGTGTTATTGTGGTTGTGGACACGCCGGTGAATACGCCGGCTGGTTTTTATCAGATGAAGTGTCAAAGCGTTTCCAGTCTCGCTGTCCGTCTCACCTGAGGGGTCCTTACGAACGCTTTACTAGACTGGTTTAAAAAGACAAACTTTTCCTGGCACCGTCTGGACTCTATTTCTACTAGACTCTATTGAGAATAGAAACCATGTAAACTAGATAAACACTTAAGACACTGCTGAACTCTGCTGAGGCGTATTTCAGGTTGCAGTTGTGCTGAAGGGCTGTTTTCAGTAGCAATAGACCCAGAGTGTGCCTGCTACCCCCCACCCCAACACCACCCCAACACTCCAAGCCATGCCGTCCCATTGGTCGACTGATCATGTGTTTGATTGATGGACTGGTTGATTGTTTGATGTCTTGAATGCAGACTGAGTGATTATGTGATTGGTTTATTTATTGATTGATGAAATCTTTTTGATATTGAACGTCGTTGACGGTTCGTCGCCACCCTCCTCCTCCTCCTACTGAGACTCTTCCTCAGGCATCGAACAAACGCCACCGAGCAGACCGGCTGCTTCTGTTTCACGTTTCAAAAAAATGTTCGGATTCACTGAAGCCCGCAGGGAAACAGGTTTTATCCTTTTTCCACGTTTCCACTTGCATCCAATGGGAGAACACTCTTTGGTCTATTGGATATTTTTGCTGTACTGCCAAGGGTGGCCACTAGGGGTGGGTATCGCTCACGTTTTGGAATTTTGTACTAAAACTGAAAAATTCACTAAATAAAGAATAGAATGAAACCACTGAAAATAACATGCAATAGAGGGCAGCAGTTAGCCCTGATGGCATCTGGTCAGCCTTAGCCAAACAGGCTACTTTAGCAAATAGCTAGCATGTTTCTAAAGAATTTCACCCAGTGTGTATGTGTGTTGATGCTAATGCTTGTAAATGCTATGCTAGCATGATCCAAGACTGGGAGGAAAAGCCCAGTAAGAGCAACTCACCTGACCGTTTAGCTAATGGAGTGATGATGTCATGCAGACCTAAAGTTAGCCACGGGGTTGAATGCCGACGTGCTAACGTTGGTTTGAGTTCAGTGCCCGACCCTAGTGGCCACCGATGGGTACTGCACCGCTCCTGCCTGCACAAACTGGTCCTTGTCATTCAGTGAATCTGGACCTCTGGTTTGCACTGAGCACAAAAACTGTTGACCTCCGACGCGACAATAGCATCAAAACAGAATCACGTGACCGTGTTCTTCATTCAAAAATAAAATTCAACCAGGCTGAGAGGGAAAATCGCTAATGATGGGGAGGAATGATGACGACACCCCCCTTGCGCTGTAGGTCAGTCCATGTGGCGCTACCCAGAGGATGGAAGAGTCCACGTCCAGACCAGAGGGGGGTGTTCAAACTCAAAGATTGAGAACCTTCCTGCTTTCTTTCCCCATTTCAGAATCAAAAGCTGCTTCGAAATAACAGGAAATGCACAGGAAACAAGAGGGCCGTTCTTTGATTAGCATCATGTTACAAAGGCAATCTGGATCTGATCGACAGTATGCTGATGATGTGCTGCTGTTCAATGGATTCTGCAGGTATCCCTTCTCCATCGCCCCATTTACACCAAATCTGGTTTCACCACGGTTGTCAAACTGGTCTCCAGCTTCATATCAATCTCCCAGAATCCTCCTGTCTCTAGAAGGTTGCCTTGTTCAGGAGAGGAGGGGAGAAGATGTTCACTGTTGTTTCCCCTCCAGATATCGAAGGAATCTTTATTAAAACCAGGGAAATATCTTTGACACGCTACCTGGGAAACAGGAAGTGGAGGGCAGAGGAAACAGGAAGTGGAGGGCAGAGGAAACAGGAAGTGGAGGGCAGAGGAAACAGGAAGTGGAGGGCAGAGGAAACAGGAAGTGGAGGGCAGAGGAAACAGGAAGCGGAGATCAGAGGTTTCTTCATACGAGTCATTGTGTGTTTACTACTTTACAGTTGGAGGGGGAAAACTTTGTAACTCCAAAATTTTAACTTGACAGAAGAGAAAAAGGAATCTGAAATTCTTTAGCAGAATTTCAGATTAACATTTTTGTGGTTTTGCTTTCATCTCTGATTGAAAAAAACATTTCAGTGAAAAACAAGAAGTTACAAGGTTTTCTCTGCAACCGTGATTCGCCGGTGAAACCTCGGTGTAAAGGAGGCGAAAGCCGTGCCTCAGTAACCCCCTTCCACCCCCCCGTGTTTTAGACACAATAATAATTACTATGATTATAATATGAATATATATGAATATATATACTTTTTAGTACTTTGAGTTGAAATACTTTTTAGTATTTTGCAAATATTTGTCTGTATATAAAACAAAACCTGTAATAAATGAGAAAAATTTAATACTGAATCTGTCAGGATGCTTTTATTTTGTTAAACTGCAGCTCTTCCTGGGACAGCTCCGGGTCCAGACCAGAACCACATGGTGGATCGAGATTTAGAAAGTCTAAACCAAACTAGACTTGATAACTAGAACCTAATCACCCTCTGGTGCAGACATTTGTGGTCGTTTGTTCACACCTCTGACATCATGACGGACGCTGTGATGTCATCATGTGACCTTTTCAGGTTCTGACAAACTTTTGCTGCCTTGGAGTCTTCATCCTCCCACCGTCTCCTCCTCATCGTCATTATGTAGGAAGTGTGTGGGGGTCCCAGGGGAAACCTCCATCCTGAGTGTGTTCTCTGTCGCCATGGCAGCAGGGTGTTGATGAGGTCCCGAGACGGTCGGCGAGGAAGGATGAGTGAGTTCCCTGACCTCCGTCTCCAGAGGCTGGCGGCGGTGGGTTCAGGTACCGCTGTTTGTTTGAGTCCCTCAATAATCCTCCGTCTGAATTGATCAGATAATAAATATATTAATAACAGAACAAGCAAAGAGTCCAGTCTCTAAAATTAAATCAATCAAACTAGTCACTTGATCCAGATTCTGAATGATTCTAAATTCAACTTTAAATTTATTAGTAATTTTCAGCAGGTCTAACATCTTTAACCTGTTATATATAATATATATGATACCTGTAATAGACAGTATCCTGTTATATATAAAATCTTTTCCTATTATATGTAAAATTGTACATATTTTATATTATCTTATTGTATATAAAAAACATCCTATTACATATATATATATGTATAACATATATTAATATATTACCCTATGAAATACATAATATATTATCTAGAAGGGGAAAGAGCGCCTCCTCCTGGCCATCAGGCCTCACAACACAAACCTCCAGTTGGTCCCAGTTGGTGAGTGATGACGTCACACCGGATCACGTACAACAACATTCATTCATTCATTCATTGTCCTCGGCTGTATCCGCCGCAGCGGGTCACGGGGGGGCTGGAGCCTATCCCAGCTGGCATAGGGCGTGAGGCGGGGGACACTCCGGGCGCGACGCCAGTGCACCACGGAGCCACACACAATGACAAACAACCACGCACACACACACACACTCACTCCTACGGGCAAATTTGGGATCGGCCAATCAACCTGAAGCTCATGTTTCTGGAGGGGGGAGGAACCCAGAGAGAACCCACACAGACATGGGGGGAACATGCAAACTCCACACAGAGCGGGACTCCAACCCAGAACCGCCTTGATGGGGGACACAACGCTACCCACTGCGCCACCGCGACGCCCCCAGCAACAACATATATGACATATAAAAATATCAAGGGGCCAATCAGGGGGTGAGGGGCGTGTCTGGATCTCTTTCCGGCCTGTAGGTCAGAGGTCATCCAATGGGGGCGGGGTCTGTCCGCAGGCCGGGACAAACGGCCTACTTCTCCAGAAACAGAAAGAAGCCCGACGACCTGCTCTAATTGCTTCTATTTTAGCGTTCCGACTGATTTCAGGAGAGTCGCTGAAACGTGACCTAAAAACACGTCTGCATCGTCCTCGTCTTCATCAGACCTTCATCACAGATCACTCAGGAACACACGGATGAGAAGGTGTGTTGAGGAAGGATGAGGAGCGGCGAGGAAGGCTGGTGTTCCTGTGGAGCAGCGCTGCCCCCTGCTGGACGGGTCGGGGTACTGCAGCGGGAAACAGGAAATCACCTACAGGGACCGCGAACTTTACCCCCAGGCTGACCCCACCCTCCAAAGGCTGCGTATTTGAACCTGAACCAGAACCACAACCAGATCCTCCATCACAGTGGGAACAGCCCCCCAGAAGACCTGACGTCTGCCTGCGATAACGGTTGAGAGGCAAAATGTCTTCACCTCAAATCTGAAAGCAGAAGTTCCTTCAGAATCACCGAGAAGGTGATGGAGTCATACCTGGAGTCTGATTGGATGACGGACTTCAGAACCTCTGGCTTACAGCAGGAACTCCTGAAGCACCTGAAATCCTGAGTCCTTCAGGTCTATGCTACCCAGGTCCAACTCATCCAGAACCTGGTCTGACATCTGCAGCATGTAGGCCAGAGCTGAGCAGTGGATCTCTGAGAGTTCCTTCTCTAACTTGTTCTCTGACTTCAGGAACTCTTGGATCTCCTGATGGACTGATTGGTCCTTCAGCTCCATCAGACAGAGGAAGATGTTGATGCTCCTGTCAGGAGAGATGTTGTTGCTGTTCATCTCTCTCAGGTAGATGACGGCTCTCTGTAAGATTCTTGGACTGTTGTCCATCTGATCCAGCAGACCCCCTAAGAGTCTCTGGTTGGACTCCAAAGACAAGCCATGAAGGAAGCGGACCAACAGGTCCAGGTGACCATTTTTACTTTCAAAGGATTTCTTCATTGATTTTTTCAGAAAAGCATCCAAAGTCACATCAACCCCTTTTTGTCCCAGGAATGCCTTCAGAACCTTGGTGTTCCCACTGGTGTAGCAGTGGATCATGTAGACTCCAGCCAGGAACTCCTGAAGGCTCAGATGGACAAAGCAGTAGACGCGTTTCTGGAGGATAACACACTCTGTCCTGAAGATCTCTGTACAAACTCCTAACTTCACCAAGACCTCTGAGACATCAAGACCACACCGCTCCAGGTCTTCTTGGTAGAACATGATGTCTCCTTTGTCCAGATGTTCAAAGGCCAGCCTCCCCAGCTTCAGAAGAAGCTCTTTGTCAGCCTCCATCAGCTCCTGTAGACTCGGCTCCTGTGCTTCACCGGACATCTGCTTCTTCCTCTTTATCAGGACCATCAGGAAGTGTGAGTACATGTCGGTCAGGGTCTTGGGCAGCTCTCCTTCTGGGTCTGTGGTCAACATGTGGTCCAGAACTGTAGCAGTGATCCAGCAGAAAACTGGGTCAAGGAGGGATGTGATTGGCTGCTGCAGGTCTGGAAGTCTGGACGGTCTGTAACTTTAAAACATGGACTAGAGCCCAGACCTGAGGGGACATCTTTGTGGGAAAATTACTGGATTAAGAGAATTTATTTTCTTGAAGACGAGATGATCAGTAATCGTCTGGTTTTATTCCAGCTGGCTACAGGTGAGAAGTGGGGTACACCCTGAATGAGTCACCAGCTCAAGGTGAGTCAGGACGTAATACCATAGTGATGAATAGTAATATTATTGTTATTATTATGACCACAGTAAACAGTGATGTTTACATTTTAATCCCACACATCCAGAGCTACACGCTACCGGGCAGCAGGGGGCGCTGCTGACTCGGTGTTGAGACGCGACCTCGACGTGATTCAACATAAATGAGCGACGTGAGAACAACAGATGCGTTTGTTTACACTTAAATCTCTACTTTCAAGCAGGAAGTGTAACTATAAACGCTCATCTTCTGCTCTCCTTCATCTTTTAACTCCTCTTCCTCTCCGCCACGTTTCTGCTCCTTTCTGAAGACGGAGACCAGACCGGGAAGCTGTTCCGCAATGTGATTGGTCTAAAATCAAGAGAGCCCGCCTTTGACTCCGCCCGTGTCCTTTGTCCGTGGCTCTGATTGGTCCAGACTAGAGTCGATCCCGGTTACCATGGCCTTTGGCTCCGCCGTGAACGGGAGCGGACACCGAGCAGAATCGTTGTTTCCGTGGCCCCGGTAGCTCCGGTAGCTCGTTAGCCGTTAGCTGCGTGGGAAAGAGAAGCTGCTCGAGGATCCGCGACATGACCCAGAGGAGGAACTCCAGAACCCACCCCAGGAAAGGTTGGTCCGGTGTGTGTGTGTGTGTGTGCTGCGGACAGGCGGAGCCGCCTCCGGCCGTCCTGCAGAACTCCCTCTGCCCGTCCGGCTGTTGGAACGCTTCTCCTGTCCGCCTCACGTCCGGCCTCCACAGAACCGAACCAGCGGTCTGAGGCGGATCGGCTCCACATCACCCTGTCTCCGGCTGATGTGTTGAGTCGCAAACCGAAACACCGACAGCCGGAGCGGTCATTACCCCGTCTGACTCGGGCTGAAGCCGGGTCTCCTCCGGGCGGCTGAAGGCTGGTGGGGTCGGACTAAAACTGGTTTAACTGCAAGAATAAACTGTTTAATGATAATTTAATGTGTGCCGAACTGACAAAAGTCCCCCCCAACCCCCGTTTGGATCACTTTTATTAGTTTAATCACCTGTTTGGGTTGTTTTTACTGAAGAAAACGTTAAATTCCTGAAATTTTATATTGAGATTTGTTTGAAACGAGTCGGATCCTGAACCTGTTATCTGGTCACAATGACGGAATATTCAAGTTTGAACGTGTTGAACACAATTAATAATCCCGTTGTGTGTGTTAAAGATAGCTAGTCCAGTTAGCAGGAAGTGGCTAGCGCTAGCATTAGCTAACAAGTTAATACCGTTCATCACTTTGTGGTGACGTCACTGAAATAAACCCGCGTGTTGTGTTCACACTGTTTACACCTTCACACCGGATCCACACTCCTGGTGTGTGTGTGTGTGTGTGTGTGTGTGTGTGTGTGTGTGTGTGTTCAGTCCCCGTTAGCATCGCTTCTAGATGTAACTAAATGACGTCACAGTCAAACAGGAGATCAGAGCGGAAACTCGACAAACTCCGTGTTAGTATTGATTATCGAGTATTGATTATCAGTCGATACGCACCAATCAGATCTGATCTTTAACAAGCTCTACTTCGTTTTAGCACACATTGCGTTTTCTGATGAAGACGTGACGTCATCTTTTGTTGCGTGAATCAAGCGTGACATCTACGTCTACAGAATGACGTCACAGCAGCGCTGGAGGAGTTTGGATGAGACCCCCCCACACACACACGCTGCGTCTGACAGGCGGAAGTGTTAATGCGTTGTCATGGTAACTGTCACGTGGTTTCCAGAGGATGGCACTCAGTTCGCATTTCCAAACCCACGAGACGCTGTTGTGAAAACAAGAGGTCAAACAAATAAACCTGTTGCCATGGCAACGACCCCACATCCAGGGGTTCACGGCTGATTGGTCGCCCGGTCGATGTGTGACATCACCGTTCTGCAGTGATGTCACTGAGGTGGTCGACTGGTTTATTGACATGTACACCGAATCAGTTTGGAGGCGTGGTTTTGTTCTGGCAGTGAGGTCACTTCCTGTTGTCATGCTAGCAACTAGTAGCAGTGTGTGTGTGTGTGTGTGTGTGTGTGTGTGTGTGTGTGTGTGTGTGTGTGTGTGTGTAAACAAACGAGTCAAGGTTATTCTGTGTCCTCACTGGCATCTCTCTCTCACTCACACACACACACACACACACACACACACACACACACACACACACAGTGTTTGTCAGCTCTAATAATAGTGAGGATCAGATTTTGGTGGGGGGGGGCTCCTGAGCCGTCCTTCATTCTGATTGGCTGATGGGTCTCTGGGGTCACTGCTCCTTCGGGTTCTGGTTGAACCCCCTCTGGAGTCCTGGTCTGAAGCGGTTCTGGTTTGGACCGGTCCCCGTCTAGACGGGTCCCATGCAGCGCCACGGCAACCATAGCCCCGCCTCCTCCTCCTCGGTTCCGATAGAGGAGGTCCACATGCAGGAGGAGGAGGAGGAGGAGGAGCACCAGGACGAGGAGCCAGTGATCCAGGAGGAGACGGGTGTGTTCAGACCACGTGTGGCTGGAACTGGTTCTGGTTTGGTTCTGATCCGGTTGTGTTTAGTCCTTGGACCGGTTCTGAGGTCCAGAGGGACCAGAGGGGTTCTCTCTGGTGTCTCTCTCTCTGTTCCGGGTCGTCCTGCCCTGACCTGGGTCGCGTCAGCCTTCAGGGGTCGCCCTGTTTCCTCTGGTGACCCGGGGAGCAGGAGTCAGCTGACCTGCTACGCTATCTGTCCTGCTACGCTATCTGTCCTGCTACGCTATCTGTCCTGCTACGCTAGCTGACCTGCTACGCTATCTGTCCTGCTACGCTATCTGTCCTGCTACGCTAGCTGACCTGCTACGCTATCTGTCCTGCTACGCTATCTGTCCTGCTACGCTAGCTGACCTGCTACGCTATCTGTCCTGCTACGCTATCTGTCCTCCTACGCTAGCTGACCTGCTACGCTATCTGTCCTGCTACGCTATCTGTCCTGCTACGCTAGCTGACCTGCTACGCTATCTGTCCTGCTACGCTATCTGTCCTCCTACGCTAGCTGTCCTGCTACGCTAGCTGTCCTGCTACGCTAGCTGACCTGCTACGCTATCTGTCCTGCTACGCTAGCTGTCCTGCTACGCTATCTGTCCTGCTACGCTATCTGTCCTGCTACGCTAGCTGTCCTGCTATGCTAGCTCTCCCAGATGAAGGTTTTGTTGCCCCACCTGATCGTCTGACGGGGGTTTTCTCAACTTCCTCAGAGGCGAAGACACCCCCAGCAGACAGCAAGAATGGAAGGAGGACAGAGAGAGCAGGAGGAGGAGAAAGAGGAGGAGGAGACGTGGGCGGAGCCTCAAGGTCCTCCGTGTTCAGCTGGTTCGTGGTCCTGGCTCTGCTGGGGGTCTGGAGCTCCATGGCCGTGGTATACCTGGACATCGTGGACTACGACCGCGTCATCGGTACGTCACACTTGCAACTTGTTTCAGGAGCTAGCACCTCCTCTTTTACTTAGCTGCTAACTCTTACTAGCTACTAACTGCTACTAGCCGCTAACTGCTGCTAGCCTTTGGTCCTCTGTGTCTCTGCATGCAGCCAGAGCTAAAGACTTTCACGGGAACCTCTCTGAAGTTCTGCAAGGTAAACATCGGTCCATGCTGTTATCCCTAACGACGCTAATGGGAGGGTCTTTATGTAGCGGCTACATGCTAACACATGGGACAGGAAGTTCACAGCTAATGCGATGCCCCCCCCCCCCCAGGGAAGCTGAAGGCCTACGACACCGATGGAGACGGAGACTTTGACATGGAGGATGCTAAAGTGCTGCTGGGTGAGTCCCTCTGATTGGTGGACGTGTGATGTAGGCGTGGTTCAGTCGTGTCCCAGTGCCTCTGCCTGAAACCAGTTTGACTCCGGTTTAAACCAGACCAGAAACCAGCCTCACAGACACAACAACACAACAGCCTGATGGGCTACGCCCACGGGGGGCGGGACAGCTGATTCTGGGTGGAGCCAATCCGTACTGATGACATCACTATAGCAGTCCAGGTTCACACAGTGAAACAGTCCAGTTCTGGTACTCTTGTGTAACCGGTGCGTGTTGTGGCGCTGCCGGTTCGTCCAACCCGTTAAACGGTTGAAGTGCTGCTGTAGTAACTTTGGAGTAACTTTCTGAGTCACTTCCTGCCGCGTTCGGTTAGCGATGCTATGCTAATGGCGCTGCAGACATCAGTTGAAGCTACTGAAGAGCAGAGACTTAGATTAAAGATGGCCGCCTCCTGTTTGTGGTGAAGCAGACAGGAAGTCAGGGGTGGACACAGGAAGTGAGACAGTTTGTGTGGGTGCTCCTCACGTGGCTCCTTTAACTCCTTCTCTTTCTCTTTCCCACTTCATCCTTTCCTTCCCTCATCTCTTCATTTCCTTCCCTCTTCCTTCTCTTCTTTTATTTTGGTAACTTCCTGTCTTCCTGTGGACACCCCTTCTTCCTGATGCGTCACCCTTCTTCCTTCCATCCCGTTGTTCTTCTCTCCTCCGTCAGGCGTGTCCAAAGATGGCGGCGGTAGCGCCGACGCCGAGTCGCTTGAGGAGGTTCTGAATATATTAGCAGAGGAGGGTTCTGATTGGATCTCTGGCTTCCTCACCTTCCTGTTTGACGTAGTGTCTCCGCCCCTAGAGGAGGAGGGCAAGGAGGCGGCTCCTGAGGGACAGGAGGAGGGAGGCTCCGCCTCCTCTGATGAGGTCAGAGGTGTCCTACTGGATCGCCAGAACCCGTAGACAAACAGGAAGTGTGGCGACCGCCGACCGGGGAAGACCGGACTGGGACGGGCCGGTCCATCTGGAGGAGGACGGGGGGGTCTGAGGACCTGATGGAAAACAGGCTGGGGTCCACTGGGGGTCCAGACTGGTGGCTGAACCCTTTACAGAGACGGTCCTTCATCCTGAATCTCCCAGGATGCACCTCTGTGGTCTTCAGGGTCATGTGTTGTTTGAGCGTCCAGTCCAACAGGAAGTGATGTCATGTCTCTCTCCACAGATGATTATGGTGAATAAAGTGAACAAAGGTGTTTGTGTGTTCGAGGCTTTCATGGACCCGTCCTGCTGGGGGCGTGACCTCACCTGGTCACCAGGTGTGACCGTCACGGCTGAGCTAGCGGCCTGCTGCTGTTTGGTCGGGTTGATGGAACGCCATGACGACGCGCCGATCGCCTCGGGTTGTTGGGTGTTGTGGGCGTCGCCCGTCGGCGGCGTTGTCATTGGATGTTCAGTATCAAACGCTGTGATCTCATCCTAGACGAGAAGAGGAAGGAGGGGGCGGAGAGAGATGCGACCCCGCCCACAGGTAGAGTTCAGGTTCACGTCTAGAGAACAGGAAACACGAGTAAGGCTGGGCTGGGTTTACGCCTGACGCTGATTCTCTTCTTCTGTGGTAGACGAGACGGCAGCAGGAAGCAACGCGACCACAGGTAGCCGGCGGCGGCAGGCTAACGTCGCTAACCTGACCCCCGATGATGTGTTTAGCATGATCTAACAACAGACGAACTGGTTTGATCCGGTTTCCACGCATCTCCCTTCGTGTGTGTGTTTGAGTGTATACTGGCCTCTGATTGGCTGCAACCTCCACACTAATTCCTGACCCCCCAGCTGGTTCTAGAAGCCAGAGACCAGAGTGGAACGCTACTGTTGACTTTTAATTTAGCTAGCTTAGCATTAGCCTTCTGTCACGACCGCGACGACAAGAGTAGAGTAGAACTTTATTGATCCCTTCAGGAGGTCCCGTCAGGGAAATGAACTTCTCCGTCACACACACACACACACACACACACACACACACACACACACACACACACACAGTGAGTACACAAAACACACAAAGCACCAGCACAGAGAAAGTAGACATCTCCCCACAGCGTACAGAAAGAGTATATGAATAGAGCATAGATCAACAGGCCTAGAGGAGCATGGGTAGAGGGGAGTGTCTACAGTGTTTGCATTGTTTATGGTCAACAACGTCACGTGTAGACGACCACGCCCTGATTGTGACCTCCTGACGGTGATGTCATATCCCGTTTCTAACACACTGGGTGCTGTGTGTTGTCATGGTAACAGCCGGGTGTTGATGAACTGTGTTTGATTGATGGTCGCCACCTTAAACCCGAACCTCAGGCCGGCCAATCCGAGGCGCCAGGCTGCGCTCCGCCCTGAAGGCGGAGCTAAGGACAATCTGGGAGAAGATGGAGGCCAAGAGGATCGCTCGCATCGCCATGGAGGAGATCAGAGCCTTCATCGCTGAGGAAGAGGAGGAGAGGGAGGCGGCCTGGAGGATGAAGATGAAGATGTTAGAGGAGGAACAACAACACCTGAGAGAGGAGAGGAAGAAAGAGGAGGAACGGAAGGAGAAAGAAAGGATGGAGAAGGAAAGGATGGAGAAGGAAAGGATGGAAAGAGAGAAGGAAAGGATGGAAAGAGAGAAGGAAAGGATGGAAAGAGAGAAGGAAAGGATGGAAAGAGAGAAGGAAGAGAAGGAAAGGATGGAGAAGGAAAGGATGGAAAGAGAGAAGGAAGAGAAGGAAAGGATGGAGAAGGAAAGGATGGAAAGAGAGAAGGAAGAGAAGGAAAGGATGGAGAAGGAAAGGATGGAAAGAGAGAAGGAAAGGATGGAAAGAGAGAAGGAAAGGATGGAAAGAGAGAAGGAAGAGAAGGAAAGGATGGAGAAGGAAAGGATGGAAGGAGAGAAGGAAGAGAAGGAAAGGATGGAGAAGGAAAGGATGGAAAGAGAGAAGGAAGAGAAGGAAAGGATGGAAAGAGAGAAGGAAGAGAAGGAAAGGATGGAAAGAGAGAAGGAAAGGATGGAAAGAGAGAAGGAAAGGATGGAAGGAGAGAAGGAAAGGATGGAAAGAGAGAAGGAAGAGAAGGAAAGGATGGAGAAGGAAAGGATGGAAAGAGAGAAGGAAGAGAAGGAAAGGATGGAAAAAGAGAAGGAAAGGATGGAAAGAGAGAAGGAAAGGATGGAGAAGGAAAGGATGGAGAAGGAAAGGATGGAGAAGGAAAGGATGGAGAAGGAAAGGATGGAGAAGGAAAGGATGGAGGGGCGGGCAGAGAGAGAGAGGCTGGAAAAAGAGAGGAAAAGACTTGGGGGGGTGAGACTGGAAAGAGAAGGAGTCTCTACGGAGAGAGAGAGGGATGAAAGACGGAGACCAGAGATGAAGACACGGGCCAGAGAAGAGAGGGATGGACTGGAGAGAGAGAAGGAGAAGGAGAGAGAACGTCTGACCAGAGAGGAGGTCAAAGAAAAGATGGAGAAAGAGAAAGAGGAGCGGCTGGAAAAAGAACGACTGGCCAAAGAGAGAGAGAGAGAGAGTCCCCCAGCAGGGGGGAGAGAGAGAGGTCCCCCAGCGGGGGGAGAGGAGAGAGAGAGAGTCCCCCAGCGGGGGGGGGGGGGGGAGAGAGGGGGGGGGGAGAGAGTCCCCCAGCGGGGGGGGAGGAGAGAGAGAGAGAGAGAGTCCCCCCAGCAGGGGGGGAGAGAGAGAGAGAGAGAGAGAGAGTCCCCCAGCAGGGGGGAGAGAGAGAGAGAGAGAGTCCCCCAGCAGGGGGGAGAGAGAGAGAGAGAGTCCCCCAGCGGGGGGGAGAAAGAGAGAGAGAGAGTCCCCCAGCAGGGGGGGAGAGAGAGAGAGTCCCCCAGCAGGGGGAGAGAGAGAGAGAGAGAGAGTCCCCCAGCGGGGGGGAGAAAGAGAGAGAGAGAGTCCCCCAGCAGGGGGGGAGAGAGAGAGAGTCCCCCAGCAGGGGGAAGAGAGAGAGAGTCCCCCAGCGGGGGGGGGGAGAGAGAGAGAGAGAGAGTCCCCCAGCAGGGGGGAGAGAGAAAGCCAGGAGAGAGGGCGGGGTGACGGAGGTGAAGAAGCCCCCCCCCAACCAAAGCCCCGTCAGTGGAGGAGGGGGGCGATGGAGCGAGCGTCTGTCACCAACGACAAGAAGTAAGAGGCTCAGATGACGTCACACACGGTGCTGGACTCTGATTGGCTGTAGGGTGAAGAGGGGCGGGGCCACCACACAATGACTCCCACCCCTCCTTTCCTGATGGAGCGAGGGATTCCTGTTTGTTGGCGCCGGGCGTTCAGGAGGTGTGGGCGAGTTCGCCTCCCAGATCACGTGAAAAACCCCGGGGCTGCTGGGAAAAAGGGGAGGAGCCCCATCTGTTGTTGTGTTTGGTTTATCTGAAGTTGTTAGTTAGCTTCATCGTTTATGAGGGGGGTTAGGGTTCTACTTTAGGGTTAGGGTTCTACTTTAGGGTAAGGGGTTAGGGTTTCTACTTTAGGGTTAGGGTTCTACTTTAGGGTAAGGGGTTAGGGTTCTACTTTAGGGTTAGGGGTTAGGGTTCTACTTTAGGGTTTAGAGTTCTACTTTAGGGTTAGGGTTCTACTTTAGGGTTAGGGTTCTACTTTAGGGTTAGGGTTCTACTTTAGGGTTAGGGGTTAGGGTTCTACTTTAGGGTTAGGGTTCTACTTTAGGGTTAGGGTTCTACTTTAGGGTTAGGGGTTAGGGTTCTACTTTAGGGTTAGGGTTCTACTTTAGGGTTAGGGTTCTACTTTAGGGTTAGGGTTCTACTTTAGGGTAAGGGGTTAGGGTTCTACTTTAGGGTTAGGGTTCTACTTTAGGGTTAGGGTTCTACTTTAGGGTAAGGGGTTAGGGTTCTACTTTAGGGTTAGGGGTTAGGGTTCTACTTTAGGGTTAGGGTTCTACTTTAGGGTTAGGGTTCTACTTTAGGTTAGGGTTCTACTTTAGGGTAAGGGGTTAGGGTTCTACTTTAGGGTTAGGGTTCTACTTTAGGGTTAGGGTTCTACTTTAGGGTAAGGGGTTAGGGTTCTACTTTAGGGTTAGGGTTCTGCTTGAGGGTAAGGGTTCTACTTTAGGGTTAGGGTTATACTTTAGGGTTAGGGTTCTACTTTAGGGTTAGGATTCTACTTTAGGGTTAGGGTTCTACTTTAGGGTTAGGGTTCTACTTTAGGATTAGGGTTCTACTTTAGGGTTAGGGTTTTACTTTAGGGTTAGGGTTCTACTTGAGGGTAAGGGGTTAGGGTAGTTAAGGAGGAGGAGCTTCATTCTCAGGGTGGTTGTAGAACGTGAGCTGCAGTAGGCGGTTGGTTTAGAGTTCTCTAGAGTTCTAGAGGCTGGTGCTGATCTGTTCCGGGTCAGGTTCTGGTTGGGTCGGGGACACGACGGGTCGTCAAGTCATCAGCTGGTGAATAAATCTCACCTTTCAAACAGAGTTCTGTTTGTTGGTCTTCATTCTGGGTCAGAAGTTACACTTCCTGTTGGTCTCACACTTGGTTCCTTCTCAACCAATGTCTTCAGGGTTCTGTAACCCTCCCACCTAAACCCCGCCTTCTACATAATAATGCTAATGTTAGCTTGATGGTCTGATGGACTGAGAACATCTAATATGTCCGTTCATGGTCCTCCAGAGCTGTTTAAATCAATCTACTGGACTTTCAGAAAGTTTCTTGAAGATGTTTC
>CM023624.1:21206-48706 GCA_013358685.1 Antennarius maculatus
GGGGAGGCTCCGCCTTCCTCTGATGAGGTCAGAGGTGTCCTACTGGATCGCCAGAACCCGTAGACAAACAGGAAGTGTGGCGACCGCCGACCGGGGAAGACCGGACTGGGACGGGCCGGTCCATCTGGAGGAGGACGGGGGGGTCTGAGGACCTGATGGAAAACAGGCTGGGGTCCACTGGGGGTCCAGACTGGTGGCTGAACCCTTTACAGAGACGGTCCTTCATCCTGAATCTCCCAGGATGCACCTCTGTGGTCTTCAGGGTCATGTGTTGTTTGAGCGTCCAGTCCAACAGGAAGTGATGTCATGTCTCTCTCCACAGATGATTATGGTGAATAAAGTGAACAAAGGTGTTTGTGTGTTCGAGGCTTTCATGGACCCGTCCTGCTGGGGGGCGTGACCTCACCTGGTCACCAGGTGTGACCGTCACGGCTGAGCTAGCGGCCTGCTGCTGTTTGGTCGGGTTGATGGAACGCCATGACGACGCGCCCGATCGCCTCGGGTTGTTGGGTGTTGTGGGCGTCGCCCGTCGGCGGCGTTGTCATTGGATGTTCAGTATCAAACGCTGTGATCTCATCCTAGACGAGAAGAGGAAGGAGGGGGCGGAGAGAGATGCGACCCCCGCCCACAGGTAGAGTTCAGGTTCACGTCTAGAGAACAGGAAACACGAGTAAGGCTGGGCTGGGTTTACGCCTGACGCTGATTCTCTTCTTCTGTGGTAGACGAGACGGCAGCAGGAAGCAACGCGACCACAGGTAGCCGGCGGCGGCAGGCTAACGTCGCTAACCTGACCCCCGATGATGTGTTTAGCATGATCTAACAACAGACGAACTGGTTTGATCCGGTTTCCACGCATCTCCCTTCGTGTGTGTGTTTGAGTGTATACTGGCCTCTGATTGGCTGCAACCTCCACACTAATTCCTGACCCCCCAGCTGGTTCTAGAAGCCAGAGACCAGAGTGGAACGCTACTGTTGACTTTTAATTTAGCTAGCTTAGCATTAGCCTTCTGTCACGACCGCGACGACAAGAGTAGAGTAGAACTTTATTGATCCCTTCAGGAGGTCCCGTCAGGGAAATGAACTTCTCCGTCACACACACACACACACACACACACACACACACACACACACACACACACACACACACACACACACACACACACACACAGTGAGTACACAAAACACACAAAGCACCAGCACAGAGAAAGTAGACATCTCCCCCACAGCGTACAGAAAGAGTATATGAATAGAGCATAGATCAACAGGCCTAGAGGAGCATGGGTAGAGGGGAGTGTCTACAGTGTTTGCATTGTTTATGGTCAACAACGTCACGTGTAGACGACCACGCCCTGATTGTGACCTCCTGACGGTGATGTCATATCCCGTTTCTAACACACTGGGTGCTGTGTGTTGTCATGGTAACAGCCGGGTGTTGATGAACTGTGTTTGATTGATGGTCGCCACCTTAAACCCGAACCTCAGGCCGGCCAATCCGAGGCGCCAGGCTGTGCTCCGCCCTGAAGGCGGAGCTAAGGACAATCTGGGAGAAGATGGAGGCCAAGAGGATCGCTCGCATCGCCATGGAGGAGATCAGAGCCTTCATCGCTGAGGAAGAGGAGGAGAGGGAGGCGGCCTGGAGGATGAAGATGAAGATGTTAGAGGAGGAACAACAACACCTGAGAGAGGAGAGGAAGAAAGAGGAGGAACGGAAGGAGAAAGAAAGGATGGAGAAGGAAAGGATGGAGAAGGAAAGGATGGAAAGAGAGAAGGAAAGGATGGAAAGAGAGAAGGAAAGGATGGAAAGAGAGAAGGAAAGGATGGAAAGAGAGAAGGAAGAGAAGGAAAGGATGGAGAAGGAAAGGATGGAAAGAGAGAAGGAAGAGAAGGAAAGGAGGAGAAGGAAAGGATGGAAAGAGAGAAGGAAGAGAAGGAAAGGATGGAGAAGGAAGGATGGAAAGAGAGAAGGAAAGGATGGAAAGAGAGAAGGAAAGGATGGAAAGATGAGAAGGAAGAGAAGGAAAGGATGGAGAAGGAAAGGATGGAAGGAGAGAAGGAAGAGAAGGAAAGGATGGAGAAGGAAAGGATGGAAAGAGAGAAGGAAGAGAAGGAAAGGATGGAAAGAGAGAAGGAAGAGAAGGAAAGGATGGAAAAAGAGAAGGAAAGGATGGAAAGAGAGAAGGAAAGGATGGAAGGAGAGAAGGAAAGGATGGAAAGAGAGAAGGAAGAGAAGGAAAGGATGGAGAAGGAAAGGATGGAAAAGAGAGAAGGAAGAGAAGGAAAGGATGGAAAGAGAGAAGGAAAGGATGGAAAGAGAGAAGGAAAGGATGGAGAAGGAAAGGATGGAGAAGGAAAGGATGGAGAAAGGAAAGGATGGAGAAGGAAAGGATGGAGAAGGAAAGGATGGAGGGGCGGGCAGAGAGAGAGAGGCTGGAAAAAGAGAGGAAAAGACTTGGGGGGGGTGAGACTGGAAAGAGAAGGAGTCTCTACGGAGAGAGAGAGGGATGAAAGACGGAGACCAGAGATGAAGACACGGGCCAGAGAAGAGAGGGATGGACTGGAGAGAGAGAAGGAGAAGGAGAGAGAACGTCTGACCAGAGAGGAGGTCAAAGAAAAGATGGAGAAAGAGAAAGAGGAGCGGCTGGAAAAAGAACGACTGGCCAAAGAGAGAGAGAGAGAGAGTCCCCCAGCAGGGGGGAGAGAGAGAGTCCCCCAGCGGGGGGAGAGAGAGAGAGAGAGTCCCCCAGCGGGGGGGGGGGGGGGGGAGAGAGTCCCCCAGCGGGGGGGGAGAGAGAGAGAGAGAGAGAGAGAGAGTCCCCCAGCAGGGGGGGAGAGAGAGAGAGAGAGAGAGAGTCCCCCAGCAGGGGGGAGAGAGAGAGAGAGAGAGAGTCCCCCAGCAGGGGGGAGAGAGAGAGAGAGTCCCCCAGCGGGGGGGAGAAAGAGAGAGAGAGAGTCCCCCAGCAGGGGGGAGAGAGAGAGAGTCCCCCAGCAGGGGGAGAGAGAGAGAGAGAGAGTCCCCCAGCGGGGGGGAGAAAGAGAGAGAGAGAGTCCCCCAGCAGGGGGGAGAGAGAGAGAGTCCCCCAGCAGGGGGAGAGAGAGAGAGTCCCCCAGCGGGGGGGGGAGAGAGAGAGAGAGAGAGTCCCCCAGCAGGGGGGAGAGAGAAAGCCAGGAGAGAGGGCGGGGTGACGGAGGTGAAGAAGCCCCCCCCAACCAAAGCCCCGTCAGTGGAGGAGGGGGGCGATGGAGCGAGCGTCTGTCACCAACGACAAGAAGTAAGAGGCTCAGATGACGTCACACACGGTGCTGGACTCTGATTGGCTGTAGGGTGAAGAGGGGCGGGGCCACCACACAATGACTCCCACCCCTCCTTTCCTGATGGAGCGAGGGATTCCTGTTTGTTGGCGCCGGGCGTTCAGGAGGTGTGGGCGAGTTCGCCTCCCAGATCACGTGAAAAACCCCGGGGCTGCTGGGAAAAAGGGGAGGAGCCCCATCTGTTGTTTGTGTTTGGTTTATCTGAAGTTTGTTAGTTAGCTTCATCGTTTATGAGGGGGGTTAGGGTTCTACTTTAGGGTTAGGGTTCTACTTTAGGGTAAGGGGTTAGGGTTCTACTTTAGGGTTAGGGTTCTACTTTAGGGTAAGGGGTTAGGGTTCTACTTTAGGGTTAGGGGTTAGGGTTCTACTTTAGGGTTAGAGTTCTACTTTAGGGTTAGGGTTCTACTTTAGGGTTAGGGTTCTACTTTAGGGTTAGGGTTCTACTTTAGGGTTAGGGGTTAGGGTTCTACTTTAGGGTTAGGGTTCTACTTTAGGGTTAGGGTTCTACTTTAGGGTTAGGGGTTAGGGTTCTACTTTAGGGTTAGGGTTCTACTTTAGGGTTAGGGTTCTACTTTAGGGTTAGGGTTCTACTTTAGGGTAAGGGGTTAGGGTTCTACTTTAGGGTTAGGGTTCTACTTTAGGGTTAGGGTTCTACTTTAGGGTAAGGGGTTAGGGTTCTACTTTAGGGTTAGGGGTTAGGGTTCTACTTTAGGGTTAGGGTTCTACTTTAGGGTTAGGGTTCTACTTTAGGGTTAGGGTTCTACTTTAGGGTAAGGGGTTAGGGTTCTACTTTAGGGTTAGGGTTCTACTTTAGGGTTAGGGTTCTACTTTAGGGTAAGGGGTTAGGGTTCTACTTTAGGGTTAGGGTTCTGCTTGAGGGTAAGGGTTCTACTTTAGGGTTAGGGTTCTACTTTAGGGTTAGGGTTCTACTTTAGGGTTAGGGTTCTACTTTAGGGTTAGGGTTCTACTTTAGGGTTAGGGTTCTACTTTAGGATTAGGGTTCTACTTTAGGGTTAGGGTTTTACTTTAGGGTTAGGGTTCTACTTGAGGGTAAGGGGTTAGGGTAGTTAAGGAGGAGGAGCTTCATTCTCAGGGTGGTTGTAGAACGTGAGCTGCAGTAGGCGGTAGAGTTCTCTAGAGTTCTAGAGGCTGGTGCTGATCTGTTCCGGGTCAGGTTCTGGTTGGGTCGGGGACACGACGGGTCGTCAAGTCATCAGCTGGTGAATAAATCTCACCTTTCAAACAGAGTTCTGTTTGTTGGTCTTCATTCTGGGTCAGAAGTTACACTTCCTGTTGGTCTCACACTTGGTTCCTTCTCAACCAATGTCTTCAGGGTTCTGTAACCCTCCCACCTAAACCCCGCCTTCTACATAATAATGCTAATGTTAGCTTGATGGTCTGATGGACTGAGAACATCTAATATGTCCGTTCATGGTCCTCCAGAGCTGTTTAAATCAATCTACTGGACTTTCAGAAAGTTTCTTGAAGATGTTTCTCCTCTCATCCAAGTTCTGGTGGTGGCTGGTCAGTGAGTTGGGACAAGAGCAGACACCTCCAGAACTGAAGAAGCCTCTTGGATGAGAGGAGAAACGTCTTCAAGAAACTTTCTGAAAGTCCAGTAGATTGATTTAAACAGCTCTGGAGAACATCTAAGGTTTCATTAAAGGCACTGGTGCACCGCTGTAACCCCATACTAGTCAACACCTGAAGTAGACTAAACACCTGAACTAGAGACTAGTTTAAACACCTGAAGCAGAGACTAGTTTAAACACCTGAAGTAGACTAAACACCTGAACTAGAGACTAGTTTAAACACCTGAAGCAGAGACTAGTTTAAACACCTGAAGTAGACTAAACACCTGAACTAGAGACTAGTTTAAACACCTGAAGCAGAGACTAGTTTAAACACCTGAAGTAGAGACTAGTTTAAACACCTGAACTAGAGACTAGTTTAAACACCTGAAGTAGAGACTAGTTTAAACACCTGAACTAGTGACTAGTTTAAACACCTGAAGAAGAGACTAGTTTAAACACCTGAACTAGAGACTAGTTTAAACACCTGAAGTAGAGACTAGTTTAAACACCTGAAGAAGAGACTAGTTTAAACACCTGAAGAAGAGACTAGTTTAAACACCTGAAGTAGAGACTAGTTTGAACACCTGAAGTAGAGACTAGTTTAAACACCTGAACTAGAGACTAGTTTAAACACCTGAAGTAGAGACTGGTTTAAACACCTGAAGTAGAGACTAGTTTAAACACCTGAACTAGAGACTAGTTTGAACACCTGAAGTAGAGACTAGTTTAAACACCTGAAGTAGAGACTAGTTTAAAACACCTGAAGTAGAGACTAGTTTGAACACCTGAAGTAGAGACTAGTTTGAACACCTGAAGTAGAGACTAGTTTAAACACCTGAAGAAGAGACTAGTTTAAACACCTGAACTAGAGACTAGTTTAAACACCTGAACTAGAGACTAGTTTAAACACCTGAACTAGAGAGTAGTTTAAACACCTGAAGCAGAGACTAGTTTAAACACCTGAAGTAGACTAAACACCTGAACTAGAGACTAGTTTAAACACCTGAACTAGAGACTAGTTTAAACACCTGAAGTAGAGACTAGTTTAAACACCTGAAGTAGAGACTAGTTTAAACACCTGAAGTAGAGACTAGTTTAAACACCTGAAGAAGAGACTAGTTTAAACACCTGAAGTAGAGACTAGTTTAAACCGCCTGAAGTAGAGACTAGTTTAAAACGCCTGAAGTAGAGACTAGTTTAAACACCTGAACTAGAGACTAGTTTAAACACCTGAAGAAGAGACTAGTTTAAACACCTGAAGTAGAGACTAGTTTGAACACCTGAAGTAGAGACTAGTTTAAAACACCTGAAGTAGAGACTAGTTTAAACACCTGAACGAGAGACTAGTTTAAACACCTGAACTAGAGACTAGTTTAAACACCTGAAGAAGAGACTAGTTTAAACACCTGAAGTAGAGACTAGTTTAAACACCTGAAGTAGAGACTAGTTTAAAACACCTGAAGTAGAGACTAGTTTAAACACCTGAACTAGAGACTAGTTTGAACACCTGAAGTAGAGACTAGTTTAAACACCTGAAGTAGAGACTAGTTTGAACACCTGAAGTAGAGACTAGTTTAAACACCTGAAGTAGAGACTAGTTTAAACACCTGAAGAAGAGACTAGTTTAAACACCTGAACTAGAGACTGGTTTAAACACCTGAACTAGAGACTAGTTTAAACACCTGAACTAGAGACTAGTTTGAACACCTGAACTAGAGACTAGTTTAAACACCTGAAGTAGAGACTAGTTTAAACACCTGAACGAGAGACTAGTTTGAACACCTGAAGTAGAGACTAGTTTAAACACCTGAAGTAGAGACTAGTTTAAACACCTGAAGTAGAGACTAGTTTAAACACCTGAAGAAGAGACTAGTTTAAACACCTGAACTAGAGACTAGTTTAAACACCTGAAGTAGAGACTAGTTTAAACACCTCAACTAGTGACTAGTTTAAACACCTGAAGAAGAGACTAGTTTAAACACCTGAACTAGAGACTAGTTTAAACACCTGAAGTAGACTAGTTTAAAACACCTGAACTAGAGACTAGTTTAAAACACCTGAAGAAGAGACTAGTTTAAACACCTGAAGTAGAGACTAGTTTGAACACCTGAAGTAGAGACTAGTTTGAACACCTGAAGTAGAGACTAGTTTAAACACCTGAAGTAGAGACTAGTTTAAACACCTGAAGAAGAGACTAGTTTAAACACCTGAACTAGAGACTAGTTTAAACACCTGAACTAGAGACTAGTTTAAACACCTGAAGAAGAGACTAGTTTAAACACCTGAAGAAGAGACTAGTTTAAACACCTGAAGTAGAGACTAGTTTAAACCGCCTGAAGTAGAGACTAGTTTAAACACCTGAACTAGAGACTAGTTTGAATGATTGAAACCAACTTTAACTTCTAATCACTGAACAGGATTGAAAGACGCAGCGACTCCACCTGTGGGAACCTCACCTGAGGACGGTACAGGTGAGGACACACACGCACACACTTTCTGACAGCTGTCAGCTGACACCTGGTAAACGGGTGTTCACCTCATTCCCACCTGTTGGCCCCTCCCTGGGGCGTGTCCATCTCACCTGACCCCTGCTGACTGTAACCGATCCAGGTGTGTCGGCCTCCGCCCAGCTTCTCTTTCAGCTTTGAGCGGCCCAATGGGCCCAGTGGGCGTGGTCTGCTGGGACCGGTCCAGCGTGGACACCTCAGGTGGGGGGCGGGGTTGATCCTGCTGAGTTAGCAGGAGGTCTGTCTCACTGATCGATCAGCTGCCCGCTAGCTAGCGTCAGATAGCAGCTAACTATTGCTTTGTCACCTTTGAGCAAATGGTAACTGTTAGCATGTGTGCTGCTGGGGTTCCTCTGAACTACAGGTGATTTATTGATTGATCGACCTGACATCAGGTGTGAACTGATGATGTCATTGTTGTTGTGTCGCGGTCACATGTTGTAAACAACAACAAACCACCTGTTCTGCTGCCGCTGGGCGTTGACTTTGACACCGCTGTGTCCAAAGAAACCACAGAGCATCTGGCTGAAAGGACCAATCAGCAAGAGGATGAGCCCCAGGGGGCGGAGCCAGCAGAGGAAGCGCCATCCGTAGAGAGTGTGTCAGGTGCGTTTATTAGCTGTTTGCATGATGCTAATGCTGCTATTTGCATGGTGCTAATGCTGCTGTTTGAGTGATGCTAATGCTGCTGTTTGTGTGATGCTAATACTGCTGTTTGTGTGATGCTAATGCTGCTGTTTGTGTGATGCTAATGCTGCTGTTTGTGTGATGCTAATGCTGCTGTTTGTGTGATGCTAATGCTGCTGTTTGTGTGATGCTAATGCTGCTGTTTGTGTGATGCTAATGCTGCTGTTTGTGTGATGCTAATGCTGCTGCTTCTTTTGGCTGTGCTTCCAACTGTTTTTCTTTTATCTGCCCAGCAACGTGGCCAAAAGTAAGTGGACAGTGTGTGTGACGCGTTGTAACATCACAGTAAACGGCGTCGTGTGATTGGGTGGGTGTCGCCCCCTGCTGGTGATCAGCTGAACATCGGTGGCGTCTCTAAGGCCTTCACTGTCCACATACTTTTGGCCGTGTTGTGTAAACACCGGACTGCTTGTTTACTGCGTCTTGAATGGCCGTCTCTGTGGTCAGCTGACGTGATGATGTCATCGCTGTCGCCTCCAGGCGCTGGCTCTCAGGACGTGGAATCTGAAATCCAAGGTTGGTCATGATTGGTCGCTGCTGGCCGCTGCATGTTGAATGAGCTTCATCCGCCTCTCCCGTCAACTTCCTGTTTACACAGGAAGTTGACGCCCTTTGATGACATTCCTGTGTTTTGGTTTCCCAGCTGCCGTCCCCCTCCCGCCGCCACTGGACGAGGGCTTCGTGCCAGGTGTGAATGCTCACTTCCTGTTTCCAGTGTTTGGTTTAGTGGGCGGGCTTTAGAATGCTATGCTAGCATCGAGACTTGTTTAGCCAGCATGCTAACATGAGCTAGCTACATTAAACTTTGTGGGCGCTGCCAGCCAGCCAATAGCGGCTCAGGTGACTGATTGACGTTTGTGTTCCAGATGGTCCTCCAGACGATTCACTTCCTGGTGAGTAAAGCCCGCCTCTGCCCCGCCCCTTCATCCCTCCTCCTCCTCCTCGTCCTGCTGATGTCACTCTTCTCCTTCCAGACGACCCGGGCGACGCCATCGACACGACCGGAGGTGAGACGCCCACTTCCTGGATGTCAGGTATTGTGCCAGGTAGCGCCGACCAAAGCCTCCATGAAACTGTTTCCTGTTTCAGTTCTGATGGAGGAGGCGGAGCCAGCGGCGGGGGCGGAGGAGGAGAGCGGAGGTGAGTGACTACAGACAGGAAATGATGTCAGGTCACTGCTCTGCCACACCCCACGCCTCAGGTCTTCATGCTAAGCTACGCTAACATTTGCTGCTATTACCTGTCGCCCGGGTAACAGTGACAAAGCAGAGCTCCTCCCCCTTCTGGTTTTGTTTACTTGTTGGGATGAATGTTGTTTACACAAACAAACCAGGACACGGGGCTCATGGGACGCTTTACCTCCTGTCAGGACCAATGAGAGGAGACGACCGGTCAGGACCAATGAGAGGAGACGACCGGTCAGGACCAATGAGAGGAGACGACCGGTCAGGACCAATGAGAGGAGACGACCGGTCAGGACCAATGAGAGGAGACGACCGGTCAGGACCAATGAGAGGAGACGACCGGTCAGGACCAATGAGAGGAGACGACCGGTCAGGACCAATGAGAGGAGACGACCGGTCAGCACCAGGACCTCAGAGTGCAGCAGTCGGGCAGGTGGGGGTCGGTCCAGGTGAGGGTTTCTCCTGGTGGACCAGTGACAGACTGGTGAGGAGGACCTGAAGCAGCTCTTCTGTGTTTGATCCTCCAGCCAAGAAGAAGAAACCGAAGCTGCTGAACAAGTTGGATAAAAGCATCAAAGCTGAGATCGACGGCGCCGAGAAGCTGCGCAAGAAGGTTTGTTTACAGCAGGACGATGACATCACGCCTTAACAATGACATCACGCCATAATGATGACATCACGCCGCCCTACTGGACGTTGTAACATACTTCCTGTTTCCTGGCGTTTGTAACGTGCTTCCTGTTTCCTGTCAGGGCCAGCTGGACGAGGCGCTGCGGGCGTTCGAGGCGCTGGTGCGGCGTTACCCTCAGAGCCCCCGCGCCCGCTACGGGCAGGCCCAGGTAGGAACGGGGACGGCGAGGCGGCGGAGCCCCTCGGAACCCTGGGCCGGCGCTAACCTGTGTGTGTGCAGACAGAGGACGACCTGGCGGAGAAGCGGCGCAGCAACGAGCTCCTGCAGAGAGCCATCAGCAGCTACCGCGACGCCGCCGAGCTGCCGGACGCCACGCCCGACCTGCTGAGGGCCGCCCTGAGGCGCCGCGCCGAGAGGCAGCAGTTCCTGGGTACGTCGCCCTCCGGGGGCCACGCCCCGCTGTGACATCACGCTGCCCCAGCTCACTCGTCTCCGTGGTTACCCGTCAGGTCGGATGCGGGGCTCCCTGGCGACGCTGGAGCGGCTGACCCAGATTTTCCCAGAAGACATTGGGCTGAAGAACGACCTGGGCGTCGCCCACCTGTTGCTAGGCGACAACAAAGGTGCAAAGCAAGTGTACGAACAGGTGCGTGTGCCATCCCATCATGCTCTGTGCTGCTGTCTCGGTCGGCATCTCTGATTGGTCGTCTGACGTCTGCACAGGTGCTGGCGGTCGCCCCCGGCAACGGCTTTGCTAAAGTTCACTACGGGTTCATCCTCAAGTCGGAGAACAAGATCGCAGAGAGCATACCCTACCTGAGGGTAAGCATGGGGGTGGGGCCACACCCAGGGGTCACCCAGGGGTCATCATGCCCCTCCTCCCTGCAGGAGGGCCTGGAGTCGGGCGAACCGGGGACGGACGACGGGCGCTTCTACTTCCACCTGGGCGACGCCCTGCAGAGAGTCGGGGACGAGAGCGTGAGTAACGGGGACACACACACACACACACACACACACACACACACACACACACACACACACACACACACACACACACACACAGCTGCAGCTCCTCCTTCAGCCACCAGGTGGAGCCAGATCCACGTCCCTGACCCTAGAGAAGCTCTGCAGCTAATGCTAAGGGTTAGCTAACGGTGGCGCGTTTCAACCACATCTAGTGGGCGTGTCGAGGGCGTGGCCAGAGGGAGCTCATTAACATATAACGACCAGACAAACAGGAAGCTCATTTCATCGGTTTTCAATAGAAGAGAACAACACCGTATCCGGACGGGACCGTTAGCATTAACTGTCTGCCTGCCCCCCCATCTGCCTTCCCCCCCATCTGCCTGCCCCCCGTCTGCCTGCAGGCCTACCGCTGGTACGAGCTGGGGCACCGGCGGGGGCACTTCGCCTCGGTGTGGCAGCGTTCTCTCTACAACGTGGACGGACTGAAGGCGCAGCCCTGGTGGACCCCCCAGGAGACGGGCTACACCGACCTGGTGAAGGTGGGTGTGTCCGCATCAGGTGACCCGCTTTAACTTGGATTAAACAGGTTTAAAGCGGTTTAAACCGGAACGCGTCCGTAGACCCTGGAGAGGAACTGGAGGACGATCCGGGACGAGGCTCTGGCCGTGATGGACCGCCGCACCGCCTCCTTCGTCCCCGAGGAGGAGAACCTGAGGGAGAAGGGCGAGTGGGGGCAGTACACGCTGTGGCAGCAAGGTACCGACCCCCGCCCCCGTCCATCCCATAATAACCCACCAGTCAGGACCTGATCGGGTTCTTCTGGCTCTTCCAGGGAAGAAAGTTGGTAACGCGTGTCAGGGGGTCCCCAGGACCTGCGCCCTGCTGGAGCGCTACCCCGAAGCCACCGGCTGCAAGAGAGGACAGGTACCCCCCACCCCCCGATGGTTCTGACGGGGGTCTGCCCCCCCCAACAGGACCGGGTCCTGACGGCTCTGGTCTGTCTGCAGGTGAAGTTCTCGGTCATGCAGCCGGGGACCCACGTGTGGCCCCACACCGGCCCCACCAACTGCCGGCTGCGCCTGCACCTGGGCCTGGTGGTGCCCCGCCCGGGCTGCAGGATCCGCTGCACCAACCAGACCAGGTGTGGCTCCGCCTCTCCCTGGTCCTGGACCCTGATTGGTCCAGTGGAGGCTGCGGTGGGAGGGGCCGATGCTAACGTGTGTTTCCTGCGCAGGGAGTGGGAGGAGGGGCGGGTCCTGATCTTCGATGACTCCTTCGAGCACGAGGTGTGGCAGGACGCTAACGGCTACCGCCTCATCCTCATCGTGGACGTGTGGCACCCGGAGCTGACCCCCTACCAGCGCCAGACGCTCAGCCCCATCTAGACCCCCCAGACACGCCGGCGTCTGAGGGGGGGCCGACCCGAGACCCGGCCAGAACGAGACCGACGGGACCAGCTGCTACATGCTAACCGCTAACGGCCCTTCTCGGCGGGACGGACAGGATTTTTGTTTTTGTGGACAAACTACTCGTCGGATCCGTCGGATGAAGGACGGAGATGAAGTTACTACTGACCACCGACGCCCCCCCCGACTCACTGGAGCCCCCTGATGGACGGGCGGGCGTGTTGTCCAGACGTCACTGAGCCTCGCCGGTGTTTCCTGCCTTCCTGTCAAAGCCGTGATGATGTCATGAGGGGGCGGCGGCTTCATCACGTTTGGCACTAAAAAACACACAAGATGATTTATATTTATAAAAAAATTAAAAACACCAAAACATCTGAACTTGTTCTTCAGCGTCTGATGCTAACAGGAGCACCAGGTTGCTAGCGTTAGCACGTCTTAGATATACAGAAATGGAATTCCGGTAACTTCCTTTCATCGGTTCTTTCAGAATAAAATCGGATGCTGTAAATGTTTATTTCATACATTCTTTTAAAGGAAACACATTTTTTTCAGTGGAGTCGGGATCAGAGCAGCCCTGCTGAGTCACACGCTGCAAAAAGTGACGACAATCACAAAAAAAAATCCTTATTTTCTGGATGTTTTGAGAACAAAGAAATGATTGACAGCAGATCTGAGGACAGATGTGAGTCATTTTTTACAGTGTGCTGATACTTGATCACACAATCTGGAATCAATGAAAACAATCGTTCCGTTTGGAGGATTTGATCCTTTGGCGTCTTCAGGTTTTACATTTCCTCGCCGTGACAGACGGTAACTTTATTTTGAAACATTGAGACAGGATCCACGTGCACAGCTTCCTGTTGGGGTCCAAACGGCGGCGATGTGTTCAGGGTCGTGGGAATGATGGGAATCAAGATTAAAGAAACCCGTTGCGTCGTCGCCACCAGCCATCCCCAAAGCATCATGGGAACTGTAGTCGGAGCCTGTTGATGTTGTGTTCGCCGTGACGGGCGGGGTCAGTCCAGGGCCAGGAGCGGCGTGCTGGTGTCGCGTCCCGTCTGTCGGAGGGTTCCGGGTTCCGCCGCCGACCGGGACCTGGGGCGGGACAAACGAGAGCGTTAGGGCGTGGCTAATGCAGCTCCACCCCCTCCTCTGATTGGATGACACGTTAGCCGAGGACGCTAGCGAGGACTCCACAGAGCGGCGCGCGGTTAGCTTCAGGGGCTGTTCCAGCTCGTGGACGGCGTCCAAAAGTAACGGGACGCCTGTCTGTGTTAGCGGACAAGCTAGCGCTCTGGGGAGGGGGGCGGCGCACCTCTTCATCGCGTCTCCTCCTCCGTTCTCCCTGACGTGCAGGGCGTGGTAGGTCAGCGTGTACTCCGCCTCGTCGCTGTAGTCCGGCCCAGCAGCGACCGCGCCCACGTCGTACGGCGGCAGCGTCCCCCCCAGCTCTGACGGCAGGCGGTCGGGACGCACCAGCTGGTGCAGCGATGTCAGGTTGTTCCCGTGGAGGAAGATCTGAGGAGGAGGAGGCGGGGTCAGGGGAGGGCGGGGTCAGGGGAGGGCGGGGTCAGGGGGAGGGCGGGGTCAGGGGAGGGCGGGGTCAGGGGAGGGCGGGACGGACGCTGCCTCACCCTCTTCCTGGTCTTGTCCTTGTGTCTGTATGTGTGTGTGTGTCACACACACACACACACACACACACACACATCTGGCGGTCACGTGTCCAATCCACGCAGATTCCCGTTAGACACCAAGGAAACGTAAATTCCCGGGATGTCTGTTCAAACCGGAGACGTGACGTCACGGAAGATCAGGCGGGAAGACGCGCGTGACGGTGGGCACGGGGCGTCCTTGAGGATCATGGGTAGAAAAACCAAGACGCGTTTTCACGCATGAGACGTCAGGAGCCCCTCCGAAGGTCCGCGTTTCAAAATAAACCGCCATACTTCCGGTCACTCCTGTCGGAGTAAAAGCTGTTTGAATGGTTTCAGATGAGAACTCGGGTTTTATTCTGTTTTTCTTTATCCAGATGCAAAGACGGAGGTCTGGACAGCAGCTGGACCCCACCAACATTTATCCAGGTGATCAGAAAGACACCTGATTTAATGATTGTTTATTCATCAATAGATCTGTTTGTTTATTTTTCTCTCTTTCATCGTGTGTTAATAACAGCAGTTATATCAACTGGACTAAGTTCAGATTTGATCAAGAGACGCCCACAGAGCCCAAGCTTTTATTTTGGAGGAGGCTGCGCTGCAGCAGTTGTCATCCTCTTTCCGGTTTCCCCATCAGCCTGACTACGTCATCCTGTTAGACAGCAGATGACGGCCGCGCGCGTCAACCCAGACGGATTTTAGGTTGTACGAGCACGCGCTGGCCAACGGGCACGCGCATATATAATGTTTATAGAAGAGTGTTTTAATTTGTTTCCATCGGATTTATTTTATTTTAAATTCTTTTTTCCCTTCAGTTACTGATCTATTGATTGACGTGTCCTCTGAAATACCCCCCCCCTTTTGAGTCGTCGTTTTCTTTGTCAAATAAAGTCAACCGGAAGTGCCCGGTCTCTTTAATAAACAGCTCCAAACGAGTGCGGGGGGCTTTTATTTTGAAGGCGGAAGCTCCCTTCTCACGACTGTTGCGTATTTCCGGTTGTCCTAACGTCCACCCAACGGAGGAGCGTCTCAGCTGCGTTATAACGTCTGTGCGCCTTCACAGCTCATTTCAGCGACACTAAGTCGTCCGTGTCTGTCCGGTTAACGTCCTCCAATCGCTGTCGGCGCGCGACAAACCGCTGGAATCCGTCTCCAGCCGTTTCATTGGTCAGATCAGTGTGCTAACGTTAGCTCATCGGCTAGCCGCCATTCAGCCTCCAAGCTCAGAGTCCGGCTGTTTTTAACTTAAAATCATGGATCAATCAGGAATGACCGCAGAAACAGCAAAGGTAAGCCCCGCCCCCCAGTTCCACCGCGTGACTCCCAGCTAAACGGGTTAGCTAGGTTAGCTTCTGCTAGCTGCCGACCACCGGCGGCTCGCGGGCAGCAGCTGTCCGACAGCCGTGTTTTAAAATAATTCATGACGTCACCAGTTACACCGATGACGTCAGAGCTATGCTGACACTCTGTTTCTCTGTTTAGCGCTAACGGTTAGCATCAGAGTCAGCAGAAATAGGAGTTGATCAGGAAGGAGATCTGTTTCCGGTATGTAATGTCCCGGTAACGGCGACACCCGGCTGTCAGACCGGGACCTGGAGCCCCGGTGACGTCAGGACTTAAGGGGGCGGGGCTAACTCGGACATGCCTGAACATGTCTCTGACCCGCTGGCTGTTCCGGTGACGTTTCACAGGGGGCGGAGCCGCTGGGCGGGGCCTGTCAGTAGCCAGAACAGGATTAGCCGTGACGTCATTAGAAAGCCGTCTGGCTGGCTCGCCCTGGTCACATGACTACCTTCTTAAAGGGGCCGCTCTGGTCGCTAACAGAATACATTTCCGCTAAACTGAAGCTACCAAGCTAGCAGAACCATCAAAATCAAACGATGTGATGTTACGAGGACGCTGCTAATAAAGTTGATACAAACTGTCATCAAGTTTATTATTGGATTTAGAAAACAAAAAGGTTTTCTGCTGGCTGTATTTTATTTAGCTGGAGTTATCGGCCACGCCTTAAAGGCGGTCCATGACGTTAAACCGGTTAGAAACTAGTAGTTAGCTAGTAAACCAATCAGAAGTCAGTTCTATCTGTGGAACTTGGTCGTTAGCTCTATTAATATCCAGTAGCATGAGTCCCATGAGCCACCAAGGCGTTAGCTCGCTAATAACTGTTAGCATCTTGAGGCTGGGGGTGTGTCCAGCACCGGGGGCTCTGCGGTCTCGTTCCATTCAGTGTTGATCTGGAGCTTTTACTCCGTCATGCGGAATGTGGGATGATGTTTGTGGGTTGTGTGCCCCACCCAGGGCCCGTGGGGGCCAGCGGCGCCGGCGGCCCCGCCCTGCTCTCTGGCGGACGTGATGAGCGAACAGCTGGCCCGCCAGCTGGAGGAGGAGGACCACCCCTTCCCAGCCACCGGGTAAGCCTCCGCCCTTCAGTTAGCGTCTGCTAGCGTCCATTAGCGTCCGCCCCCCCTTCACTGCTGTGGTGTTGCGTTCCAGCCCCGCCCCCGGCCCTCCGGACGCGGCGTGCGACACGACCAGCGACCTGATGCTGGCCCAGGTGCTGCAGCTGCAGTTCGACCGCGAGTTCGACGAGCAGCTGCGGCGCGAGGAGAGGAAGTTCAACGGCGACAGCAAAGGTAGGACCCCCCTCCCCCCACCGCCTGGCGCCGCCCCCGTCGTGTGACGCGTGCTAACAGGAAGTCCCCCCCCAGTGTCCATCTCCTTCGAGAACTACCGGATGGTCCACCCCTACGAGGACAGCGACAGCTCCGAGGACGAGGTGGACTGGCAGGACACCCGACACGACCCCTACCGCGCCGGTAAGCTCAGGGGGCGGGGCCCGCGCCCCCCGATGTTTCTGACGCCCTGCGGTTGTCCCCCCCCCCCTCAGAGAAACCCCAGACCGCCCCCAGGAGGGGCTTCGCCGGGAAGGGCAAGAACATCACGACCAAGCATGACGAGGTCGCCTGCGGCCGCAAGAACACGGCGCGCATGGACAACGTAAGACACCCCCCCCCCATCATCAGCACGCACACACACACAGTTCTGACTGTCTGCTGCCCCCCCCCAGTTTGCTCCGGAGGTCCACGTGGGGGACGGGGTGGGCATGGACCTGAAGCTGTCCAATCAGGTGTTCAACGCGCTGAAGCAGCACGTCCACAGCGAGCAGCGCCGCAGCGCCCGGCTGCACGACAAGAAGGAGCACTCCACCGCCGTACGTCAGCGAGCCGCCGCCGCCTGACTGGGCCCCGCCCCGCCTCACGCTCTCACCCCCCACTCTCCCCTCAGGAACAGGCCGTGGACCCCCGGACCCGCCTCCTGATGTTCAAGATGGTGAGCGCCGGCGTGCTGGAGAACATCAACGGCTGCATCAGCACCGGGAAGGAGTCGGTGGTGTTCCACGCCGACGGGGGCAGGTGGGTGGAGCCGTCCGCGTCCGACCGGGGTCAGAGCGCCGGGCCGCCTCTGAACTGTCACGTGTGTGTGTGTCAGCCTGGAGGACACGCCCGTCCCACAGGAAGTGGTGCTGAAGGTGTTCAAGACCACCCTGAACGAGTTCAGGAACCGCGACCGCTACATCAAGGACGACTACCGCTTCATCGACCGCTTCAGCAAGCTCAACCCCCGCAAGATCATCCGCCTGTGGGCCGAGAAGGAGATGCACAACCTGAGCAGGTAAGCCCCGCCTCCCGGCGCCACCCCCGTCCTGGGGGGGGCGTTCTGATCCCTGCGTTTGTCCTGTCAGGATGAGGAAGGCGGGCGTCCCGTGTCCCGACGTGGTGCTGCTGAGGAAGCACATCCTGGTCATGTCCTTCATCGGCCGCGACCACGTCCCCGCCCCCAAGCTCAAGGACGCAGCGCTGAGCCCGGAGGACATGGCCGACGCCTACCAGCAGGTGCTGCAGGTGAGTCGGCCCCGCCCCCGCAGGTGTGAGCCGGTTCCCTGGTGACGCGCTAACCGCCCCCCCCTGCAGCTGATGCAGGTTCTGTTCCAGGACTGTAACCTGGTCCACGCCGACCTCAGCGAGTACAACATCCTGTGGCATGATGGGAAGGTAGGGCGGGCCGCGCCGCTGGTGAGTCTGGAGCCCCGCCCACACTGCTCTGAGTAACGCCCCTTTTGTGCCGCAGGCGTGGCTGATCGACGTCAGCCAATCCGTGGAGCCCACCCACCCCCACGGCCTGGAGTTCCTCTTCAGGGACTGCAGGAACGTCTCCACGGTAACGACCGGGCGGGGCAGGCGGGGTTACCGGGGCGATGAGCGATTCGGCTAACGGGCGCGTTCTCTCCTCAGTTCTTCCAGAAGAGGGGAGTGGGCGGGGCCATGAGCGCCTTCCAGCTGTTCAACGCCGTCTCCGGTCTGGACGTCCCGGTGGGGGAGGAGAACGAGGCGGAGTTTATCGCCGAGGTAACGGCAGTGGGCGTGTCTCATTCATGTGTTGGGGGGGTGAGAGGTGTTTCCAGGCTCAGCTCCGCCCTGCTCCCCCACAGATTGTGGCGCTGGAGAAGAGGAACGAAGATCACGTCCAGCGGCGCGGGAAGAAGGCGTTCCCCGCTGCCGCCGAGGAGGCCGGCCCCCCGCTGGAGCCCGACGCCCACGACTAGCGGCAGCTAACGCTCTCTGCACCGCCCCGTCGTGTTGAAAACCAAGTGGAGGCCACGCCCCACCCAGCCCAGTCGCCAATCGCCTCCTTCAAACAAGCAGGACTGAGCTCCGCCCCCTGGGAGGAGGGAGGAGCTTCAGGGAGTCAGCTGAAAACGGGGGCTCCGTGTTTTCTGACGCTCGTCCTGGTTTGTGTTTTAATAAGAATCGCTGCTAAAGTTTAAAGGCTCCCGCCCCGCTGGAGGACACGCCCCTCTGGATGGCACGCCCCCTCAGGTTCCAAATGGTTTGAATACTTCAGTCAGGTGAACCGACCGCTCGCATCTCCGTCCACCGCCAGACGAGACCGTCAATCAAACACACCCTCCTCTAGCACCAGACCGTCAATCAAACACACCCTCCTCTAGTACCCGACCGTCAATCATACACACACCCCTCTAGTACCAGACTGTCAATCAAGCACACCCTCCTCTAGTACCAGACCGTCAATCAAGCACACCCTGCTGACAGCTACTGTTTTCACACGTGATGACTGGCGTGTTCCGCTGGAGCAGCATGACCCGGTCTCGTCTGGACGGTGAACATTCGTTTTATTGATCAATCAGGTAGAGCTGGAGCGGTGGGGTCAGACAGGAAGTGGGGTGACGTCACTGGCGACGTGAGCGGGGTCCGTCTGACGAGCGCCTCGAATCTTAATGTGTTGTCAGACTTTTAATTTGAAATAAAAGCTTTTCTGTCCACATCTGTCTGTCGTCATTCCGATCAGATCAATAGCTGATCAGTTGTTTGACTCAGTCACAGTGACAAACGTCCATCCGCGTCACAGCACCTGACGAACTCCTCAGGGAGGCGCTTCCGCTCAGCCTTTACTCTGAAGGTCCTAGACGGAAGTGACGTCACAGGCGTTCGTCTTCCTGCTGGCCGGTGACGGGCCGGAGCCGGTGGACCGTCAGGATGGACGGGGAGTGTTACCTGGAGCTGAGCGGAAGTCCGGTGCAGTTCGAGCGCGCGACCAACGTCAACAACGTCTTCTTCGACGAGGCCAACAAGCAGGTGAGCGCGAGCCCGGCTAGTGTAGCATAGCATAGCGTTGCTAGCCGTTAGCTCAGCCGGTTAACTGCGCTGTTTAGGTTCGGTGCCGGTTAACGGAAGGGTTCTGAACGTCACCGGAGGTTACCGGCTGGTTCACCGGAAGTTACCGAGTGGCTCACCGGAGCGGAACCGACCGAATCCTAATCAGCTGTTTAACCGGATGTTGTGCTAAAGGCTAGCTTCACTGTCAACAAACAACATGCAGGTCAATGGAGACACGTGATGAGGTGGTGTGTGTGTGTGTGTGTGTGTGTGTGTGTGTGTGTGTGTGTGTGTGTGTGGATTTGACGCACACACACACTCAGGACTTCCGGTCTTCTCTCCAGGTGTTCGCGGTGCGTTCAGGTGGAGCCACAGGTGTGGTGGTCAAAGGCCCGGATGACAAGAGCAGCGTTGCCTTCAGGTACCTGAGCCCGCCTGGATGTGACTGATCACATGTATTGATCACGTGTGACTGATCACACGTATTGATCACGTGTGACTGACCACACGTATTGATCACGTGTGACTGATCACACGTATTGATCACGTGTGACTGACCACACGTATTGATCACGTGTGACTGACCACACGTATTGATCACGTGTGACTGATCACACGTATTGATCACGTGTGACTGATCACACGTATTGATCACGTGTGACTGACCACACGTATTGATCACGTGTGACTGATCACACGTATTGATCACGTGTGACTGACCACACGTATTGATCACGTGTGACTGACCACACGTATTGATCACGTGTGACTGATCACACGTATTGATCACGTGTGACTGATCACACGTATTGATCACGTGTGACTGACCACACGTATTGATCACGTGTGACTGACCACACGTATTGATCACGTGTGACTGATCACACGTATTGATCACGTGTGACTGACCACACGTATTGATCTTCTCAGGATGGACGATAAAGGAGAAGTGAAGTGCATCAAGTTCTCCATCGGAAACAAGGTCCTGGCGGTTCAGAGGACGTCCAAATCGGTGGTGAGTCATGGGGGGGATTAGGAGGTGGTGATGATGTCATCAGATGCATGACAACGTCTCATGTACCAGAGGGAGGAGACCGTCTTCTTTGATGTTTGTGGAGTAGGTGTGCAAATCCTTGGTTTTTCTGTACTTAGGAGTGGGCGTGGCTTTAGTGGTTATTAAACTGGTGGGCGTGGCTTTAGTGGTTATTAAACTGGTGGGCGTGGCTTTAGTGGTTATTAAACTGGTGGGCGTGGCTTTAGTGGTTATTAAACTGGTGGGCGTGGCTTTAGTGGTTATTAAACTGGTGGGCGTGGCTTTAGTGGTTATTAAACTGGTGGGCGTGGCTTTAGTGGTTATTAAACTGGTGGGCGTGGCTTTAGTGGTTATTCAACTGGTGGGCGTGGCTTTAGTGGTTATTAAACTGGTGGGCGTGGCTTTAGTGGTTATTAAACTGGTGGGCGTGGCTTTAGTGGTTATTAAACTGGTGGGCGTGGCTTTAGTGGTTATTAAACTGGTGGGCGTGACTTTAGTGGTTATTAAACTGGTGGGCGTGACTTTAGTGGTTATTAAACTGGTGGGCGTGGCTTTAGTGGTTATTAAAACAGGAAGTGATCACCAGTGTCAGGTCGTCTGAATGGATCTCATTTCATCTGCAGGACTTCATTAACTTCATACCCGACTACCCCCTCACAGAGTTCAGCCAGGAATGTAAGGTAGGCGTCTTATTTTGAAAGGTATCCGTTTCCTGTTTTCAGAATAAGAGCATGGTGAGCTGCGGGTGAGTTTCATGATGCACGTTTGTCTCCTGCAGACGAAGAACGCCAGCGTTCTGGGTTTCTGTTGGACCAACTGGAACGAGATCGTCTTCGTCACCGACCAGGGTATCGAGTTCTACCAGGTGGGTGGGGCGTCAGGGGCGGGACCCGGCGGGGCGAGACCCCGCGTCCAGGTGCGGTGCGTTCAGGGGCTCCGTCTCTCCTCAGGTGTTCCCAGACAAGCGCAGCCTGAAGCTGCTGAAGAGCCAGAGCATCAACGTGAACTGGTACCAGTACTGCCCTGAGACGGCCGTCATGCTGCTGTCCACCACCGTCCAGGGCAACGTCCTGCAGCCCTTCGCCTTCAGGGTGAGGGCAGACAGACTCTGGGGGTCATTCGCCCTGACCGGTTGGGTGGGAAAGAAATACAGTGGAGATAGAAACAGGGCAAGAGAGAGAGACAGACAGTGGCCTTTAGAGCAGAACAGGTTCTGCTCTGAAGGCCTGACGGGTCACCAGAAATCCTGCATCCTCAGGTCGAAGGGCCCTGGGGGCGTGATACACTTCAATAAGATCTTCAATGTCAGACGGAGCCTTACAGTGGAGAGCTTTAGATGTGATCATAAGGAGTTTGAATTGTATTCTATGATTAATCAGGAGCCAATGAGGTGACTCTAGGACAGGAGAGATGTGTTCTCTCCTCCCAGTCCAGTCAGTCAGTGGGCAGCTGATTCTGAACTAACTGTAGAGTCCTAATAGAGGAGCTAGAACAGACCATAATAAGGAATTGTAATCCAATCTAGAAGTAACAAAGACATGAATGATTTTCTCTGCGTCTTTAAAGGATAACAAACTTCTAACTTTAGTAATATTTCACAAGTGACAGAGGGCTGTCTGGGATACAGACTAGATATGAGAATCAAAGGACAGATCTTGATCAATAATCACTCCCAGGTTCCTGACTTCACTGGTGGAGGATAAACCACAGGTGTAGTAACAGGTGTAGTAACAGATGTAGTATCAGGTGTAGTAACAGGTGTAGTAACAGATGTAGTATCAGGTGTAGTATCAGGTGTAGTAACAGATGTAGTATCAGGTGTAGTATCAGGTGTAGTATCAGGTGGTGTATCAGGTGTAGTAACAGGTGTAGTAACAGATGTAGTATCAGGTGTAGTATCAGGTGTAGTAACAGGTGTAGTAACAGATGTAGTATCAGGTGTAGTATCAGGTGTAGTATCAGGTGTAGTATCAGGTGGTGTATCAGGTGTAGTAACAGGTGTAGTATCAGGTGTAGTAACAGATGTAGTATCAGGTGTAGTATCAGGTGGTGTATCAGGTGGTGTATCAGGTGTAGTAACAGGTGTAGTATCAGGTGTAGTAACAGATGTAGTATCAGGTGTAGTATCAGGTGGTGTATCAGGTGTAGTAACAGGTGTAGTAACAGATGTAGTATCAGGTGTAGTAACAGGTGTAGTAACGGGTGTAGTATCAGGTGTAGTATCAGGTGTAGTATCAGGTGTAGTAACAGGTGTAGTATCAGGTGGTGTATCAGGTGTAGTAACAGGTGTAGTAACAGGTGTAGTAACGGGTGTAGTAACAGGTGTAGTAACAGGTGTAGTATCAGGTGTAGTATCAGGTGTAGTATCAGGTGTCGTAACAGGTGTAGTATCAGGTGGTGTATCAGGTGTAGTAACAGGTGTAGTATCAGGTGGTGTATCAGGTGTAGTAACAGGTGTAGTAACAGGTGTAGTATCAGGTGTAGTATCAGGTGTAGTAACAGGTGTAGTAACAGATGTAGTATCAGGTGTAGTATCAGGTGTAGTAACAGGTGTAGTATCAGGTGGTGTATCAGGTGTAGTAACAGGTGTAGTATCAGGTGGTGTATCAGGTGTAGTAACAGGTGTAGTAACAGGTGTAGTAACAGATGTAGTATCAGGTGTAGTATCAGGTGTAGTAACAGGTGTAGTAACAGATGTAGTATCAGGTGTAGTATCAGGTGTAGTAACAGATGTAGTATCAGGTGTAGTATCAGGTGTAGTAACAGGTGTAGTAACAGGTGTAGTAACAGGTGTAGTATCAGGTGTAGTATCAGGTGTAGTAACAGATGTAGTATCAGGTGTAGTATCAGGTGTAGTAACAGGTGAAGTAACGGGTGTAGTAACAGGTGTAGTAACAGATGTAGTGTCAGGTGTAATATCAGGTGGTGCATCAGGTGTAGTAACAGGTGTAGTAACAGATGTAGTATCAGGTGTAGTATCAGGTGTAGTATCAGGTGTAGTAACAGGTGTAGTATCAGGTGTAGTATCAGGTGTAGTATCAGGTGGTGTATCAGGTGTGGTATCAGGTGTAGTATCAGGTGTAGTATCAGGTGGTGTATCAGGTTTAGTATCAGGTGTAGTATCAGGTGTAGTATCAGGTGTAGTAACAGGTGTAGTGTCAGGTGTAGTAACAGATGTAGTATCAGGTGTAGTATCAGGTGTAGTATCAGGTGGTGTATCAGGTGTAGTATCAGGTGTAGTAACAGGTGTAGTATCAGGTGTAGTATCAGGTGTAGCAACAGGTGTAGTATCAGGTGTAGTATCAGGTGTAGTAACAGGTGTAGTAACAGGTGTAATAACAGGTGTAGTAACGGGTGTAGTAACAGGTGTAGTATCAGGTGTAGTATCGGGTGTAGTAACAGGTGTAGTAACAGGTGTAGTATCAGGTGTAGTAACAGATGTATCAGGTTTAGTATCAGGTGTAATATCAGGTGTAGTATCAGGTGGTGTATCAGGTGGTGTATCAGGTGTAGTATCAGGTGTAGTAACAGGTGTAGTAACGGGTGTAGTAACGGGTGTAGTATCGGGTGTAGTAACGGGTGTAGTAACAGGTGTAGTATCAGGTGTAGTAACAGGTGGAGTATCAGGTGGTGTATCAGGTGTAGTAACAGGTGTAGTATCAGGTGTAGTATAAGGTGTAGTATCAGGTGTAGTAACAGGTGTAGTATCAGGTGTAGTATCAGGTGTAGTAACAGGTGTAGTATCAGGTGTAGTAACAGGTGTAGTATCAGGTGTAGTAACAGGTGTAGTATCAGGTGTAGTAACAGGTGTAGTAACAGGTGTAGTATCAGGTGCAGTAACAGGTGCAGTATCAGGTGTAGTAACAGGTGTAGTATCAGGTGGTGTATCAGGTGTAGTAACAGATGTAGTATCAGGTGTAGTATCAGGTGTAGTATCAGGTGTAGTATCAGGTGGTGTATCAGGTGTAGTAACAGGTGTAGTATCAGGTGTAGTAACAGATGTAGTATCAGGTGTAGTATCAGGTGTAGTATCAGGTGTAGTATCAGGTGGTGTATCAGGTGTAGTAACAGGTGTAGTAACAGGTGTAGTATCAGGTGTAGTAACGGGTGTAGTAACGGGTGTAGTAACAGGTGTAGTAACAGGTGTAGTATCAGGTGTAGTATCAGGTGTAGTAACAGGCGTAGTAACAGGCGTAGTATCAGGTGTAGTATCAGGTGTAGTATCAGGTGTAGTAACAGGTGTAGTATCAGGTGTAGTATCAGGTGGTGTATCAGGTGTAGTAACAGGTGTAGTAACAGGTGTAGTATCAGGTGTAGTAACGGGTGTAGTAACGGGTGTAGTAACAGGTGTAGTATCAGGTGTAGTATCAGGTGGTGTATCAGGTGTAGTAACAGGTGTAGTAACAGGTGTAGTATCAGGTGTAGTAACGGGTGTAGTAACGGGTGTAGTATCAGGTGTAGTATCAGCACCATCCACTGGACCTTCCGACAGTTTCTTCGGTTCACTTCTTTGTGTTTGTGATGTTCAGAGCGGGACGATGTCCAAGATGTCCAAGTTTGAGATTGAGCTGCCGGTCGTCCCCAAACCGGCCAAACTGAGTCTGTCGGAGAGAGACATCGCCATGGCAACCATGTAAGCTGTAGTGATGCTGGAGTGGCTTCATCCTGATGTTTTCGTTCAGTTTATTTTTTAGTTCTTTTCATTTCTTTTCCACGTTGTTGATAGAACTTTGACTGTTGTTTACTCTCGTGTGTTTTCACTCTGGTGTTTGCTGCCTTCCTTTCTCCTCCTTCAATCTGTCTCTGTCTACATTGATGTTACTGGCTATTGAGTGTACTACACACACACACTCTGATGACTAACAGCTGTGGGGGGGTCTCCAGCTATGGCCAGCTGTTTGTCATGTACCTGAAGCATCACTCCAGGACGGCCAACAGCCCCGGCGCCGAGGTGGTTCTGTACCACCTGCCCAGGTACACACACACACTTCCTGCATGGTGACATCACCAGCGCTGTGTGTGATGTCATAGTCTAATGTGTGTGTGTGTGTGTGTGTGTGTGTGTGTGTGTCAGGGAGGGGGCGTGTAAGAAGAGTCACGTGCTGAAGCTGAACACCACGGGGAAGTTCGCCCTGAACATCGTGGACAACCTGGTGGTGGTGCATCACCAGAGCACACAGGTGGGTGGGGCCAACGGCTGAGTGGGCGGGGCCATGGTGCTCAGAGTACCGCAAGGCCGACAGTCCGACTGCTGCTCTGTCCCCATTTCTGTCGCCAGACATCCCTGATCTACGACATCAAGCTGAAGGACCCAGACGGTTCTGTCAACACACACCAACCCGTCCTACCGGCACGCTCCATACACCCCTACAGGATCCCTCTGTCAGGTACACACACACCCCTACAGGATCCCTCTGTCAGGTACACACACACCCCTACAGGATCCCTCTGTCAGGTACACACACCCCTACAGGATCCCTCTGTCAGGTACACACACACCCCTACAGGATCCCTCTGTCAGGTACACACACACCCCTACAGGATCCCTCTGTCAGGTACACACACACACCCCTACAGGATCCCTCTGTCAGGTACACACACACCCCATACGGGATCCCTCTGTCAGGTACACACACACCCCTACAGGATCCCTCTGTCAGGTACACACACACCCCTACAGGATCCCTCTGTCAGGTACACACACACCCCTACAGGATCCCTCTGTCAGGTACACACACACCCCTACAGGATCCCTCTGTCAGGTACACACACACCCCTACAGGATCCCTCGGTCAGGTACACACACACCTCTATAGGATCCCTCTGTCAGGTACAAACACACCCTGACAGGATCCCTCTGTCAGGTACACACACACCCCTACAGGATCCCTCTGTCAGGTACACACACACCCCTATAGGATCCCTCTGTCAGGTACACACACACCCCTACAGGATCCCTCTGTCAGGTACACACACACCCCTACAGGATCCCTCTGTCAGGTACACACACACCCCATACGGGATCCCTCTGTCAGGTACACACACACCCCTACAGGATCCCTCTGTCAGGTACACACACACCCCTACAGGATCCCTCTGTCAGGTACACACACACCCCTACAGGATCCCTCTGTCAGGTACACACACACCCCTACAGGATCCCTCTGTCAGGTACACACACACCTCTATAGGATCCCTCTGTCAGGTACACACACACACACCCCTACAGGATCCCTCTGTCTGGTACACACACACCTCTATAGGATCCCTCTGTCAGGTACACACACACCCCTACAGGATCCCTCTGTCTGGTACACACACACCTCTATAGGATCCCTCTGTCAGGTACACACACACCCCTACAGGATCCCTCTGTCAGGTACACACACACCCCTACAGGATCCCCCTGTCTGGTACACACACACCCCTACAGGATCCCTCTGTCAGGTACACACACACCCCTACAGGATCCCTCTGTCTGGTACACACACACCCCTACAGGATCCCTCTGTCAGGTACACACACACCCCTATAGGATCCCTCTGTCTGGTACACACACACACCCCTACAGGATCCCTCTGTCTGGTACACACACACCTCTATAGGATCCCTCTGTCAGGTACACACACACCCCTACAGGATCCCTCTGTCAGGTACACACACACCCCTACAGGATCCCTCTGTCAGGTACACACACACCCCTACAGGATCCCTCTGTCTGGTACACACACACACCCCTACAGGATCCCTCTGTCTGGTACACACACACCTCTATAGGATCCCTCTGTCAGGTACACACACACCCCTACAGGATCCCTCTGTCAGGTACACACACACCCCTACAGGATCCCTCTGTCAGGTACACACACACCC
>CM023624.1:53706-93706 GCA_013358685.1 Antennarius maculatus
GTTCCTCTGGTGTCACTGGTTCCTCTGGTGTCTGTGGTTCCTCTGGTGTCACTGGTTCCTCTGGTTCCACTGGATTCACTGGTTCCTCTGGTGTCACTGGTTCCTCTGGTGTCACTGGTTCCTCTGGTTCCACTGGATTCACTGGTTCCTCTGGTGTCACTGGTTCCTCTGGTGTCACTGGTTCCACTGGTGTCACTGGTTCCTCTGGTGTCACTGGTGTCACTGGTTCCTCTGGTGTCACTGGTTCCTCTGGTGTCACTGGTTCCTCTGGTTCCACTGGATTCACTGGTTCCTCTGGTTTCAGGTGGCCATGACAACGTGTCGGCCAGGAAGTTCCTGGACGCGGCGCAGCAGACGGGGGACCAGATGCTGTTCTACACCGTCTTCAGGTCGTTCCAGCAGAGGAACCAGCGGCTGAGAGGAAGTCCCAGCTTCAACCCCGGTGAGGCTCCACCGCCGTCACACGGCCCCCACCGGGTCAATGGCCCCCACCAAATGGAACGTTTCTGTTTTTTCCTGAATACATTGCCAAACGTTTCAGTCAGTATCAGTTATCAATATTATTATTTATGGTCATTGATTTCTTGTAAAGGTCAACCTTTGTTTTCTCATCATCGTGTTTTGTTTGTTTTTACAATTTTCTCGTCATTTAAAATAATCTGAAGATCCTTCGTTTCAAAACACCTGTAGTTCTGCAATCAATCGCTGCTGATCAATCGATCGATCAGGTTTCATCTGAGCATCACTTTTCTGTTGACTTAAATCGGTTTTTGTTTGGCTGATCAGATATTGATTGGTGACTTTCAGTCACGCCTGTGGACCAATCAGCTGCTGTGACATCATCACCTGTGTGTGTGTTTGGACAGGTGAGCACTGCGAGGAACACGTGGTTCACTTCAAGCAGCTGTTTGGGGATCAGGCGCTGATGAAGCCCTCCACCGCCTGAGCCTCCAGACCAGGACTCACGCGTTGGAGAGCAGGAGAGCATCTGATTGGCTGACAGACCGACACGGTGAATGAGGTCACTTCTACTTCCTGTTTGTTTGCACCCGGTCCGGGTCTCATGGACCAGCTGATTGATTTTGTTTAAATTAATTCTTAATAATTCCTTTGGACCGTCGAGCTGCTTCACATATTTTTGGTAATAAAGAATATTTCTCTGAATATTTGGACTTTTGAAATGTTAACATTTATTCTTCAGTAAATATTAAAACTTTATTCCCAAAAGAGTGACTTTTTTTTAATTTGAAAATGTAAATACAGATAATCCTCAACTTGCATTCGATTTATGAACATTTGTACATGCTAACAAACGCGATTCACCACATTTGACTCGTCCTGCAGTTCCCCTTTCTGCCACAACTCCCATGGGGGCAGCACTACTGGGTTCACACAGCTCCAACACTCGTGCCCCCGTCTTTATTCTTGTACGTCTGAGCAGCTCAGTTTTGTACTTGTATACGAAACCACAAGACGAGTACGGATCGCAGTCGTAACAAACGTCAGGTTGAATCAGTGAATGAAGTGTGTCACAATCAAAAAGCTGAGCACCGGTGAGAAAATGGCTGAAGTCAATGTCGGTCGACGATCGGAACAATTTACAAGGACTGCGTAATGGGACGGGCGGAAAGCATCTCCAAGAAAACGGTGAAAGCCATCGAAGAGACGGTTAAACGTCAAAACTTCCATCCATGTGGATCGAACATCAGAAAAGACTGACAGCCCTTTATCTGGACCTGCGTCCACTAGAGGGAGACACCGAGCATTTCTCTAAGTGACTATCAACATGACCCGTCAGATGACAGCTACACCCGCTCCCTCCTCTACTCAAGGTACGTTACGGTACTGCAGGAGTTAGGGTTAGGTCAAGGAAAGATGTTTTTTAAGCCTGACTGGTGGGAAAAAAATTTTTCACTCAATGACAACAAAACAAACATTTTTGTCCCTCCAACGAAAAAAATTGCTTGACCCACCGATCAACAAAAAAAATGTGTTTGACCCCCCGGTCAACAAAAAAAAATATTTTGGACCTACCAATCTAAAAAATTTTTTTTGACCCGCCGGTCAACAAAAAAAATGTGTTTGACCTGCTAGTCCAACAATTTTTTGTTTGACCCGCCGGTCAACAAAAACAAACATTTTGGACCTACCAATCTAAAAATATTTTTTTGACCCGCCGGTCAACAAAAAAAATGTTTTGACCTGCCAATCTAAAAATATTTTTCTGACCCGCCGGTCAAAAAAAAGAAATATTTTGGACCTACCAATCTAAAAATATTTTTCTGACCCGCCGGGCAACAAAATAAAATATTTTTCTGACCCGCCGGTCAACAAAAAAATAATTTTGTGACCCGCCGGTCAACAAAAACAAATATTTTTCTGACCCGCCGGTCAACAAAAAAATAATTTTCTGACCCGCCGGTCAACAAAAAAAATGTTTTGACCTACCAATCTAAAAATATTTTTTTGACCCACCGGTCAACAAAAAAAATATTTTTCTGACCCGCCGGTCAAAAAAAACAAATATTTTGGACCAACCAATCTAAAAATATTTTTTTGACCCACCGGTCAACAAAAAAAATATTTTTCTGACCCGCCGGTCAAAAAAAACAAATAGTTTGGACCTACCAATCTAAAAATATTTTTCTGACCCATCGGTCAACAAAAAAAATGTGTTTGACCTACCAATCTAAAAATATTTTTCTGACCCGCCGGTCAAAAAAAAGAAATATTTTGGACCTACCAATCGAAAAATATTTTTCTGACCCACCGGTCAACAAAAAAAATGTTTTGACCTACCAATCTCAAAATATTTTTCTGACCCGCCGGTCAAAAAAAAGAAATATTTTGGACCTACCAATCTAAAAATATTTTTCTGACCCGCCGGTCAACAAAATAAAATATTTTTCTGACCCGCCGGTCAACATAAAAAAATAGTTTGGACCTACCAATCGAAAAATATTTTTCTGACCCACCGGTCAACAAAAAAAATGTGTTTGACCTGCTAGTCCAACAATTTTTTGTTTGACCCGCCGGTCAACAAAAAAAATGTTTTGACCTACCAATCTAAAAATATTTGTCTGACCCGCCGGTCAACAAAACATAATATTTTGGACCTACCAATCTAAAAATTTTTTTTGACCGGCGGGTCAACAAAAAAAATGTTTTGACCTGCCAATCTAAAAATATTTTTCTGACCCGCCGGTCAACAAAAAAAATGTGTTTGACCTGCTAGTCCAACAATTTTTTGTTTGACCCGCCGGTCAACAAAAAAATGTTTTGACCTACCAATTTAAAAATATTTTTTTGACCCGCCGGTTAACAAAAACAAATATTTTGGACCTACCAATCTAAAAATATTTTTTTGACCCGCCGGTCAAAAAAAAAATAATTTTCTGACCCGCCAGTCAACAAAAAAAATGTTTTGACCTACCAATCTAAAAAATTTTTTGGACCCGCCGGTCAACAAAAAAAATGTTTTGACCTGCCAATATAAAAATATTTTTCTGACCCCCCGGTCAAAAAAAAGAAATATTTTGGACCTACCAATCTAAAAATATTTTTCTGACCCGCCGGTCAACAAAATAAAATATTTTTCTGACCCGCCGGTCAACATAAAAAAATAGTTTGGACCTACCAATCGAAAAATATTTTTCTGACCCGCCGGTCAACAAAACATAATATTTTGGACCTACCAATCTAAAAATTTTTTTTGACCCGCTGGTCAACAAAAAAATGTTTTGACCTACCAATCTAAAAATATTTTTTTGACCCGTCGGTCAAAAAAAAAGAATATTTGTCTGACCCGCCGGTCAAAAAAAAAAAAATTTTATGACCCGCCGGTCAAAAAAATAATAATTTTGGACCAACCAATCTAAAAATATTTTTTTGACCCACCGGTCAACAAAAAAAATATTTTTCTGACCCGCCAGTCAACAAAATAAAATATTTTTCTGACCCGCCGGTCAACATAAGAAAATATTTTGGACCTATCAATCTTAAAATATTTTTCTGACCCACCGGTCAACAAAAAAAATGTGTTTGACCTACCAATCTAAAAATATTTGTCTGACCCGCCGGTCAACAAAACATAATATTTTGGACCTACCAATCTAAAAATTTTTTTTGACCGGCGGGTCAACAAAAAAAATGTTTTGACCTGCCAATCTAAAAATATTTTTCTGACCCGCCGGTCAACAAAAAAAATGTGTTTGACCTGCTAGTCCAACAATTTTTTGTTTGACCCGCCGGTCAAAAAAAAAATGTTTTGACCTACCAATCTAAAAATATTTTTCTGACCCGCCGGTCAACAAAAACAAATATTTTGGACCTACCAATCTAAAAATATTTTTTTGACCCGCCGGTCAAAAAAATAATAATTTTCTGACCCGCCGGTCAACAAAAAAAATGTTTTGACCTACCAATCTAAAAATTTTTTTTGACCCGCCGGTCAACAAAAAAAATGTTTTGACCTACCAATATAAAAATATTTTTTTGACCCACCGGTCAACAAAAAAATATTTTTCTGACCCGCCAGTCAACAAAAAAAAAATTTTTTGACCCGCCGGTCAACAAAGAAAATGTTTTGACCTACCAATCTAAAAATATTTTTCTGACCCGCCGGTCAACAAAACATAATATTTTGGACCTACCAATCTAAAAATTTTTTTTGACCCGCCGGTCAACAAAAAAAATGTTTTGACCTACCAATCTAAAAATATTTTTTTGACCCACCGGTCAACAAAAAAAATATTTTTATGACCCGCCAGTCAACAAAAAAAAAATTTTCTGACCCGCCGGTCAAAAAAAAGAAATATTTTGGACCTACCAATCTAAAAATATTTTTCTGACCCGCCGGTCATCAAAATAAAATATTTTTCTGACCCGCCGGTCAACATAAAAAAATAGTTTGGACCTACCAATCAAAAAATATTTTTCTGACCCACCGGTCAACAAAAAAAATGTGTTTGACCTGCTAGTCCAACAATTTTTTGTTTGACCCGCCGGTCAACAAAAAAATGTTTTGACCTACCAATCTAAAAATATTTTTCTGACCCGCCGGTCAACAAAAAAAAATATTTTGGACCTACCAATCTAAAAATATTTTTATGACCCGCCGGTCAAAAAAAAAAAAATTTTCTGACCCGCCGGTCAACAAAAAAAATGTTTTGACCTACCAATCTAAGAATATTTTTCTGACCCGCCGGTCAACAAAAAAAATGTTTTGACAAGACAAACTAAAAATATTTTTATGACCCGCCGGTCAAAAAAAAAAAATATTTTGGACCTACCAATCTAAAAATATTTTTCTGACCCGCCGGTCAACAAAATAAAATATTTTTCTGACCCGCCGGTCAACAAAATAAAATATTTTTCTGACCCGCCGGTCAACATAAAAAAATAGTTTGGACCTACCAATCGAAAAATATTTTTCTGACCCGCCGGTCAACAAAACATAATATTTTGGACCTACCAATCTAAAAATTTTTTTTGACCCGCTGGTCAACAAAAAAATGTTTTGACCTACCAATCTAAAAATATTTTTTTGACCCGTCGGTCAAAAAAAAAGAATATTTGTCTGACCCGCCGGTCAAAAAAAAAAAAATGTTCTGACCCGCCGGTCAAAAAAAAGAAATATTTTGGACCTACCAATCTAAAAATATTTTTCTGACCCGCCGGTCATCAAAATAAAATATTTTTTTGACCCGCCGGTCAACATAAAAAAATAGTTTGGACCTACCAATCGAAAAATATTTTTCTGACCCACCGGTCAACAAAAAAAATGTGTTTGACCTGCTAGTCCAACAATTTTTTGTTTGACCCGCCGGTCAACAAAAAAATGTTTTGACCTACCAATCTAAAAATATTTTTCTGACCCGCCGGTCAACAAAAACAAATATTTTGGACCTACCAATCTAAAAATATTTTTTTGACCCGCCGGTCAAAAAAAAAATAATTGTCTGACCCGCCGGTCAACAAAAAAAATGTTTTGACCTACCAATCTAAGAATATTTTTCTGACCCGCCGGTCAACAAAAAAAATGTTTTGACCTGCCAAACTAAAAATATTTTTCTGACCCGCCGGTCAAAAAAAAGAAATATTTTGGACCTACCAATCTAAAAATATTTTTCTGACCCGCCGGTCAACAAAATAAAATATTTTTCTGACCCGCCGGTCAACAAAAATAAATATTTTGGACCTACCAAACTAAAAAATTTTTTTTGACCCGTCAGTCGACAAAAAAGAATATTTGTCTGACCCGCCGGTCAAAAAAAAAAATGTTTTGACCTACCAATCTAAAAATTTTTTTTGACCCGCCGGTCAACAAAAAAAATGTTTTGACCTACCAATCTAAAAATATTTTTTTGACCCACCGGTCAACAAAAAAAATATTTTTCTGACCCGCCAGTCAACAAAAAAAAAATTTTCTGACCCACCGGTCAAAAAAAAGAAATATTTTGGACCTACCAATCTAAAAATATTTTTCTGACCCGCCGGTCATCAAAATAAAATATTTTTCTGACCCGCCGGTCAACATAAAAAAATAGTTTGGACCTACCAATCGAAAAATATTTTTCTGACCCACCGGTCAACAAAAAAAATGTGTTTGACCTGCTAGTCCAACAATTTTTTGTTTGACCCGCCGGTCAACAAAAAAATGTTTTGACCTACCAATCTAAAAATATTTTTCTGACCCGCCGGTCAACAAAAAAAATGTTTTGACCTACCAATCTAAGAATATTTTTCTGACCCGCCGGTCAACAAAAAATAATATTTTGGACCTACCAATCTAAAAATTTTTTTTGACCCGCCGGTCAACAAAAAAAATGTTTTGAACTGCCAAACTAAAAATATTTTTCTGACCCGCCGGTCAAAAAAAAAAAATATTTTGGACCTACCAATCTAAAAATATTTTTCTGACCCGCCGGTCAACAAAATAAAATATTTTTCTGACCCGCCGGTCAACATAAAAAAATAGTTTGGACCTACCAATCTAAAAATATTTTTCTGACCCACCGGTCAACAAAAATAAATATTTTGGACCTACCAATCTAAAAAATTTTTTTGACCCACCGGTCAAAAAAAAATATTTTGGACCTACCAATCTAAAAATATTTTTCTGACCCGCCGGTCAACAAAATAAAATATTTTTCTGACCCGCCGGTCAACAAAAAAAAATATTTTGGACCTACCAATCGAAAAATATTTTTCTGACCCACCGGTCAACAAAAAAAATGTGTTTGACCTGCTAGTCCAACAATTTTTTGTTTGACCCGCCGGTCAAAAAAAAAAAAATTTTCTGACCCGCCGGTCAACAAAAAAAATGTTTTGACCTACCAATCTGAAAATTTTTTTTGACCCGCCGGTTAACAAAAAAAATGTTTTGACCTGCCAATCTAAAAATATTTTTCTGACCCGCCGGTCAAAAAAAAAAAATATTTTGGACCTACCAATCTAAAAATATTTTTCTGACCCGCCGGTCAACAAAATAAAATATTTTTCTGACCCGCCGGTCAACATAAAAAAATAGTTTGGACCTACCAATCTAAAAATATTTTTCTGACCCACCGGTCAACAAAAAAAATGTGTTTGACCTGCTAGTCCAACAATTTTTTGTTTGACCCGCCGGTCAACAAAAAAAATGTTTTGACCTACCAATCTAAAAATATTTTTCTGACCCGCCGGTCAACAAAAACAAATATTTTGGACCTACCAATCTAAAAATATTTTTCTGACCCGCCGGTCAACAAAAACAAATATTTAGGACCTACCAATCTAAAAATATTTTTTTGACCCGCCGGTCAAAAAAAAAAAAATTTTCTGACCCGCCGGTCAACAAAGAAAATGTTTTGACCTACCAATCTAAAAATATTTTTCTGACCCGCCGGTCAACAAAACATAATATTTTGGACCTACCAATCTAAAAATTTTTTTTGACCCACCGGTCAACAAAAAAAATATTTTTCTGACCCGCCAGTCAACAAAAAAAAAATTTTCTGACCCGCCGGTCAAAAAAAAATATTTTGGACCTACCAATCTAAAAATATTTTTCTGACCCGCCGGTCATCAAAATAAAATATTTTTCTGACCCGCCGGTCAACATAAAAAAATAGTTTGGACCTACCAATCGAAAAATATTTTTCTGACCCACCGGTCAACAAAAAAAATGTGTTTGACCTGCTAGTCCAACAATTTTTTGTTTGACCCGCCGGTCAACAAAAAAATGTTTTGACCTACCAATCTAAAAATATTTTTCTGACCCGCCGGTCAACAAAAAATAATATTTTGGACCTACCAATCTAAAAATTTCTTTTGACCCGCCGGTCAACAAAAAAAATATTTTGACCTGCCAAACTAAAAATATTTTTCTGACCCGCCGGTAAACAAAAACAAATATTTTGGACCTACCAATCTAAAGATATTTTTTTGACCCGCCGGTCAAAAAAAAAATAATTTTCTGACCCGCCGGTCAACAAAAAAAATGTTTTGACCTACCAATCTAAGAATATTTTTCTGACCCGCCGGTCAACAAAACATAATATTTTGGACCTACCAATCTAAAAATTTTTTTTGACCCGCCGGTCAACAAAAAAAATATTTTGACCTGCCAAACTAAAAATATTTTTCTGACCCGCCGGTCAAAAAAAAGAAATATTTTGACCTACCAATCTAAAAATATTTTTCTGACCCGCCGGTCAACAAAATAAAATATTTTTCTGACCCGCCGGTCAACATAAAAAAATAGTTTGGACCTACCAATCTAAAAAATTTTTTTTGACCCGTCAGTCGACAAAAAAGAATATTTGTCTGACCCGCCGGTCAACAAAAAAAAAATTTTTCTGACCTGCCGGTCAAAAAAAAAAAATTTTTTGACCTACCAATCTAAAAATATTTTTCTGACCCGCCGGTCAACAAAACATAATATTTTGGACCTACCAATCTAAAAATTTTTTTTGACCCGCCGGTCAACAAAAAAAATGTTTTGACCTACCAATCTAAAAATATTTTTCTGACCCGCCGGTCAACAAAACATAATATTTTGGACCTACCAATCTAAAAATTTTTTTTGACCCGCCGGTCAACAAAAAAAATGTTTTGACCTACCAATCTAAAAATATTTTTTTGACCCGCCGGTCAACAAAACATAATATTTTGGACCTACCAATCTAAAAATTTTTTTTGACCCGCCGGTCAACAAAAAAAATGTTTTGACCTACCAATCTAAAAATATTTTTTTGACTCACCGGTCAACAAAAAAAATATTTTTCTGACCCGCCAGTCAACAAAAAAAAAATTTTCTGACCCGCCGGTCAAAAAAAAGAAATATTTTGGACCTACCAATCTAAAAATATTTTTCTGACCCGCCGGTCAAAAAAAAAAAATATTTTTCTGACCCGCCGGTCAACATAAAAAAATAGTTTGGACCTGCCAATCGAAAAATATTTTTCTGACCCACCGGTCAACAAAAAAAATGTGTTTGACCTGCTAGTCCAACAATTTTTTGTTTGACCCGCCGGTCAACAAAAAAATGTTTTGACCTACCAATCTAAAAATATTTTTCTGACCCGCCGGTCAACAAAAAAAAATATTTTGGACCTACCAATCTAAGAATATTTTTCTGACCCGCCGGTCAACAAAAAAAATGTTTTGACCTGCCAATCTAAAAATATTTTTTTGACCCGTCGGTCAACAAAAAAGAATATTTGTCTGACCCGTCGGTCAACAAAAAAAAATATTTTTCTGACCCGCCGGTCATCAAAATAAAATATTTTTCTGACCCGCCGGTCAACATAAAAAAATAGTTTGGACCTACCAATCGAAAAATATTTTTCTGACCCACCGGTCAACAAAAAAAATGTGTTTGACCTGCTAGTCCAACAATTTTTTGTTTGACCCGCCGGTCAACAAAAAAATGTTTTGACCTACCAATCTAAAAATATTTTTCTGACCCGCCGGTCAACAAAACATAATATTTTGGACCTACCAATCTAAAAATTTCTTTTGACCCGCCGGTCAACAAAAAAAATGTTTTGACCTGCCAAACTAAAAATATTTTTCTGACCCGCCGGTCAACAAAAACAAATATTTTGGACCTACCAATCTAAAGATATTTTTTTGACCCGCCGGTCAAAAAAAAAATAATTTTCTGACCCGCCGGTCAACAAAAAAAATGTTTTGACCAACCAATCTAAGAATATTTTTCTGACCCGCCGGTCAACAAAACATAATATTTTGGACCTACCAATCTAAAAATTTTTTTTGACCCGCTGGTCAACAAAAAAAATGTTTTGACCTACCAATATAAAAATATTTTTCTGACCCGCCGGTCAACAAAATAAAATATTTTTCTGACCCGCCGGTCAACATAAAAAAATAGTTTGGACCTACCAATCTAAAAAATTTTTTTTTACCCGTCAGTCGACAAAAAATAATATTTTTCTGACCCGCCGGTCAACAAAAAAAAAAATTTTTCTGACCTGCCGGTCAAAAAAAAAAAATGTTTTGACCTCCCAATCTAAAAATATTTTTTTGACCCGTCGGTCAACAAAAAATAATATTTTTCTGACCCGTCGGTCAACAAAAAAAAATATTTTTCTGACCCGCCGGTCAAAAAAAAAAAAATTTTCTGACCCGCCGGTCAACAAAAAAAAATATTTTGGACCTACCAATCTAAAAATATTTTTCTGACCCGCCGGTCAACAAAAAAAATGTGTTTGACCTGCTAGTCCAACAATTTTTTGTTTGACCCGCCGGTCAACAAAAAAAATGTTTTGACCTACCAATCTAAAAATATTTTTCTGACCCGCCGGTCAACAAAACATAATATTTTGGACCTACAAATCTAAAAATTTTTTTTGACCCGCCGGTCAACAAAAAAAATGTTTTGACCTGCCAATCTAAAAATATTTTTTTGACCCGTCGGTCAACAAAAAAGAATATTTGTCTGACCCGTCGGTCAACAAAAAAAAATATTTTTCTGACCCGCCGGTCAAAAAAAAAAAAATTTTCTGACCCGCCGGTCAACAAAAAAAAATATTTTGGACCTACCAATCTAAAAATATTTTTCTGACCCACCGGTCAACAAAAAAAATGTGTTTGACCTGCTAGTCCAACAATTTTTTGTTTGACCCGCCGGTCAACAAAAAAAATGTTTTGACCTACCAATCTAAAAATATTTTTCTGACCCGCCGGTCAACAAAAACAAATATTTTGGACCTACCAATCTAAAAATATTTTTTTGACCCGCCGGTCAAAAAAAAAAAAATTTTCTGACCCGCCGGTCAACAAAAAAAATGTTTTGACCTACCAATCTAAAAATATTTTTCTGACCCGCCGGTCAACAAAACATAATATTTTGGACCTACCAATCTAAAAATTTTTTTTGACCCGCTGGTCAACAAAAGAAATATTTTGACCTACCAATCTAAAAATATTTTTCTGACCCGCCGGTCAACAAAATAAAATATTTTTCTGACCCGCCGGTCAACATAAAAAAATAGTTTGGACCTACCAATCTAAAAAATTTTTTTTGACCCGTCAGTCGACAAAAAAGAATATTTGTCTGACCCGCCGGTCAACAAAAAAAAAAATTTTTTTGACCTGCCGGTCAAAAAAAAAAAATGTTTTGACCTACCAATCTAAAAATATTTTTCTGACCCGCCGGTCAACAAAACATAATATTTTGGACCTACCAATCTAAAAATTTTTTTTGACCCGCCGGTCAACAAAAAAAATGTTTTGACCTACCAATCTAAAAATATTTTTCTGACCCGCCGGTCAACAAAACATAATATTTTGGACCTACCAATCTAAAAATTTTTTTTGACCCGCCGGTCAAAAAAAAAAATGTTTTGACCTACCAATCTAAAAATATTTTTCTGACCCGCCGGTCAACAAAACATAATATTTTGGACCTACCAATCTAAAAATTTTTTTTGACCCGCTGGTCAACAAAAAAAATGTTTTGACCTACCAATCTAAAAATATTTTTCTGACCCGCCGGTCAACAAAATAAAATATTTTTATGACCCGCCGGTCAACATAAAAAAATAGTTTGGACCTACCAATCTAAAAAATTTTTTTTGACCCGTCAGTCGACAAAAAAGAATATTTGTCTGACCCGCCGGTCAACAAAAAAAAAAATTTTTCTGACCTGCCGGTCAAAAAAAAAAAATGTTTTGACCTGCCAATCTAAAAATATTTTTTTGACCCGTCGGTCAACAAAAAAGAATATTTGTCTGACCCGTCGGTCAACAAAAAAAAATATTTTTCTGACCCGCCGGTCAAAAAAAAAAAAATTTTCTGACCCGCCGGTCAACAAAAAAAAATATTTTGGACCTACCAATCTAAAAATATTTTTCTGACCCGCCGGTCAACAAAAAAAATGTGTTTGACCTGCTAGTCCAACAATTTTTTGTTTGACCCGCCGGTCAACAAAAAAAATGTTTTGACCTACCAATCTAAAAATATTTTTCTGACCCGCCGGTCAACAAAACATAATATTTTGGACCTACAAATCTAAAAATTTTTTTTGACCCGCCGGTCAACAAAAAAAATGTTTTGACCTGCCAATCTAAAAATATTTTTTTGACCCGTCGGTAAACAAAAAAGAATATTTGTCTGACCCGTCGGTCAACAAAAAAAAATATTTTTCTGACCCGCCGGTCAAAAAAAAAAAAATTTTCTGACCCGCCGGTCAACAAAAAAAAATATTTTGGACCTACCAATCTAAAAATATTTTTCTGACCCGCCGGTCAACAAAAAAAATGTGTTTGACCTGCTAGTCCAACAATTTTTTGTTTGACCCGCCGGTCAACAAAAAAAATGTTTTGACCTACCAATCTAAAAATATTTTTCTGACCCGCCTTTCAACAAAAACAAATATTTTGGACCTACCAATCTAAAAATATTTTTTTGACCCGCCGGTCAAAAAAAAAAAAATTTTCTGACCCGCCGGTCAACAAAAAAAATGTTTTGACCTTCCAATCTAAAAATATTTTTCTGACCCGCCGGTCAACAAAACATAATATTTTGGACCTACCAATCTAAAAATTTTTTTTGACCCGCTGGTCAACAAAAGAAATATTTTGACCTACCAATCTAAAAATATTTTTCTGACCCGCCGGTCAACAAAATAAAATATTTTTCTGACCCGCCGGTCAACATAAAAAAATAGTTTGGACCTACCAATCTAAAAAATTTTTTTTGACCCGTCAGTCGACAAAAAAGAATATTTGTCTGACCCGCCGGTCAACAAAAAAAAAAATTTTTCTGACCTGCCGGTCAAAAAAAAAAAATGTTTTGACCTACCAATCTAAAAATATTTTTCTGACCCGCCGGTCAACAAAACATAATATTTTGGACCTACCAATCTAAAAATTTTTTTTGACCCGCCGGTCAACAAAAAAAATGTTTTGACCTACCAATCTAAAAATATTTTTCTGACCCGCCGGTCAACAAAAAATAATATTTTGGACCTACCAATATAAAAATTTTTTTTGACCCGCCGGTCAACAAAAAAAATGTTTTGACCTACCAATCTAAAAATATTTTTTTGACCCACCGGTCAACAAAAAAAATATTTTTCTGACCCGCCAGTCAACAAAAAAAAAATTTTCTGACCCGCCGGTCAAAAAAAAGAAATATTTTGGACATACCAATCTAAAAATATTTTTCTGACCCGCCGGTCAAAAAAATAAAATATTTTTCTGACCCGCCGGTCAACATAAAAAAATAGTTTGGACCTGCCAATCTAAAAATATTTTTCTGACCCGCCGGTCAACAAAACATAATATTTTGGACCTACCAATCTAAAAATTTTTTTTGACCCGCCGGTCAACAAAAAAAATGTTTTGACCTACCAATCTAAAAATATTTTTCTGACCCGCCGGTCAACAAAACATAATATTTTGGACCTACCAATCTAAAAATTTTTTTTGACCCGCCGGTCAACAAAAAAAATGTTTTGACCTACCAATCTAAAAATATTTTTTTGATCCTCCGGTCAACAAAAAAAATATTTTTCTGACCCGCCAGTCAACAAAAAAAAAATTTTCTGACCCGCCGGTCAAAAAAAAGAAATATTTTGGACCTACCAATCTAAAAATATTTTTCTGACCCGCCGGTCAAAAAAATAAAATATTTTTCTGACCCGCCGGTCAACATAAAAAAATAGTTTGGACCTGCCAATCTAAAAATATTTTTCTGACCCACCGGTCAACAAAAAAAATGTGTTTGACCTGCTAGTCCAACAATTTTTTGTTTGACCCGCCGGTCAACAAAAAAATGTTTTGACCTACCAATCTAAAAATATTTTTCTGACCCGCCGGTCAACAAAAAAAATGTTTTGACCTGCCAATCTAAAAATATTTTTTTGACCCGTCGGTCAACAAAAAAGAATATTTGTCTGACCCGTCGGTCAACAAAAAAAAATATTTTTCTGACCCGCCGGTCATCAAAATAAAATATTTTTCTGACCCGCCGGTCAACAAAAAAAAATAGTTTGGACCTACCAATCGAAAAATATTTTTCTGACCCACCGGTCAACAAAAAAAATGTGTTTGACCTGCTAGTCCAACAATTTTTTGTTTGACCCGCCGGTCAACAAAAAAATGTTTTGACCTACCAATCTAAAAATATTTTTCTGACCCGCCGGTCAACAAAACATAATATTTTGGACCTACCAATCTAAAAATTTCTTTTGACCCGCCGGTCAACAAAAAAAATGTTTTGACCTATCAAACTAAAAATATTTTTCTGACCCGCCGGTCAACAAAACATAATATTTTGGACCTACCAATCTAAAAATTCTTTTTGACCCGCCGGTCAACAAAAAAAATATTTTGACCTGCCAAACTAAAAATATTTTTCTGACCCGCCGGTCAAAAAAAAAAAATATTTTGACCTACCAATCTAAAAATATTTTTCTGACCCGCCGGTCAACAAAATAAAATATTTTTCTGACCCGCCGGTCAACATAAAAAAATATTTTGGACCTACCAATCTAAAAAATTTTTTTTGACCCGTCAGTCGACAAAAAATAATATTTGTCTGACCCGCCGGTCAACAAAAAAAAAAATTTTTCTGACCTGCCGGTCAAAAAAAAAAAATGTTTTGACCTACCAATCTAAAAATATTTTTCTGACCCGCCGGTCAACAAAACATAATATTTTGGACCTACCAATCTAAAAATTTTTTTTGACCCGCCGGTCAACAAAAAAAATGTTTTGACCTACCAATCTAAAAATATTTTTCTGACCCGCCGGTCAACAAAACATAATATTTTGGACCTACCAATCTAAAAATTTTTTTTGACCCGCCGGTCAACAAAAAAAATGTTTTGACCTACCAATCTAAAAATATTTTTTTGACCCACCGGTCAACAAAAAAAATATTTTTCTGACCCGCCAGTCAACAAAAAAAAAATTTTCTGACCCGCCGGTCAAAAAAAAGAAATATTTTGGACCTACCAATCTAAAAATATTTTTCTGACCCGCCGGTCAAAAAAAAAAAATATTTTTCTGACCCGCCGGTCAACATAAAAAAATAGTTTGGACCTGCCAATCTAAAAATATTTTTCTGACCCACCGGTCAACAAAAAAAATGTGTTTGACCTGCTAGTCCAACAATTTTTTGTTTGACCCGCCGGTCAACAAAAAAATGTTTTGACCTACCAATCTAAAAATATTTTTTTGACCCGCCGGTCAACAAAAACAAATATTTTGGACCTACCAATCTAATAATATTTTTCTGACCCGCCGGTCAACAAAACATAATATTTTGGACCTACAAATCTAAAAATTTTTTTTGACCCGCCGGTCAACAAAAAAAATGTTTTGACCTGCCAATCTAAAAATATTTTTTTGACCCGTCGGTCAACAAAAAAGAATATTTGTCTGACCCGTCGGTCAACAAAAAAAAATATTTTTCTGACCCGCCGGTCAAAAAAAAAAAAATTTTCTGACCCGCCGGTCAACAAAAAAAAATATTTCGGACCTACCAATCTAAAAATATTTTTCTGACCCGCCGGTCAACAAAAAAAATGTGTTTGACCTGCTAGTCAAACAATTTTTTGTTTAACCCGCCGGTCAACAAAAAAAATGTTTTGACCTACCAATCTAAAAATATTTTTCTGACCCGCCGGTCAACAAAAAAAAATATTTTGGACCTACCAATCTAAAAATATTTTTTTGACCCGCCGGTCAAAAAAAAAAAAATTTTCTGACCCGCCGGTCAACAAAAAAAATGTTTTGACCTACCAATCTAAAAATATTTTTCTGACCCGCCGGTCAACAAAACAATATTTTGGACCTACCAATCTAAAAATTTTTTTTGACCCGCTGGTCAACAAAAAAAATGTTTTGACCTACCAATCTAAAAATATTTTTTTGACCCGTCGGTCAAAAAAAAAGAATATTTGTCTGACCCACCGGTCAAAAAAAAAAATATTTTTCTGACCCGCCAGTCAACAAAATAAAATATTTTTCTGACCCGCCGGTCAACATAAGAAAATATTTTGGACCTATCAATCTTAAAATATTTTTTTGACCCGTCGGTCAACAAAAACAAATATTTTGGACCTATCAATCTAAAAATATTTTTCTGACCCGCCGGTCAACATAAGAAAATATTTTGGACCTATCAATCTTAAAATATTTTTTTGACCCGTCGGTCAACAAAAAAGAATATTTGTCTGACCCGCCGGTCAACAAAAAAAAATATTTTTCTAACCCGCCAATCAAAAAAAAAAAATTTTCTGACCCGCCGGTCAACAAAAAAAAATATTTTTCTGACCCGCCGGTCAACATTAGAAAATATTTTGGACCTATCAATCTTAAAATATTTTTTTGACCCGTCGGTCAACAAAAAAGAATATTTGTCTGACCCGCCGGTCAACAAAAAAAAATATTTTTCTGACCCGCCGGTCAAAAAAAAAAAATTTTCTGACCCGCCGGTCAACAAAAAAAAATATTTTGGACCTATCAATCTAAAAATATTTTTCTGACCCGCCGGTCAACAAAAAAAATGTGTTTGACCTGCTAGTCCAACAATTTTTTGTTTGACCCCCCGGTCAACAAAAAAAATGTTTTGACCTACCAATCTAAAAATATTTTTCTGACCCGCCGGTCAACAAAAACAAATATTTTGGACCTATCAATCTTAAAATATTTTTTTGACCCGTCGGTCAACAAAAAAGAATATTTGTCTGACCCGCCGGTCAACAAAAAAAAATATTTTTCTGACCCGCCGGTCAAAAAAAAAAAAATTTTCTGACCCGCCGGTCAACAAAAAAAAATATTTTGGACCTACCAATCTAAAAATATTTTTCTGACCCGCCGGTCAACAAAAAAAATGTGTTTGACCTGCTAGTCCAACAATTTTTTGTTTGACCCCCCGGTCAACAAAAAAAATGTTTTGACCTACCAATCTAAAAATATTTTTCTGACCCGCCGGTCAACAAAAACAAATATTTTGGACCTATCAATCTTAAAATATTTTTTTGACCCGTCGGTCAACAAAAAAGAATATTTTTCTGACCCGCCGGTCAAAAAAATAATAATTTTGGACCATCCAATCTAAAAATATTTTTTTGACCCACCGGTCAACAAAAAAAATATTTTTCTGACCCGCCAGTCAACAAAAAAAAAAATTTCTGACCCGCCGGTCAAAAAAAAGAAATATTTTGGACCTACCAATCTAAAAATATTTTTCTGACCCGCCGGTCAACAAAATAAAATATTTTTCTGACCCGCCGGTCAACATAAAAAAATAGTTTGGACCTACCAATCGAAAAATATTTTTCTGACCCACCGGTCAACAAAAAAAATGTGTTTGGCCTGCTAGTCCAACAATTTTTTGTTTGACCCGCCGGTCAACAAAAAAATGTTTTTACTTACCAATCTAAAAATATTTTTCTGACCCGCCGGTCAACAAAAACAAATATTTTGGACCTACCAATCTAAAAATATTTTTTTGACCCGTCGGTCAACAAAAAAGAATATTTGTCTGACCCGCCGGTCAACAAAAAAAATATTTTTCTGACCCGCCGGTCAAAAAAAAAAATTTTCTGACCCGCCGGTCAACAAAAAATATTTTGGACCTACCAATCTAAAAATTTTTTTTTGACCCGTCGGTAAACAGAATAAAATATTTTTCTGACCCGCCGGTCAAAAAAAAAAAATTTTTCTTACCCGCCAGTCAACAAAAAAAATATTTTGGACCTACCAATCTAAAAATATTTTTCTGACCCGCCGGTCAACAAAATAAAATATTTTTCTGACCCGCCGGTCAAAAAAAAAAAATTTTTCTTACCCGCCGGTCAACATAAGAAAATATTTTGGACCTACCAATCGAAAAATATTTTTCTGACCCGCCGGTCAACAAAAACAAATATTTTGGACCTATCAATCTTAAAATATTTTTTGACCCGTCGGTCAACAAAAAAGAATATTTGTCTGACCCGCTGGTCAACAAAAAAAAATATTTTTCTGACCCGCCGGTCAAAAAAAAAAATTTTCTGACCCGCCGGTCAACAAAGAAAAATATTTTGGACCAACCAATCTAAAAATATTTTTCTGACCCGCCGGTCAACAAAAAAAATGTGTTTGACCTGCTAGTCCAACAATTTTTTGTTTGACCCCCCGGTCAACAAAAAAAAATGTTTTGACCTACCAATCTAAAAATATTTTTCTGACCCGCCGGTCAACAAAAAAAAATATTTTGGACCTACAAATCAAAAAATATTTTTTCTGACCCGCCGGTCAACAAAAAAAATGTGTTTGACCTGCTACTCGAAAAAAAGATTTTCTGACCCGCTGGTCAACAAAAAAAATTTTTTTGGACCTACCAATCTAAAAATATTTTTTGACACGTCGGTCAACTAAAAAAAATGTGTTTGACCTGCTACTCGAAAAAAAAAATTTCTGACCCGCCGGTCAACAAAGAAAAATATTTTCGACCTACCAATCTAAAAATATTTTTTTTGACCCGCTGTTAAATAAAAAAAATGTGTTTGACCTGCTACTCGAAAAAAAAAATTTCTGACCCGCCGGTCAACAAAAAAAAATATTTTTCTGACTCGCCGGTCAATAAAAAAAAATATTTTGGACCTCCCAATCTAAAATTTTTTTTCTGACCCGCCGGTCAATAAAAAACAATATTTTGGACCTACCAACCTAAAAATATTTTTTTGACCCGCCGGTCAACGAAAAAAATATTTTTTACCTGGTAGTCTAAAAATTTTTTTGGACCCATCGGTCAACAAAAAAAATATATTTCTGACCCGCCGGTCAACAAAAAAAAATATTTTGGACCTATCAATCTAAAAATATTGTTCTGACCCGCCGGTCAATAAAAAAAAATATTTTGGACCTACCAATCTAAAAATTTTTTTTGACCCGCCGGTCAACAAAAAAAATGTTTTCGACCTGCTAGTCTAAAAATTTTTTTTTGACACGTCGGTTAACAAAAAAAAAATATTTTTCTGACCTGCCGGTCAAATTAAAAAAAACTTTTCTGACCCGCCAGTCAACAAAGAAAAATATTTTCGACCTACCAATCTAAAAATATTTTTTCTGACCCGCCGGTCAACAAAAAAAATGTTTTTGACCTGCTACTCGAAAAAAAAAATTTTCTGACCCGCTGGTCAACAAAAAAAAATTTATCTGACAAACCGGTAAACAAAAAAATATTTTTTGGACCAACCAATCTAGAAATATTTTTCTGACCCGCCGGTCAACAAAAAAAATTTTTTTTCTGACCCGCCGGTCAAGAAAAAAAAATGTTTTTGACCTGCTAGTCCAAAAATGTTTTTTTGACTCATCGGTCAACAAAAAAAAAAATTTTTCTGACCCGCCAGTCAACAAAAAAAACTTTTTCTGACCTGCCGGTCAACAAAAAAAAATTTTCTGACCCGCCAGTCAACAAAAAAAATATTTTTTGACCCGCCGGTTAACAAAAAAAAATATTTTTTTGACCCGTCGGTCAACAATATATTTTTTGACCCGCCGGTCAACAAAAAAAATGTATTTGACCTGCTACTCGAAAAAAATGTTTTCTGATGCGCCGTTCAAGAAAAAAATGTGTTTGACCTGCTAGTCTAAAAATTTTTTTTTTGACCCGCCGGTCAACAAAAAAAAGTTTTTGACCTACCAATTTAAAAATATTTTTTTGACCCGCCGATCAAGAAAAAAAATGTTTTCTGACCCGCCGGTCAAGTAAATAATGTTTTTGACCTGCTAGTCTAAACATTTTTTGTTTGACCCGCTGGTCAACAAAAAAAAATGTTTTGGACCTAGCATTCTAAAATTATTTTTTTGACCTGTCAGTCAACAAAAAAAAATATTTTGGACATACCAATCTAAAAATATTTTTTTGACCCGTCGGTCAACAAAAAAAATTATTTTTCTGACCCGTCGGTCAACAAAAAATAATATTTTGGACCTACCAATCTAAAAATATTTTTTGACCCGTTGGTCAACAAAAAAAAATATTTTTCTGACCCACCGGTCAAGTAAAAAATGTTTTTGACCTGCTAGTCTAAAAATTTTTTGTTTGACCCTCCGGTCAACAAAAAAATATATATTTCTAACCCGTTGGTCAAAAAAAAAATGTATTTGACCTGCTAGTCTAAAGATTTTTTTTTGACCCGTCCGTCAAAAAAAAAAAATTTTTTTGACCCGCCAGTCAACAAAAAAAATGTGTTCAACCTGTTACTCGAAAAAAATGTTTTCTGACCCGCCGGTCAAGAAAAAAATGTTTTGGACCTACCAATCTAAAAATATTTTTCTGACCCGCCGGTCAACAAAAAAAAATATTTTTCTGACTCGCCGGTCAATAAAAAAAAATATTTTGGACCTCCCAATCTAAAATTTTTTTTCTGACCCGCCGGTCAATAAAAAACAATATTTTGGACCTACCAACCTAAAAATATTTTTTTGACCCGCCGGTCAACGAAAAAAATATTTTTTACCTGGTAGTCTAAAAATTTTTTTGGACCCATCGGTCAACAAAAAAAATATATTTCTGACCCGCCGGTCAACAAAAAAAAAATTTTTTCTGACCCGCCGGTCAACAAAAAAAAATATTTTGGACCTATCAATCTAAAAATATTGTTCTGACCCGCCGGTCAATAAAAAAAATATTTTGGACCTACCAATCTAAAAATTTTTTTTGACCCGCCGGTCAACAAAAAAAATGTTTTCGACCTGCTAGTCTAAAAATTTTTTTTTGACACGTCGGTTAACAAAAAAAAATATTTTTCTGACCTGCCGGTCAAATTAAAAAAAACTTTTCTGACCCGCCAGTCAACAAAGAAAAATATTTTCGACCTACCAATCTAAAAATATTTTTTCTGACCCGCCGGTCAACAAAAAAAATGTTTTTGACCTGCTACTCGAAAAAAAAATTTTCTGACCCGCTGGTCAACAAAAAAAAATTTATCTGACAAACCGGTAAACAAAAAAATATATTTTGGACCAACCAATCTAGAAATATTTTTCTGACCCGCCGGTCAACAAAAAAAATTTTTTTTCTGACCCGCCGGTCAAGAAAAAAAAATGTTTTCGACCTGCTAGTCCAAAAATGTTTTTTTGACTCATCGGTCAACAAAAAAAAAAATTTTTCTGACCCGCCAGTCAACAAAAAAAAATTTTTCTGACCTGCCGGTCAACAAAAAAAAATTTTCTGACCCGCCAGTCAACAAAAAAAATATTTTTTGACCCGCCGGTTAACAAAAAAAAATATTTTTTTGACCCGTCGGTCAACAATATATTTTTTGACCCGCCGGTCAACAAAAAAAATGTATTTGACCTGCTACTCGAAAAAAATGTTTTCTGATGCGCCGTTCAAGAAAAAAATGTGTTTGACCTGCTAGTCTAAAAATTTTTTTTTTGACCCGCCGGTCAACAAAAAAAAGTTTTTGACCTACCAATTTAAAAATATTTTTTTGACCCGCCGATCAAGAAAAAAAATGTTTTCTGACCCGCCGGTCAAGTAAATAATGTTTTTGACCTGCTAGTCTAAACATTTTTTGTTTGACCCGCTGGTCAACAAAAAAAAATGTTTTGGACCTAGCATTCTAAAATTATTTTTTTGACCTGTCAGTCAACAAAAAAAAATATTTTGGACATACCAATCTAAAAATATTTTTTTGACCCGTCGGTCAACAAAAAAAATTATTTTTCTGACCCGTCGGTCAACAAAAAATAATATTTTGGACCTACCAATCTAAAAATATTTTTTGACCCGTTGGTCAACAAAAAAAAATATTTTTCTGACCCACCGGTCAAGTAAAAAATGTTTTTGACCTGCTAGTCTAAAAATTTTTTGTTTGACCCTCCGGTCAACAAAAAAATATATATTTCTAACCCGTTGGTCAAAAAAAAAATGTATTTGACCTGCTAGTCTAAAGATTTTTTTTTGACCCGTCCGTCAAAAAAAAAAAATTTTTTTGACCCGCCAGTCAACAAAAAAAATGTGTTCAACCTGTTACTCGAAAAAAATGTTTTCTGACCCGCCGGTCAAGAAAAAAATGTTTTGGACCTACCAATCTAAAAATATTTTTTTGACCCGTCGGTCAACAAAAAAAAATATTTTTCTGACCCGCTGGTCAACAAAAAAAAATGTTTTGGACCTACCAATCTAAAAATATTTATTTTTACCTGCCTTTCAAAAAATATATATATATTTTTTTGACCCGCCCGTCAACCAAAAATATATATTTTTTAAAGATTTTTTGACCCGCTCGGCTAAAGATTTTTTTGACCCGCTGGTCAACAAAAAATATTTTTTTGATCCGCCAATCAACAAAAAAAATTTTTTGAACTGCCAGTCAATAATAAAATTGTTTTTGACCCGCTGGTCTAAAAAAAATTTTTTTGACCCACTAGTCAACAAAAAAAACGTGTTTGACCAACCAATCTAAAAATTTGTTTTTGACCCAACAAAAAATATTTTTTTTGCTGGTCAACAACATAAATAATTTGTTTGACCCGCCAATCAATAAAAAAATGCTTTTGACCTGCGAGTCTACAAACATTTCTTTTGACCCGCCGGTCAACAAAAAAATATTTTTCTGACCCGCTGGTCAACAAAAAAACTGTATTTGACGTGCTAGACTAAAGACATTTTTTTTTGACCCACCAGTCAACCAAAAAAATGTTTTGGATCCACCAATCTAAAAATATTTATTTTGACCCGCCGGTCAAAAAAAATAAATATTTTTTTGACCCGCCGGACAAAAAAATGTTTTTGATGTGCTATTCTAGCAATTCTTTTTTCACCCGTTTGTCAACAAAAAAATGTTTCTGACCCGCCGGTCAAGAAAAAAAATGTTTTTGACCTGCTAGTCTAAAATTATTATTTTTTTATCTGCTAGTCAACAAAAAAAAATGTTTTGGACCTACCAATCTAAAAATATTTAATTTTACCTGCCTTTCAAAAAATATATATATATTTTTTTGACCCGCCCGTCAACCAAAAATATATTTTTTTAAAAGATTTTTTGACCCGCTAGGCTAAAAAATGTTTTTGACCCGCCGGTCAACAAAAAATATTATTTTTGCTGGTCAACAAAAAAATAATTTGTTTGACCCGCCAATCAATAAAAAAATGCTTTTGACCTGCGAGTCTACAAACATTTCTTTTGACCCGCTAGTCATCAAAAAAAATGGAAAGGTAGCAAGGCTAGAAGTTTAGGAGCAGGGTTCAAGTTGTTCTATCATGCTGTAGATGGGAAGAGAAATGGAGTAGGAGTTATCTTGAAGGAGGAGTTTGTTAGGAATGTCCTGGAGGTAAAAAGAGTGTCGGATAGAGTGATGAGTCTGAAGCTAGAAATAGAAGGTGTGATGTTCAATGTTGTTAGTGGGTATGCTCCACAGGTAGGATGTGAGCTGGAGGAGAAGGAGAAATTCTGGTTGGACTTTGATGAAGTGATGCAGAGCATACCTAGAAGTGAGAGAGTTGTCATCGGTGCAGACTTCAATGGACATGTTGGTGCAGGTAACAGAGGTGATGAGGAAGTGATGGGCAGGTTTGGTATCCAGGAGAGGAACGCAGAAGGACAGATGGTAGTTGACTTTGCAAAAAGGATGGAAATGGCTGTAGTGAATACTTTCTTCCAGAAGAGGCAGGAACATAGGGTGACCTATAAGAGTGGTGGTAGGAGCACACAGGTAGACTACATCTTGTGTAGACGATGTAACCTGAAGGAGATCAGTGACTGCAAAGTAGTGGTAGGCGAGAGTGTAGCCAAACAGCATAGGATGGTGGTGTGTAGGATGACTCTGGTGGTGAGGAAGATGAAGAGGACAAAGACAGAGCAGAGGACGAAATGGTGGAAGATAAAAAAGGAAGGGTATTGCATGACCTTTAGGAACAAGTTAAGACAGGCTCTGGGTGGTCAGGAGGTGCTTCCAGATGACTGGACAACTACAGCTAATGTGATCAGGGAGACAGGTAGGAGAGTATTTGGTGTGTCATCTGGAAGGAAAGTAGACAAGGAGACTTGGTGGTGGAATGAGGAGGTACAGGAGTGTATACAAAGAAAGAGGTTAGCTAAGAAGAAGTGGGACACTGAGAGGACTGAGGAGAGTAGACAGGAGTACAAGGAGATACAGCGTAAGGTGAAGGTAGAGGTAGCAAAGGCCAAACAAGAAGCTTATGATGACTTGTATGCTAGGTTGGACAGTAAGGAGGGAGAGACTGATCTATACAGGCTGGCAAGACAGAGAGATAGAGATGGGAAGGACGTGCAGCAGGTTAGGGTGATTAAGGATAGGGATGGAAGTCTATTGACAGGTGCCAGCAGTGTGATGGGAAGATGGAAAGAGTACTTTGAAGAGTTGATGAACGTGGAAAATGAGAGAGAACAAAGACTAGAAGAGGTGACTGTTGTGGACCAGGATGTAGCAAAGATTAGCCAGGATGAAGTGAGGAGAGCACTGAAGAGGATGAAGAGTGGAAAGGCAGTCGGTCCTGATGATATACCTGTAGAGGTTTGGAAGTGTCTAGGAGAGGTGGCAGTAGAGTTTCTGACTGGGTTGTTCAACGGGATCTTAGATAGTGAGAAGATGCCTGAGGAGTGGAGGAGAAGTGTGCTGGTGCCCATTTTTAAGAACAAGGGAGATGTGCAGAGTTGTGGCAACTACAGAGGAATAAAGCTGATGAGCCATACAATGAAGTTATGGGAAAGAGTAGTGGAAGCTAGACTAAGGGCAGAAGTGAACATTTGTGAGCAGCAGTATGGTTTCATGCCAAAAAAGAGTACTACAGATGCAGTATTTGCTTTGAGGATGTTGATAGAGAAGTACAGAGAAGGCCAGAGGGAGCTGCATTGTGTTTTTGTAGATCTGGAGAAAGCTTATGACAGGGTGCCCAGAGAGGAACTGTGGTATTGTATGAGGAAGTCTGGAGTGTCAGAGAAGTATGTTAGAGCGGTGCAGGACACGTATGAGGACTGTAAGACAGTGGTGAGGTGTGCTGTAGGTGTGACAGAGGAGTTCAAGGTGGAGGTGGGACTGCATCAGGGATCAGCTCTGAGCCCCTTCTTGTTTGCTATGGTGATGGACAGGCTGACAGACGAGGTTAGACAGGAATCTCCATGGACTATGATGTTTGCAGATGACATTGTGATCTGCAGTGAGAGTAGGGACGAGGTGGAGGAGAAGCTAGAGAGGTGGAGGTTTGTCCTGGAAAGGAGAGGGATGAAGGTTAGCCGCAGTAAGACAGAGTACATGTGTGTGAATGAGAGGGACCCAAGTGGAAGAGAGAGGTTACAGGGAGAAGAGATCAAGAAGGTGGAGGATTTTAAGTACTTGGGGTCAACAGTCCAGAGCAATGGAGAGTGTGGAAAAGAGGTGAAGAAGCGTGTCCAGGCAGGATGGAATGGGTGGAGGAAAGTGTCAGGTGTGATGTGTGATAAGAGTTTCAGCTAAAATGAAAGGAAAGGTGTCCAAAACTGTGGTGAGACCAGCGATGTTGTTTGGTCTAGAGACAGTGTCACTGAGGAAAAGACAGGAGACAGAGCTGGAGGTAGCAGAGATGAAGATGCTGAGGTTCTCTCTGGGAGTGACCAGGAAGGATAGGATCAGGAATGAGTACATCAGAGGGACAGCACATGTTAGAGGTTTTGGAGATAAAGTCAGAGAGGCCAGACTGAGATGGTTTGGACATGTCCAGAGGAGAGATAGTGAATATATTGGTAGAAGGATGCTGAGTTTTGAACTGCCAGGCAGGAGGCCTAGAGGAAGACCAAAGAGGAGGTTTATGGATGTAGTGAAAGAGGACATGAAGGTAGTTGGTGTGAGAGAAGAGGATGCAGAAGACAGGGTTAGATGGAGGCGGTTGATTCGCTGTGGAGACCCCTGAAGGGAAAAGCCAAAAAGGAAAAGAAGAAGTCATCAAAAAAAATGTTTTTGACCCGCCAATTTAAAAATATTTTTACCCGCCGATCAACAAAAATCTTTTTAATTTCTTTGACCCGCTAGTCTAAAACTATTTTTTGACCCGCCATTTACCAAAAAAACTTTTTTTTTTGACCCACTGGTCTCGGAAAAAGAAGTATTTTTTGAAGTTTTGAACCCCTTGTCTGGTTTTGAACTGCCTGACGGAGGAATAAACATAAATGTGCTCCACTCATTGTTAACCAGCGGTTTTCCTCGTTCACCTCCCTTCGTTTGGAGCTTTGCTGTCTCCCTTCTTCTGTGCTCCTGTAGCGGTAAACTCAGCGGTAGTGAGTTGTCTCACTTCCTGGTACGCTGACAGGGCAGGTAAACAAACGATCTGATTGGCTGAACTGAGTGGAGCTATTACCGTATTCACTGGAGGAGCAGCGCCCGCCGTCTGTAGCCGCCACCGTCAGAAAAAAATCTACTCGTGAATTTACCATGGGGTGGTCAGGGGTCTGGACCTCCATGATAAATTATAGACCTACACTGCTGGAGACTGAACATCCAGACTCCCTGATCTCTCTCTCCTCCAATCACACCTTTACTAACTCAACTTCTTCCCTGGAGTCTCTGTGCTCTGTGTCCTCACAGGTTTTTCTCAGGTTCACCCCCCATCCAACCATCGTCTGGGGTTCTGCTGCCTCTCTTCCTCCTTCCACCATACAGTCATCCAATCAGCTGTAATTGTGCCTTGAGTTCACCAACTCCCTGATGGTGAACACGTATGAAGACAACAGCCCAGGAGTCGGTGAACACAGCCTGACCTTCTGGTCCTAATTCAGCTCCTGCATCAAATGGTCTACCAATAACCATATTATTGTTTAATCGTGGAATTTCCACGGGTTCCCACTAGTTATATATACATATTATCATATAGTTTTTCGATTAATTATTAGGTCATACATTTTTTTGTCCTCCAGTCATTTCCAGGAGCCCAAACAGACGTCAGAATGAATCCCACATGAACACATCTGCTGTAATACTGTCCACGGCCAGCAGGTGGTGTCGTGTGAACATGAAGCATCATGAACCGTTTCTCAAACCAGTTCCTGAAATGGTTCCGAGCCTCACGACGATTCATCTCCCATCAATAAGAAGAATGTAAAAAACAGGAAAGACACACCAACATGAATGAGAGAACTCACAGCAGCAGCGGGATCCTGATCCAGGGGGGGGTGGAGACACAAACAGGTGGGACCAATCGGACTGATTGGAGGAGGGGCTACAGCCCAAACCCTCAGGTGAGTGGTGTCTACAGGAAGGAGCAGCTCTACGGTCATTGATTTCCTGTCAAGATCAACCTTTGTTTATTTTGTCACTTTTCATGTAATTTAGAATAATTAGAAAATATTTTCTTTCAAAACTGAATAAAAAAAACAACCAATAAAAAAATGAAACAACTTTGGTCGTGCGATCAATCGCTGCTGAGCGTTTGATCGATTGGGTTTCGTTTGGGCATCAACACAAGATGAGATCGTTTTTCTTTTAATATTGGTGTGGCTGATCAGATATTGATCGGTGACGCCTGCTTTAACAACACATTTCACTTCTTTCATTTTGTTTGAACTTCTTAATTGACGTTTGGCCCCCTGATCGGCTCCAGGTGATTTTGGTAAAAAAGAATGTTTCTCTAAATATTCACACTTTTAAATTGTTAATATTGAAACTTTATTCCCATTTTCCTTTGAAAACCTTTTTTCTTCTTTTATTAGTGAACAGAACAAACCGACAGGCAGCCTTCATTCACACCTTTCCTTAATATAATCTTTATTGCTATTTATTGTTGGATACAGAACAGGTTTACATCTCTGGACTCTGTGAACCAGCAGGAGGACAATCGGACGAAGAGTTTCCACCTGATGGCGTTTTAATGCTTTCTGATTGGCTCCCGGCGGGACGAGCAGAACCAATCCCACCTGTAGGAGCTGGTGATGCGTTCACAGTCACGTGCAGAATGTAGTGATCGACAGTTCTGAATCATAAAACACAATTTGCACCTCAGGAAAAGCCTTTGATGTGCCGCCCTGAGAGCTGGATTAGATTAGATCAGGTCTGAGCGCCAGAAGGAAATCAGAAGGAGATTAACATGCACCCCTAATCTACCCCACCCCCACATGTTCACAGTTTGATACGCATTAAAGTCAGACCCAAGCCCCGCCCACTACCGCCACAACCCACAGACCCGGGGGGAGGGGGCGGATCCACGTAAAGCTATTTGGATTCTTATTGCTGCCGCCGGCCACACCCCTACGGCAGGACACGCCCCTATGGCAGGACACGCCCACCTGTTCTGCAGCAAGACATTTAATACATGGCTTCTCCTCAAGTCATAGAAACTAGCTAACACACACACACACACACACACACACACACACGCTAACGTGTATCCCGACAGAGAGGGACGTACAGATAAAGCTAACGAGACGAACGGCGGAGAGAAAAAGAGTTTCTTCGCTTTTATCACCTGATTAAAAATATGTCTGCTATTGGCTGGGACTCAGAGAGGACGCTAGCAAGCTAAGCTAATCAGGCTAATGGAGGACTGGTTTGAACATGTTGCAGATCTGAACGACGCTCTCTGTTCAACGTTGAACCCAAGCTAACCATTTAGCCGCCCAGCTAACATCCCATTGATGCGACGAAGGACCATTACATTATGTTGACCATGAGGCTAGCTGTGTAGCATCATTTAAGGTGGACTAGAGCTGAAGTTCATTTATTAGAATTAGCATCCACGCTAATGAATGAAGACAGCTAGGTAGCTAACAAAGCTAGCATAGCTTTCTGTTCTTAAAGTATAAATTTTACACATGAGCGACTTTTGTTATTAAAATCAGCTAACAAAAAGGCTAACGAGTGTTAGCGCCCAAACAGTGACCGTTAGCGTGTTAGCTGCAGCGTTGAAAACGGTGAAAAACATGAAACCCAACAAAAACTTTTCATCACATCGATTACAATCCTGTCCATTTAGCATTAGCATGCCTTCGATGTTTAGCATCACAGTAAAAACAAAAAACAAAAAAAACTTATTTTCTAGCGTGAAAGTAATTTGAGATCAAAAAAATTTACGAACTTTTACAAATTAAAAGAAACTCTTCTTCCCTCCTGATTGTGTTTGCGATATTTCACTGTAGTACTAGTAGTAGTACTAGTAGTAGTATTAGTAGTAGTAGTTATGAAAGTCTTTAGTGCCAGTTCACAGCGGCGTCCAATCGGACGGTCGACTCAACCGACCGGTGGGCAGAGCCTCACACTGAGGTTTGATTCGTTATGAAAAAAAAAAAAGACGAGGAAAAATTAGCTTCACTTGAAAAAGAGAAAACCCGACGCCGCCCGTCCCCCCCGGTCGTCTAGGCTCCGCCCCCGGGCGGCTGGGCGGCTGATCGGCGTCACTCACACCTCATCCGTTCATCCATCCATCCATCCATCCTCTCATCCGTCCGGAAAAGGATTCTACAAATGAAAACTGATTGTCTTTAACGCCAAATTGATGAACGCGCGTCGTCGGGGGCAACCGGACGATAAATCAACACAGCCGACGTTTCCGTAACGCAGAAATCAAAGTTTATTAGCGTTTCTCTGGACGACAGCGGCTAACGGCTAACTCAACATTAACATAACACTGGAAGGAGGCTAGCTGCACCTGCTACATGCTAGCAATGTCAACTAGCTTTGGTGTGACGCGTTAACGTTATCCGTTAGCCTAATCTGATCAGTTAGCCTAGGTTAGCGTGTCATTTTACCATGTGCTTATGCACATATTAGGGCTCGCGGCTAATGACAGGGGCTAGCTGGAGCTAACTGACCACACCAAACTAGCTAACAGAATAATCCACTGCTAACTTGGCTAACTCATCTATTGTGGCTAGCTAAGAGCTAGACAGCTAGCTAAGGCTAATTGACCTAGCAGAGATCAACCAGATTAAGGCACAGATAGCTCAGTTAGCTTCCTTGCTAGCATTCAACAGGTAAACAACCTACACAGGTAAAAATAGCTAGCATAACCCCTTCCACTAAACTACGCTAAATATTACGCACAACTTTTCACGTGTGTGCACGAAGTGTCAATACACAAACTATACCAGCTAGTAAATTAGCCCTTAGCATCTCTATTTTATACTGCTGGTATGAGTTAGCCATGGTTAGCTCTGTCTGGGCCGTTGTGCAAGCCAAGCAATCGCTTAAAAACATGACGCATGGTTAGCCCTGGCTAGTTCCAACTTGGCCCTGGCTAGCAGAGAGTTAGCGCTGCTAGCTGTCGCTAGGAAGACGTAGATTTAAAGGGACGCCTACGGAGCGGCTCGCTCGCAGGGAGGCTGAGGTAACGACCTGTTAGCGGAGATGTACGTTAGCACCCTAAGTCAACACTAGGGGGCGACACACCGGTAAAACACATCCAACACACACAAACGCTTTGATTTGTTCAGTTATAAAAAAAAAATGCACAAACACAAAAGTTCCCCTCCTCCACCCGCCAACACCCCCACAACAACACGCTAGCATCACGCGGCGCACACGCGTCTGTACACACATGGAATCAACTGAGAATGATTGCGAATGAAGAAACACACCAACCGAGTCACATGACGGCTTCCAGGGGATCAATAGTGTGATTGGTTCAAAAAAACAAACAACAACAATAACAGAACAACATGGCCGCCGTTTCTGACGCAACAAGTTCACGATGGCGTTTGGCGGCGAGCCGGACTGGGAGCGCCCCCGCCTCTTCCAGTTACAAGCTTCCTGTCGACCAGCCATCAGCCGTCGTCGCCAGGTTTGTCCAAAAAACATCCGGCGGGAAACCAAAAGAAAAAAAGATCGCCCCAGGTTCAAAGCTGGTTCAAATCTCCAAACTTTATCGATCAGTCTTAAATACAGAAGCTCCGACGCGCTCCGTCTGTGGCGATCGGCGTCGGAATCCAAAATAAATCATCAATTTATTCTTTTATTGCTGAAATAGATTCCCCGCAAAAAGTAGATCATGGTCACCGTAAAAAGCTATAAAAATTAGCTCCGCCCACCGCGGCGGCGCAGGTAAAGGTGTAGGACTAGTAGTAAGGCACTTCAAGAAACCAGCTTCCTTTCTCTCACATCGTTTTTCATCTCCATGGCAACGCCGCCTCCTCGCGTGGCACCGTGGCGAGGGTCCCCTCAGTCCACGCCCACCAGAGGAGGCTCCGCCCCTGGCAGGATGTGCTCCAGAGGTGGCTGGTCGTGGACCTCCAGCAGCCCCTGGATGTAGCCCTCAGCAGGAGGCCCCGCCCCCTCCGGCGGCGGAGGGGAGGGGTCTTTGGAGATGTTTGATTCCGGGGTGGGTTCGGGGTCGTCGGGGGGGTCGTCGGGTCGGCTCTGCGTCTGGTTGGTCGGAGCGTTCCTCCTCCTCCTCCTCCTCCTCCTCCAGGTCCTTGGCTCCGGCATCGCTCTCGTTCTCGGAGGGGGGGCAGGTGGAGGTGGGGGTGGGGGTGCAGGAGTCGCCGTCCTCGCTGGCGGCATCGTCAGCGGCGCCCGAGGCGTCGGCGCCGCCGCGGGGCTTCAGGTGGATCCGCTGGTGGCGAACCAGACTATGTTTGAGGGTGAAGGTGCGCTCGCACGTCTGGCACTGGTAGGGCCGCTCACCTGGGGGGGCGGGGGGGCGATCAGTCATCAATCAACAGATCAATACGTCACACAAACATCAAGTTACAACAAATGTATAGAAACACAAGTAAATCAATGAATTAAAGAATTAATGTAGGAAATATAAATGTCATTTAAATAAACATTGTAAAGAAAACACCTGTCATACTTGGTTTTGTTCCACATAAAAACTGAATATTAAATAACATTAATTCAAAATAACTTTAGAATAATTCCATAAAGAAAATAACAGAATAAAACAAATTTAAACACAAATATGACTTTTTTTTTTAAATCAGAAAAATGAAAACTAAAAAACACAGAAGTTTATCTGAACCCGTGAATGAACTGATGAATTATTGGGGAAATAACATCTAGTTAGGAATTATTTCTGTTAATATTTACACTCTTTTGATTATTGATTTGACATTATCTTTGTTTTGTTCCCAGAATAAACTGAAAAGTAAAAATAATTTAAACCCAAAATAATTTTAGAATAACTCCTCCAAGAAAATTTAAAAAAATTTGAATATAAATTCTAAACAAAAGTATTATTTTAAATCAGCAATTTGAAAAGTAAGAAACACAAATGTTTGTCTCAACTAGCTGAAGCCGAGCCCCGCCCCCTGCCCACTGACCAATCACAGCCCACCTGTGTGTGACCTCATGTGTCGGGTCAGGTCCTGCAGCGACCAGAAGCGTTTCCCGCAGACGCTGCAGATCTTCTTCCTCTTGTCCACGCGTCTCCCCGGCGCCCCCCCCCCCACCCGGCTCTTTGGTTCGGACGTCTCCTCGTCGCTACGCTCCTCCTTCTCCTCCAGCTCCGCCTCCTTCTCCTCCAGCTCCGCCTCCTTCTCCTCCAGCTCCGCCTCCTTCTCCTCCTCCTCGGAGTCGCCGCTCTCTCCTTCGCTCTCGCCTCCCCTCACTCCTTCCTCCTCTTCCTCCAGCTCCGCCTCCTTCTGCTCCTCCTCTCTCTCCTCAGTCTCCGCCCCCTCCTCTTTCGTGTCCTCCCCGGTGGGCGGCGGGGTGGGCGTGTCCTCGGAGAGGTGCGCCCTCTCGTGGCGAGCGAGGGTGGTGGCGTAGCGGAAGCTCTTCCTGCAGACTCTGCAGACGTGTTTGTAGTCCTGCTTCAGGGCGGAGCCTCCGCAGGGGGCGGGGCTCGTCTCCTCCTGGCTCTCTGTGGCCGACTGGGGGGCGGAGCTCGAGGATGAAGGCTGGGGGGGCGGGGCCTGAGCGGCGGCGGAAGACAGCTTGAAGTCGATCAGCTTCTTGCCAAAGTTCAGGTCCAGACTCTTGTTGCTCTGACAGTCGTCGTCGTCGGCGCTCTCCACCTGAGGAGACAACCAATCAGCTGTGAGGGGCGTGGCCCGGACTGTTCAGGCTGCAGCGGCGCCTCAACAGGAGGACGTCTGTCCATTTAAAGGAACAGTTCGCCCACCTGACCCATCAGCACCTCTGGGGGCGTGGCCTGTGTCTCCTGATTGATTGATGATGTCATACCGTTTTGCCGCTGCTGGGCGGCGGTTGCTCGGCGCCGGGCGTCTCCGGCGCCACCTGCTGGTCCGGCTGCTCGGTCACGTCCGTCTCCAGCTGCTCCTCGTCGCCAGGGGAGGAACCTGCAGCACAAACACGTCATGTGACCATCATGTGAGCGTCATGTGAGCGTCATGTGACCATCATGTGACCATCATGTGAGCGTCATGTGAGCGTCATGTGAGCATCATGTGACCATCATGTGAGCGTCATGTGACCATCATGTGAGCGTCATGTGACCATCATGTGAGCATCATGTGACCATCATGTGAGTGTCATGTGACCATCATGTGACCATCATGTGAGCGTCATGTGACCATCATGTGACCATCATGTGAGCGTCATGTGACCATCATGTGACCGTCATGTGAGTGTCATGTGAGCGTCATGTGAGCGTCATGTGAGCTTCATGTGACCATCATGTGAGCATCATGTGACCATCATGTGACCATCATGTGAACATCATGTGATCATCATGTGATTATCATGTGAACATCATGTGAACATCATCTGATCATCATGTGATCGTCATGTGAACATCATGTGACCATCATGTGACCATCATGTGAGTGTCATGTGAGCGTCATGTGAGCGTCATGTGAGCGTCATGTGACCATCATGTGAGCGTCATGTGACCATCATGTGACCATCATGTGAGCGTCATGTGACCATCATGTGAGCATCATGTGACCATCATGTGAGCATCATGTGACCATCATGTGAGCGTCATGTGACCATCATGTGAGCATCATGTGACCATCATGTGAGCGTCATGTGACCATCATGTGAGCGTCATGTGACCATCATGTGAGCGTCATGTGACCATCATGTGACCATCATGTGAGTGTCATGTGAGCGTCATGTGAGCGTCATGTGTCATGTGACCATCATGTGAGCGTCATGTGAGCGTCATGTGACCATCATGTGAGCGTCATGTGACCATCATGTGAGCGTCATGTGACCATCATGTGAGCTCAGCTGGTTTAAATAAAGTTTCATTGAAACACGTTTGCGCTGACTCACCGTGATTTGGTTTGGGGGTGAGGCTTGCTCCTGATCCCGCCTCTTGTTCTGGAGAGGCGGGGTTGTCTGCGTTGGGGGCGGGGTCTGCAGCGCCGCTGGGGTCTTGTGTCTCCGGCGCCGGCTGCTCCGTGTCGGACTGACTCCCTACGGGACGACGTGATCGATATAATCAATGCAACCGATCAGCAGGCTAGGAGCGCTAGCAGGAGACGCCGTTAGCATCACATGCTAGTTAGCTAACGGTATCCAGACCAGATGACCACCCGGTTCTGACCTGCGCTCTCGTGCGATCCCTCGTCGCCGTCCTTCTTGGCGAGGGCGCCGTTGCGCCGCAGCGTGCGCTGGGTGACGCCGTGTTTCCTCAGCAGGTGGCGCTCACAGTTGGACTTGGTGGAGAAGAAGGCGTCGCACTTCGGACACGGGAACGGCTTCTGGCCTGGAGAGACCCGGGTCAGGACAGGAAGTCAGGACACGTCACGTGACACCGCTAACGGCAGCTAACAACAGCTAACAGCAGCTAACAGCGGCTAACAGCGGCTTCCTTTTGCGTAGCGTTAGCGTTAGCGTTACCGGTGTGTGTTAGCATGTGTCTCTGCAGCGAGCTGGCCCAGGGGAACACGCGGGGGCAATAGGGGCAGGTCATCTTCTGCACCGAGTTGGAGTAGGCGTTCTTCTTCCCTTTGGACTGCGGCCCCACCGCCGCCGGCTTGGCCTCCTCCTTGGCTCCGCCCTCCCTCTCGTCAGCTCCTCCCCCCCTGTCTGCATCTGTGGGCGGGGACACGTCTGAGATGAGCCCCTGTTGCCTGTGGAGCGCTAACCTAGCGCTGCCCCCCCCTTGCCCTTACCTCTCCTGCCCCCCAGCTCGGCCCCGCCCGTCTGCAGGAAGGGGCTGAACTTGTTGGCGTCGGTGGTGGCGAGCATCTTCTCCACGCTGGCGAACTCGCCGCTGGACTCCAGGTCCAGGCCGCCGCCCACAGCGCTCCTCTCCTTCACCGCCGGGGGGGCAGACTTCTTCCTGGACCGCTTCCTGGGGGGCAAAAGGATCATTCAGCGACAGCACAGTGGCGCCACCCGGTGGCAGGACACAGAATGACATCGTCTAGAGGGAGGGGCTCATACCAGCATCAAAGGGCCAGACGTAACTGATGAATGTAACTAAATGTAACTCGATTCAAATGGGCTGAAATATTGCATTGTGGGAAATGTAGTGTTTGGCTCAAAGGACATTTTATTTAGAACTACTTTACATAAAGTTCATCAAACTGGAAACAAACCCGTGTGATATCTATTGGGGGGGGGGCAGAGTCGGGGGGGTACCTGGCCGCCCCGTCGGGCGTGTCGTCACCCGGCGTCTCCAGAGCAGCAGAGGGCCCCGGTGCGTCTATGGCGGCGTCGCCCTGAGAGGCGGCGGCCGGAGGCGGGGCCTTGCCCTCCATCACGGCGGCGGGGGGGGGCGTCTCTCTTCAGCAGGTCGGGGGCTCCGGACACGGAGTGGATGATCTGGGCGATGGACGCCAGCGGGGGGAGCTCCTTTAGGGCGGTGCCGGGCGACGAGGAGGCGGGCTTAGGCAGCAGCGGCTTGAGGCGCGGCGCCCGCGCGGCGTTGCTGACGCTCTGGAGGGGGGTGGGAGGGGGCGTGGCTCCGGGCGGGAGCTGGTAGCAGCCCAGCTGGGGGTGGGGGTGCAGCGGCGGCAGGGCGGGGCCGGTCAGAGCGAGGGTGTGGCGCTGCTCGCCGCCGCCCTGCTCCGCCTTCACGTCGCCGTCGCGCCGCTGCCTCTTGCTGGGGACGGACAGGTCGATGGGCTGGTCGTGGGCGGAGCCATCGAAGGCGGGGGAGGGGCTCTCCAGCTTGACGCCCGGAGACCCCGCCTGGCTGCAGGAGCCCCGCCCCTTGGAGGAGAAGTCCAGCGGCTGGTCGGGGTAGAGCGCGCTGGCGAGCTCCTCCACCTTCACCGCCTTCAGCGCCGCCACGGGGGCGGGGCCCACGCCATTCAGCGCCATCTGGGCCACGTTGGCGGCGGTGGGCGTGGCCGCGGGCAGCAGCGTGGCGATGTGCTCCTCGATCTGGCGCTCCTGCACCTCGGGGTGCTGCTTCAGCAGGTGGTGGATGCAGTTCCGTTTGGCGAGGAAGGCGGCGCCGCAGCGCCGGCATTCGAAGGGCTTCCTCTGGCAGCCGTTGTGCGTGCGCAGGTGCAGCTGCAGCGCCCGGTAGCTGCGCAGGTCCTCGCCGCAGTAGCGGCAGGTGGCGTCGGCGCTGCCCGTCTCTGCCTCCGGGGGCGTGGCGGCAGCGGCGGTGATGGCGGCGGCGGAGGTGACGTACTTGATGTTCTTCTCGATGTCCTTGCGTGACGTCTTGGCGTGTTTCTTGCGCAGGTGGCGCTCGCAGTTGGCCTTGACGGTGAACGGGTAGTGGCACACGCGGCACACGTACGGGCGCTCGCCGCTGTGCGTGCGCAGGTGGCGGATCAGCGTGGCTTTGTCCGGCGCCACGTAGTCGCAGATGTTGCACTGGTGGGGGAGGACCCCCAGGTGGAAGCGCATGTGCGCCTGCAGCACGCCGGCCAATGGGAACACCTGGTCGCAGAAGCGGCACGGGAACGCGCCTCTGGCCCCGCCCCCGCCCTTACCGGTCGACGACTTCCTCCCGCTGAGCCCCGCCTCCTCAGCGGCGGCCGGCGGCGAGTCGGACAGAGACGTGTGGGCGTCGCCCGTGAGCTCGGAATCCATCGAACCCCCGCCCCCCCCCGAAGAGGAGGAGGAGGAGGAGGAGGAGTTGGGCGTTTTGAAGAGGGTGGGGGTGGGCGGGGGCAAGCTGGGGCTGATGCAGCCCAGTGAGGCCTGCTGGGAGCTCTGGAGGGGGGGCGGGGTCGTGGCGGTGAGGCTGCAGCGGGGGGTGAGGGGGGGTTTGGGCTTCAGGGGGGGCATGGTCTTCTGGAGTGCACCTGCAGGGGGAGGAGACACGTGAGGAGGGGGCGGCGGCTCATAAACTGACAGGAAGTACCCACGGGGGGGGCCACACCTACCTTGACCTCCATTGAACCCGGGCGCTTTGGCCAGGGGGGGGAGGGTTGCCACCTTCAGGATCTGCTGGATGTCCGCCAGCTCCATGACCCCGCCCCCAGCCCCGCCCTCACCCGGCTTGGCCCCCGCCGAGGCGGCGTTGCCGGTGGCGGCCCCCCCCTCGGGCTGCAGCAGGAAGCCGGCCTGGAAGGGCTGCAGGGCCAGCAGGTTGAGGTCCCGCCCCCGCCCCTCCAGCAGCGGGAGGCTGAGCGCCGCCAGCCCGGCCCCGCCCAGCCCCAGGGTCAGGCCGAGGTCGGCGGGCAGGAAGGCGGGGGCGGGCTCCTGGGGGAGGCTGGAGGCGGGGGGCTCCACGTGGATCACCCTGATGCTGTCCAGGTGGGCCTGGTGCACCTCGTCGTCTGAGGGGCCGGACCGCACCTGAGGGGGCGGAGCTACAGTTACACCTCCGTCTGAGCGCCGCCAGCGGGCGGGGTCGTGGGCGGGGCTTACCTTGGAGACGTGCTGGAGGCCCAGCCCCTCCAGGAAGGCGGCCTGCTCAGTGGGGAAGTTCTCCGCTGTGGCTCCGCCCTCGGCCTCGCCGTCTGCTTCCTGTGCGTGGGCGTGGCCCTGGGGGTGGGCGTCGGCCCTGTGCAGCTCCAGGGCGGGGCGCAGGGGGAAGGCCTTGTCGCAGCCGTCGCACACGAAGCGGTGGAACTTACCGACGCAGCGGCGCAGGTTGGTCTCACACCACACCTGGAGGGGGGGGGGGGCCCCGAACAGCAGAACCCCCGGGGGCAGGGGCGGGGCCGGGGGGGCGTGGACGGGGCGTACCTGGGCGATGTGAGCGAACTTCTTGCAGGAGAAGTCGATGAAGGCGAGGTCGTTGAAGCCGGCGGGGATGGAGGGGTTGTTCTGGATGAAGGGCCGGCCGCTCGGGTCCTGGGGGAGGAGCTTGTGGACGGCGGCGTTATGGCGCAGGAGCCCCCGGTGGGTCCGGAAGGACAGGCAGCACAGGTCACACCTAGACACAGCCAATCAGCAGTCAGCACCCCCGTCACGCCCCCCTGATCGCCCACAGTCGTCCAATTACCCACAACAGCATTACCCACAATGCACCAGTGCTAACCTGCAGCTGGTGGTGGACCCCCCCATCGGTCTATCCTCTTACAGATTAGTCAGGATTTACTCCCCCAGTAACGACAGGGGGGCAGACTCCTCCCCCTCCTCAGGAGTTTTGTTTGTTGCCGTGGTGACCAAGTGTCTTCGTTGGGACTGCTTGTGGTGTCGTCATGACAACAGGTCTGTTGGAGGAGATCCTACGCCGTCTGAGTGTGTGTGTGTGTGTGTGTGTGTGTGTGTGTGTGTGTGTACCTCAGAGCTGTGTCGGTGTGTGTGTGTGTGTGTGTACCTCAGAGCTGTGTCGGTGTGTGTGTGTGTGTGTGTGTGTACCTCAGAGCTGTGTCGGTGTGTGTGTGTGTGTGTGTGTGTACCTCAGAGCTGTGTCGGTGTGTGTGTGTGTACCTCAGACCTGTGTCGGGGTGTGTGTGTACCTCAGAGCTGTGTCGGTGTGTGTGTGTGTACCTCAGAGCTGTGTCGGTGTGTGTGTGTGTGTGTGTACCTCAGAGCTGTGTCGGTGTGTGTGTGTGTGTACCTCAGAGCTGTGTTGGTGTGTGTGTGTACCTCAGAGCTGTGTCGGGGTGTGTGTGTACCTCAGAGCTGTGTCGGGGTGTGTGTGTGTACCTCAGAGCTGTGTCGGGGTGTGTGTGTGTGTACCTCAGAGCTGTGTCGGGGTGTGTGTGTGTACCTCAGAGCTGTGTCGGGGTGTGTGTGTACCTCAGAGCTGTGTCGGTGTGTGTGTGTGTGTGTACCTCAGAGCTGTGTCGGGGTGTGTGTGTACCTCAGAGCTGTGTCGGGGTGTGTGTGTGTGTACCTCAGAGCTGTGTCGGGGTGTGTGTGTGTGTACCTCAGAGCTGTGTCGGGGTGTGTGTGTGTGTGTGTACCTCAGAGCTGTGTCGGGGTGTGTGTGTGTGTGTGTGTACCTCAGAGCTGTGTCGGGGTGTGTGTGTGTGTACCTCAGAGCTGTGTCGGGGTGTGTGTGTGTGTGTGTGTACCTCAGAGCTGTGTCGGGGTGTGTGTGTGTGTACCTCAGAGCTGTGTCGGGGTGTGTGTGTGTGTACCTCAGAGCTGTGTCGGGGTGTGTGTGTGTGTGTGTACCTCAGAGCTGTGTCGGGGTGTGTGTGTGTGTACCTCAGAGCTGTGTCGGGGTGTGTGTGTGTGTGTGTACCTCAGAGCTGTGTCGGGGTGTGTGTGTGTGTACCTCAGAGCTGTGTCGGGGTGTGTGTGTGTGTACCTCAGAGCTGTGTCGGGGTGTGTGTGTGTGT
>CM023624.1:101206-115659 GCA_013358685.1 Antennarius maculatus
TGAAGGGTTAACAGGAGCCCGTCCACATACTTCTGGCCACGCGCTGCATCCTCCATCGCTAAAAGTTAAAGCTAAACTTTCCTCCCTCCTTCCTCTTGCATCATCTGGTCTTCCAGGCTCTTCCCTGTGTGTGTGTGTGTGTGTGTGTGTGTGTGTGTGTGTGTGTGTGTGTGTGTGTGTTCTCTGGTTACACATTGACTGGTGTGTGTTGCTGGAGTTTAGCCCCGTGGTGATAAAGTGTGAGATAGCGGCGGCGGCGGCGGCGTGTCAGCTCGACTGCGGGGCATACCAACGCCCGGAGGGGGAGGGGAGAGTCTCAGCCAATCAGGACGCAGCCTCACTGTGGAAAATGTCTGCCAGCTCTCAGCCAATCAGGACGCAGATGCCTCTCCGTCTCTGCATCAGTTTTTCACACGCTGTGAGAAGGACTCACTGACCAATGAGGAAGCCCGGAGGCAGAAGGGGGAGGAGCTACAGTCAGGTGATGCTGTGAGGTCACATGACCAGGAAGCAGCAGGTGATGTTAACAAGGTGGGAGTACGTTTGGAGGTGGAGAGAGGGGCGTGATGGAGGGTGACGGCCATGCTGCCGGCGACAGGGGGGAGGAAGAGGGGCATGATGGGATTGGAGGGAGGGGGAGAGCGGCAGGTGGGCGGGGACAGAAGCAAAGCAGGCAGAGACAGACGCAGGAGGATGGAGGGAGGAGTCAGAAGGAGGAGGAGCATATTTACCCGTCCTGTTCGTAAAGCAACGCTCGCTCGAGGCTGGGGCGGGGCGGGAGGGGGCGGGGTTTGTTGTGTGTGTGTCTGCAACCACTGCTCACACTGCAGGGGGAGACAGAGAGACAGTCAGTGACAAGGACACGCCCACAGGCTGCACAAACACGCCCACAAATGACATGAACACGCCCACAAACTTCATAAACACGCCCACACTATGAACACGCCCACAAACTTCATAAACACGCCCACACTATGAACACACCCACACATGAACACGCCCACACATGAACACGCCCACACATGAACACGCCCACACTATGAACACACCCACACATGAACACGCCCACACATGAACACGCCCACACATGAACACGCCCACACATGAACACGCCCACAAACTTCATAAACACGCCCACACTATGAACACACCCACACATGAACACGCCCACACATGAACACGCCCACACATGAACACACCCACACATAAACACACCCACACATAAACACACCCACACATGAACACGCCCACACATGAACACGCCCACACATGAACACGCCCACACATGAACACACCCACACATGAACACGCCCACACACTTCATAAACACGCCCACACATGAACACACCCACACATGAACACGCCCACACATGAACACGCCCACAAACTTCATAAACACGCCCACACATGAACACGCCCACAAGCTGCATGGACACGCCCACACATTACAAATCCCCACATTCCTGAAGGCACCACCAGGTGAGATAACGTTCAAGCATCACATCCCATAATGAGTCAATGCGTAACCACGGAAACCACCACACAAACTATGAACACAAATACATGTAGGAAGTTGTGGAGCGCTGACTTAAAGTGAGATAAAGTACAGACTAAAGTGTGTGTCGTGTGTTAAAGTGTGTTACTCATTAAGACGACCCCCCCAGGAACTGTAACCTCACACAGTACTCCAGTACTGGAGCCCGGTGACCTCAGGTCAGAGATAGTCACACACAGAACAGCGAGCAACGCCCTACACCAGTGCATCATGGGTAACACACAGATACCTGCTATCTGCAGATAACCAGAACACAAAGGAGGTCATGTGACCGCTGAGGGCGTGGCTTCAGGAACCACAGAAGAAGAAACAACAGACGCTCAGACAGACGCTAATCTGCTCCTGTCGCACCGAGGAAGAGGAGGATGGAGGGATGAAGGACGGATGGAGGGATGAAGGATGGAGGGATGAAGGACGGATGGAGGGATGAAGGATGGATGGAGGGATGAAGGATGGAGGGATAAAGGATGGATGGAGGGATGAAGGACGGATGGAGGGATGAAGGATGGAGGGATGAAGGATGGATGGAGGGATGAAGGACGGATGGAGGGATGAAGGACGGATGGAGGGATGAAGGACGGATGGAGGGATGAAGGATGGATGGAGGGATGAAGGATGGAGGGATAAAGGATGGATGGAGGGATGAAGGAAGGATGGAGGGATGAAGGACGGATGGAGGGATGAAGGACGGATGGAGGGATGAAGGATGGATGGAGGGATGAAGGACGGATGGAGGGATGAAGGACGGATGGAGGGATGAAGGATGGATGGAGGGATGAAGGATGGAGGGATGAAGGATGGATGGAGGGATGAAGGACGGATGGAGGGATGAAGGATGGATGGAGGGATGAAGGATGGATGGAGGGATGAAGGATGGATGGAGGGATGAAGGACGGATGGAGGGATGAAGGATGGATGGAGGGATGAAGGATGGATGGAGGGATGAAGGACGGATGGAGGGATGAGAGCTGAGAGCTGCAGGATTTATGGATGGGGGGGGGCAGATTAGGAGCCGGGAGCTTAGAGGGTAATTAGGAGGAGAGGTGATGGAGGAGGAAGAGGAGGAGAGAACACATCCACTAAAACATTCAATCAAAATCAAATCATAAAAACTTATTTCACCAGAGTCTCTCATCAGCAGCCGCTAACGCTCAGCTAACACACTGCTAACACACTGCTAACAGTGCTAACAGTTAGCTAGAGGTGTAAGCTGATAGGAGCTGCACCCCCGACACCATGTTCGCCTCCACCACACAAAGCTCCTCCTAAGCTGCTAATGAGCTAGCGTCGCTAACCCACATCACCTTTGTTGCGCCTCAGACGCAGCCTGTTGTTTAGCTTCATGGCGCTAAAGTAGCTCCAAAGCTGATAAAACAGCAGCTGACGCGTTCAGACGTAGGAACAGGCTAGCATCAGTTTAGCTCCGCCTTCAGGAAGTTTTGCTGGCATGTTTCACAACTGCCTCTTAGCACTAGCACGACGCTAGCATCTCGGTGTGAGGATGTGTTTATATGAACTATCAGACTGGTTGATAACAGTTTGCTGAGTCATGTTAGCATCTTAGCACTACTTCTTAACATCAACACGCATCATGCTAGTACATCTCACTCACGATGCTAGCATGTATTTTTAGGACGTTAGCCACTGCATTAGGATATTTTTATCCAGTGTTTCTATAAATGTTGATGAGTCATGCTAGCATCTCTCACAACTGTTTCCTAGCATCAGAACTGATCATGCTAACACCTCTAGCATGCTAGCATGATCATGTTACATGTAGCTTCTCACAGAAACAAACAAAAAGCAACAAAAAGGCAGCACCAAAGCAGCTAGCAAGCTAGCAGTGAATTAGCATCTCAAAGTGCTAAAAACACGCTAACTAATGTGAGTAAATTCCTGTTTTCTTTTATTTTAGGACAAACTTTTTAATGCTAAAAGAGACAATCCAATAGCTAACTAGCTAACTAACTAGTTCTGAAACATTAGCCAGCTGGTTAACTGTGTGCTAGTTAGCATCTGTTAGCAGGTAACTGGGTTTAATGTGAGCAGCGGCCTTCAGGCGGTAAAAATAACTCCGTTAGCATGAAAAGGAATGTGTGTGTGTGTGTGTGTGTGTGTGTGTGTGTGTGTGTGTGTGTGTGTGTGTGTGAGTGTGTGTGTGTGAGTGTGTGTGTGATGGAGCAGCGGGTCGGGTCAGGCTCCAGAGCAGGAGAGAATCCAGTCGGACCAGACCAGCCGCTCCGCTGTTGATCCGTCTCACTAAACTCTGCCCCCATTGGCCGGTTGCCCGCCACACTGCGTGCAACCTGACGGCCGATTGGCTGCCGCTGAAGGCCCCGCGGCCCCTCCCCCTCCCCCCGTGTGGAGCATCCTTATCACACGAGTCAGCACACGCAGCGATTAGTCCAGCGTGTTCATGTCGGGTCATGTGGCGACGACGCAGCGCCCAACATTCACCTCACCTAACGTCCTCACACAGGTGTGTGTGGCCACGCCCCCTCTGGGAGCAGGTCACGTGACCAGAAGCTCCAACAGGTCTGGTTCTCACCCCCGCTGAGTAACCCCTGTGACCCCCCAAGACCCGCTCAACTACCCCCGACCCCCCCAGGTCAACCCCCTCTCCTGGAGATCGGGCGGGGCCCCCTCAGGCTGCTGGTGTGAAAACTGGTTTACGTTGAGGTTTCACAAGAGGGCGGGACCAAGTGGAGCAGTGTCGCCATGACAACAGAAGGGCAGGGCCACAGCGCAGGTGATGATCCTGACACAACTCACCTGGCTGCAGACGGACTGAGGAAGAGGAGAGCCTTCATCAGACAGCAGCCTGGAGCATCACCTGGTTATAACATAATAATAACAATAATAACATCACTGTTATTATTATTATATTACTGTTATAATTATTATTACTGTAAATAATATTATTTTTATTATTATCGTTATTGTTATTACTGCTGTAAATAATATTGTTATTATTATTATTATTATTACTATTATTATTATTGTTATTGTTATTACTGCTGTATATAATATTGTTATTATTATTATTATTACTATTATTATTATTGTTATTGTTATTACTGCTGTATATAATATTGTTATTATTATTATTATTATTACTATTATTATTATTGTTATTGTTATTACTGCTGTATATAATATTGTTATTATTATTATTATTACTATTATTATTATTGTTATTGTTATTACTGCTGTATATAATATTGTTATTATTATTATTATTACTATTATTATTATCGTTATTGTTATTACTGCTGTAAATAATATTGTTATTATTATTATTATTATTACTATTATTATTATTGTTATTGTTATTACTGCTGTATATAATATTGTTATTATTATTATTATTACTATTATTATTATTGTTATTGTTATTGTTGTTGTTTATAAAGGTGACTTTAAGCTCAGATGCAAAAATGGAACTTTTAACAGCTCCAGTCAGAGGCTGACGTGTGTGTGTGTGTGTGTGTGTGTGTGTGTGTGTGTGTGTGTGTGTGTGTGTGTGTGTGTGTGTGTGTGTGTGTGTGTGTGTGTTGTACAGGTTAGCATCTGTTAGCTGGTCTGAATGAATACAGTCTCATGCAGGAGCTCGTTGCTGTCTCTGACACCTGTTAGTGTGTGTGTGTGTGTGTGTGTGTGTGTGTGTGTGTGAAAGAGACAGCTGCTCAACATGTTGACAATGATCCCCCCACCCCCCCGTCTTGTTGCCCCCCCCCCTCCCCCCCGACAGTGAGGCTGTAATTACAGCAGCAGAAAGAGGAGGATGACCATAAATCAACTGATGAAAAACTGAGAACCACAGAAGAAGAGGCTGGAGGACCAATAATCAGGATCAATAACGGTTATTGATCACCCCTCCTTTACTTCCTCCTTCCTCACAGGAAGTCGAACAAACTCCTCCCCCCTCCATCGGTCCTCTCCTCCTCTTCGTCCTCCATCATCATCCTGCAGCAGTTGTCTCTCCTCAACAAGAGACACATTCATCCACACAACTGTGTGTGTGTGTGTGTGTGTGTAGCAGACACACACACACACACACACAGCTGGCCTCCTCCAGAGTCTCTGTTGCAGCAGAACAAACTAAAGTGAGAACCTGAGTCCTACTGATCAGCTGTTCAAACTTCTTGATCAATAATCAATAAGTCTTAAGAGCCGATGGAAACCTGCCCCTCCCCCACCTGAAAACAGGCTGGATGAGTTGAGCTGAAACCGGCTCTGACAGGTCAGGACACGCCGAGGCCCAGAGGTGACACACACACACACACACACACACACACACACACACACACACACACACACACACAGTGCTGAGAGGTGGTTCATTACCCATAATGCATTCCTCTGGACAGCTATGCTAACGTAGCTAACGTAGCTTCTTGAACACATCACATGACTCAAACAGGAAGTAGTTCCCAATGCGGGTCTGAGGTCACTTGTTGCTATGGTTACTGCAGCTAACAGCGCTAGGCTAGTGGGTGGACTCATGCTAACTGCTAGCGGCTGCTAACAGCATCAGCGGCTTCACATTCTACACTGGGATTGGTTGGGTCTCCCATCCAATCAGAGAGGCCTCTGATTGGATGAGGGAGGGAGGACCCCCCCCCCCCCGCTCACCAGAATGGAGTCTTTGTTCACACGAATACGGCCAGTATTCACAGAGGCCCCGCCCACCTCCCTCTCATCCTCCTCTTCCTCACCGTCCCCCCCCCTCCTTCATCTCATCCCTTCTTCTTACCCCCCCATATCACCCCCACCCTCCACCTTCCCTGTCACTGATACAGGCTAAAGTACAAGGCCATGCTCTCAGCCAATCAGAGGCCTCGCTGCAGCCCTCCCATCCCACACAGGACAGCTGTGTGTGTGTGTGTGTGTGTGTGTATGTTAGTCATTTAAACAGCTGTTGTTGCCATGGAAACCAACTTTTTCCAGTTCAAACATAAACTTTGCAAAACTCTCCTTCATCCCAAGAAAGAAAGGATGTAGTGAGGGGGGGAGGGGGGGTGAGAGGGGGGGGGTGAGGGGGGAAGAGAGGGGGGGGTGAGGGGGGAAGAGAGGGGGGGGGTGGGGGGTGAGAGAAAAGGAGGGATGGAGGAAAAACGTGTGACTTCAGCTGTTTTACAGAGAGCAAAGTGCTGCTAGAGATAAAATGGTTAATGTGTTACTGACACACACACACACAGACACACACACACACACACACACACACACACACACACACACACACACACACACACACACACACACACACACACTGTCTGTTCTTATCTGCATCACAGAGATGCTGAAACAACACGGCCGCATCCTTCACTTCCTGTCTGGAGAGGAAGCAGGAAGTAGCAGGAGGTACTGAGCATTCTTCTGTTTCAAAGTCTCCCCCATCTCTCATCCCCCCCACACCCCCGTCACCTGACCCCACCCCCCCGGGGGTGAGGGAGCTGCTGGATTGGCTGGGAGCGTCCCATGTGCTCTTCTTGATGCTTTTACTTTGAAAAGTTGGAGGAACAGAGGATTTTCAGAACAAAATGCTGCGGTGTGACCCGACGGGTTCAGGACTGCATTACCCAGAATGCTCTGCTGCGATGTGTCCCGACTGGATCCTTCACATTAAAGTTACATAAGAGAGCAGAGTCCAGGAGGGGGGGGGGAGTGGAAAAAGACAAATGTTGAGCAGATGAGTAAAGCAGAACGAGAGGAAGAGGAGGATGGGGGGGGCGGAAAAGAGGATGAAGAGGAGGAAGAGTTTTTGGAGGATGATCAGAAGGAGAGGAGAATAAAAAGGTGGAGGAGGAATGAAGGGGAGGAGGGGGGGCAGGAAAGAATGAGAGGAAGAAAGACGGGTGTGGTGCTGGGGGGGGCAGGTTTCAGTTGAGAGAAAAGACTCAAACCTCTTTGTGTTTCTGCCTCCAGGCAACACAACAGGTTCCCATGGGGGGGGGCGCCTACCCCCATTACACACCTGAGCCACGCCCCCTCACACACAGCCTATCACAGCCTCAGCCCATCCGGTTCACCTATGCTATCTGCACTAGCATGGATGCTAACAAATAAAATCAAGTTTCAAATGAGCATGTTAGCATTGGCCCAAGTCTACAACCACTGGAGACTACGCTTCCCAGAATGCAACTCACAAGCATCCTTTCAAGGGCTGGGGGAGGAAACGAGAAGAAACATCACTCCTCTAGAGGCCCCTCCCCCTAAGACCAGTCCATTAATCCCCTCCCCCGTCCACCACACACACACACACACATACACATACACACACACACAAAGGATGCTCAGGTAAACACACGACTGTGTGCTGGGGAGAAACGACCGGGGGCATGCTAGTACCGCTGTCACCATGACAACAGGTGTGTCCAAACAATGATACCTTTACAGAGAGGGTGGGGCCGTGTGTGTGTGTGTGTGTGTGTGTGTGTGTCAGATTACCTCTAACAGTCAGATTAAGAAGGATTACCGTTGGTTCACATGCTGCGTCTCCATCAGGCTACTTTAGCTCAGAAATTAGCCACTCATCATCAACAACAACAAAACAACAACAAAACAACAATAAAACAACAACAAAACAACAATAAAACAACAACAAAACAACAACAGGATGTTTGTGAACATTTTAGACAATAAAGTGTCGAGACATTAAATGTGTTTCATCTATAATTTGCTCCATAGGCATGCTAACGCTAGCATCAATGCTAACATGTCTGATAAAGCACATTAGCAGGTTAGCTTCAGCATTAACCTCTAGTTACAGCTTCAGCATCACTTATTTTACTTAAGTCAGAGAAAATCTAACTTTCGATTTCAATTTCTTTTTAAAAACCTAAGGGGCGGGTTGGTGGGAGGAGCCTCACAGAACTATTAGAAGATCAGAGAGTCTGACTTCCTGGTTAACGCCCACATTCTTTAAACTCCTCCTTCAGGTTTGTGAATGTGTGCACTGGGAGTCTGATGCATTACCCACAATCCTCCAGGGGTTTGTTCAGAACACACCAGCCTGAGAGATCAAAGTGGTAGACAAACAACAACCATCAATCAAATAGGACCAATTTATCAAATACCATCAATCAAATAGGACCAATTTATCAAATACCATCAATCAAATAGGATCAAATAGCATCAATCGATTAAATGCCATCAATCAAATACCATCAATCAAATGGGATCAATCGATCAAATACCATCAATCAAATAGGATCAATAGATCAAATAAGATCAACTGCGGTTCAAGTGTTGATTTAACGTCATCAGGAGCTACCCCCCCCCCCCTCACCCACATCCAGCTGACAAAACTGTGTAGTCTGCAAGAGGTGGGGGGGGGCCTCCATCAGCTTTAAGAGTGGGGGACGAACCATTCTGCTGGGGGGGTCCACTATAACACACTCGCCCTCACACAACACGTGTGACTGAAGCTTCATTCAGTCTCACGTCAAACTTTTACCTGAAACTTTTTTTTCTTCTGAAACTTTAAACGTCTTTAAAGAAACTTTTTGAAAAACTTTTTTTTTTGTGCTATTTTTGCAAAAAGACCCTAAAAAGAGGAAGAAACGATTCCAGGACTTTAACCTCCGTGTGAGCAGGGTGGGGCCGCAGCAGCGCTGCTGATGGAGGGGGGTGGGGCGGGAGGAGGAGGGGCGGGGCCTCAGGAGCAGGGGGGGGGGCCAAGACCTGTTCTATGGGATGCCAGCGGAGGCCGGTGAGTGTGGGAGGGTGTGGTGAGACGGCAGCGCTGATAAGCAGCTTGGAGTTAACGACCAGTGAATCACACACACACACACACACACACACACACACACACACACACACACACACACACACACACACACACACACACACACACACACCTTCACCCTGTTCGCAGTAAATAAAACCATATTTACTGCGAGTCCAAAGTTCGAGCAGCTCGACTATGAAGGAATGTCACAATGGATGGGGGGGGCATCCAAAGGGGGAGGAGCCAGAGAGATGAAAGCAGCAGCAGGAGGAAGATGCTACCAGTAGCTTATCTGAGTTAAAACATGGTTTATGGGCCTTAAAGGAACACAGCTAGCCTAGCATAGCTAGCATGGCATAGCTAACTATCCTCACAGTGATGACATCACAGAGGTCGGAGTAAGGAGGGCCCTGATTGGACCAGGCTGGTCCAGCCTAGGGGCAACAGTTTGGTCCCCCCTCCCCCACTGCTGATTGGATCATTGATTCCTGATCAAGAAGATGATCAGTTCAGTATCAGTGACCTCTGACCCTGTTCACCTCCTCTACCCCTCCTCTTCCTCCTGGTGGAGGGATGGAACATAATCTTATCTAAAAAAGGGGGGGGTCTATAAATAGAGGCTGGCTGGGGGGGGGGGGGCAGCCCCTCTGATGCTCTAGAGACCTCCACCGAACAACTGATCAACAAACAAACAAACAAACAACAAACAAACAAACAAGATCAATCGATTCTATTGATCCAGACCTGAGCAGGAATCTGTTAGAGACGAGGTGATTAGAAGTGTGTGTGTGTGTGTGTGTGTGTGTGTGTGTGTGTGTGTGTGTGTGTGTGTCTGTGTCTGTGTGTGTGTGTCTGTGTGTGTGTGTGTGTTAATGAGGAGTTATGGGACCTTTTTGTCCACAGACTGAAGTTAAGTGTTTAATTAACAGCCCCCATCCTCCTGAGACACACACACACACACACACACACACACACACACACACACAGTTGATCATTCATTACTGAGGTTAAAGTTTCTTTATTGTGAGTAAACAACTGCTGTGTATTGATCATTTACTGTAAACATCACAAACAAACAAACAAACAAACAAACAAACAAACAACTCTGTTGTTGGACTGAAGCAGCTCAGAGACTTTCACCTGAAAAACAAACATCCCTCCATCATGTCTTTACATGACTCACTGCAGGGTGTGTGTGTGTGTGTGTGTGTGTGTGTGTGTGTGTGTGTGTGTGTGTGTGTGTGTGTGTGATCATTGTCTACATCATCAGCTTTTTCAAACGTCCACCCCAGAAGAAGAGGAGAAAACTGTTTCAACCGCTTAGAGGAAGAAACAGTTGGAAAGCACACACACACACACACACACACACACACACACACACACACACACACACACACACACACACACCTCCCTGCGACTGGAGGATCCAGTTAAATTTCCCCCTCAGCTAGACGAGCGTCTCCGTGAGAGAGATCTGCTGCTGTCGCCGACGGCCAGTGTTGAATTTCATGATGGAATGCTAACTGAGGAAGAGGAGGAGGAAGAGGAAGAGGAAGAAGAAGAGGAAGAGGAAGAGGAAGAAGAAGAGGAAGAAGAAGAAAACCAGCGATGGAAAAATATTTAGTTCATCATCTAAAAAAACTCCAACACACAGAACAAAACCAGAACCAGAAAGAAAATCCAAAAACCCCTGATCCTACACCATAGTAGACAGGACTACACCATAGTAGACAGGACTACACCATAGTAGACAGGACTACACCATAGTAGACAGGACTACACCATAGTATCATTACATCACTACACCATAGTAGACAGGACTACACCATAGTAGACAGGACTACACCATAGTAGACAGGACTACACCATAGTATCATTACATCACTACACCATAGTATCATTACATCACTACACCATAGTAGACAGGACTACACCATAGTATCATTACATCACTACACCATAGTAGACAGGACTACACCATAGTATCATTACATCACTACAAAATAGTAAATGACATCACTACATCATAGTAGGTGACGTCACTATAACATGTTAATGTGATTCAGTTTAATTTTAAAGTTTCTCATTAAAGTCAAACAGAAACTTTTGGACAGAAGGTTAAAGTTTGTTTAGTTGTTTACTGGTCGCGCGCTGCTCGGCTCCATCCCGGTCACGTTAACGGAGGAGGATTTCCTCCCCCTAGTTCCACAGCGGGGGGGGGGGTGGAGAGACGAGCCTTAGCAACCATTATCAGAGCAGTCCCACCCTGAGACTGAGACCATCCCTCCATCCACCCCCCTCTATCTGCCCCCCCTCCATCAATCATTGACTCCCGGCTGACTCCGAACCGCCGCTCCAATCCCTCCCTAACCGCTGCTCATCCTCACCGGGGGGGTTGACCATTAAACCGGTTCCCGTTAAAATGGAAGTTAGAGCGGAGGATGATGGGGGGGGGGGCAGGGGGGGATGCAACAGGCGTCACGTCGATGCTGCGCGTCACCAGAGTCGGTGGAAAAGTCACCGAAACGCCGCCGAAAGTCGCTCAACAGCGACGGAAGCCGTGAAACACGGAGCCCGCGGTGTGCGAGGCCGACCGGGAGCCGCCGGAGAGCCGTTAGCAACAGAACCGGGACCCGTTTGTGGATAAATATGTCTGGGCAAGGTCACGGCAGCGGCGTCAAGCTAGCAGCGGTTAGCTAGCACACACACCGGAAAACACACAGCGCCCTTTCACAATAAAAGACACACATTCGAGAAGAGTTGTAGGAAAAGAAACACAAAGGAACACATTCGAGTCTCCACACGTTAAAAAGTAGTTTACATAAAAATAAAACGTCAGTTTGCCTTTCTAAGTGAGGAATAGTTCGATGTTGGATGCGGAAAATTAGCCGTTTGGCTAACTGGATGTTTTCCAGTAGCGTTAACGTGGACTTACAAACTAGCAAAAAACAACCGGACACACACGTCACGTTAGCTGAACGCACCTCACACACAACCGGTAGCACCTCCCGCAAACGTGAAGGCTAACGCATCAACAGATTAGCTGCTAATTCCTCCACGTTCAACAGGTGGCTTTACTTTGAAAGGCATCGCCGGAAGCGGCCCCGCTCGCTGCCGCCAGCTTGCCGGTGGTGTCTGGTAGCTTTACACATGGCCACTAGCAGCGAGGCTCCGACCAAAGTGCACCCGAGATACGGATGCTCCAGCCCGGCCAGCGGGAGGACTTTGACCCCCTCAGCCCAACACCCCGTCTGTGGGGCAAAAACCACCGCACAACAACCCCGCGACGCGCGCTGGGGGTAAAAGTTGCACCAAAAAAATAAGTCGACACAACAAGTTGTTGAATGAGGAAGAGAATTCCACCGCGCGGATGCGCGAAGAAGGAAGAACCGCGACGACCCGAACCGGGTCCCCCCCCCACACACACACACACACACAAACCCAACTTTATTCGATCCACCGGTTCGACCCCCCCCTCACACACACACACACACAGAACCGGAAAAGCAGCGAATACCCCGATGGGGTAAAAACACTTACCCTCCACTTTGTTGGGGTTGGGCTGTTTGCGCCGAGACATCGTGGCGAGGATGATGATGATGATGATGATGATGAAGATGGTGGTGGGGGTGCTGGTGGGGGTGATGAGGGGTGAAGACGGGGGGATGAAGAGGGCCGGGGGGAGAGACTCGCCCCGGAGAGGAGAGAATCAAAATGGCGTTTCTGAAGGGATGTGCAAACTTGGACAAACTTTCCTCCGGTTCTCCTCCTCCTCCTCCCTCCTCCTCCGCGGCTCTTCCTCTCCTCTCTCCTCTCCGGGGGGGGGAGGCGAACAGCGTGGAACAGCGCTGGTGGCTCGTGTGTGCGGGGGGGGGGGGGCAGCTCCTTACCGGTGACCCGTCCTTCTGGCGCGCGCGTCTCCTCTACTAAACCGGATCGGTAAAGCTCATCACGTGTCGGTCTCCGGTCTCCAGGGGGACGTGGCCACCGAGCATCCCTCGCGCGTCTCGCGCGTTACCGGATGAGTCGCGCGTGCGGATGTGAGGAAGACGCTCCGAACTTTTTTTCTTCTCGCGTCTTTTTTTCTTTTTTTTTAATCCGGTAGAAAAGTTTGTCCGTCCGGGCGCGCGCGCGCCCGCGTGCCTCCGCTCGTCCACCTGAGGTCCCCGGTTAGCCCTCCATCACCGGAACTCACGCGCCTCCAACGGGAACGGCTCGTTTGAAGTGAGGAAGTTTCGCCGCCGACAGCAGTGTTGGACTCCTCCACCGCGGACGCGACGTCGACGCAGATCTCGCGAGATTTGAAGAAAGGGGGGGGTTAATCTCGCGGGTGGAGGATGCCAACCGTCAGCCCCCCCCCCGCGCAGGAACGGGTTAATGAACGATCACCGGGAGAACCGGATCGAACCGGAACCAGGGAGGAAGAGGAGACAAGATGAGAGCAGAGGTGATGAAGAGCCGCGCGAGCACGCGCTCTCACTTCCTTTAAAGGAGACAGGAAGTCACCGCGGGTTAAAGTCCAGCTGGGATCCGGGCTCCTGATTGGTCCACAGCTTCCTGGAGGACGGCTTCAGTCTGGGTACCAATAGAAGTGTTTGTTTGTTTGTTTATTTGTTTATGTTATTGATTGGTTTTAAAGGAGGTTGTTGCTAGCTGTGGATGCTAATGCTACAGCTGTTAGCTAACGTAAGATAGACGCCTCCAAAAAAGTTTTAGTTTGTTTGAACATCTACAAATAAAGTTTGTTTACTGTTGAAAAGTTATTTATTTACATTATTGACTAATTTTAAAGGAAGCTTTTGCTAGCTGTGAATGCTAACATTACAGCGGTCATAAGACACATGCGACAAAGTTTAAGTTTGACGGAAAATGTTTACTTGTTTACTGTTGAAAAGTTGAAATAAAGTTTATCTGATTGATTTTAAAGGAGGTTGTTGCTAGCTGTGGATGCTAACGCGACAGCTGTTAGCTAACACGGCTCAGACGTTTGTCTCTGCACGTCTTTAAATAAAGAATGTTTACTTGTTTGCTGTTGGCAATTTATTTATTTACATTACTGATTGATTTTAAAGGAGGTTGTTGCTAGCTGTGATGCTAATGCTACATGTGTTAGCTAACGTAACAAAGTTTACGTTTGTCTCTGAATGTCTACTTTTGCTGTTAAAA
>CM023624.1:116159-138659 GCA_013358685.1 Antennarius maculatus
CTCTTGTTTCGCGGGGAATGTGCGCCTCCTGCTCCGCTGCGCTGCTCGGTTGATCCCCCGGTTCCCGGTGAGGCGGAGCGGACGATGGGCGTCCGCTGGTCCCGGTGCCTCGTCCTCCTGCTGGCGCTGCACGTCGGTGAGTCCGGTTCGGAACGGGACCCCCAACCCCCAACAATCCCCCCCCCAACAAACTCTTCCTCTGAACCGCAGATCCATCAGGAAAAATATTTGATTTTCAAACGTTTAAAAAGATTTTTTCTGATAATTTAACAACTAAAAAATCGAGTTTCTTCTAGAAAAGATTGAAATAATTTTTATTTAAATCGAAACAGAATTTATTTAATTTTATTTTGTAAATATTCGATGTAAAAAAATAATTTTGTTACGATTTAATTCAATCCGTTGCTGTTTGCGTGTTTCATTTAACGGGACTGCACTTCAAGGTTTGTGTGTGTGTGTGTGTGTGTGTGTGTGTGTGTGTGTGTGTGTGTGTGTGTGTGTGTGTGTGTGTGTGTGTGTGTGTGTGTGTACATGTGTGTGTGTGCGCGCCAACGAGGGGAATGCCCCCCGCCTCCCTCCCGTACCCCCTCCCCTTCTTCTCTCCGGTTGTCCCGAAGTGAATTTTTTCACCTTCAAAAATAATTTTTAAATTTTAATCAAAAAAAAAAATCAAATATTAAACGAATAAAATCGAAAAACGAGGGAAACCGGAACCAAACCGGAGGACCGGCGGCCGTCTTTTGTTGCCGCAGCTTCTGTTTCACCCGTTAAATGAAACCGGTGAAGGTCAGTCCGCTCCGGTAGAACCACCGGACCGAACGGGAACCGGAGCCCCCCCCCCCGGTCCGGTCCGTCCCGGAGGAATCCCGGGTTCGATCCGCTTCCGTTTCTCCTTCAAACCTGTATTTTATTCCGGCATATCGGTGTGAAAGCCGCGCGCGTCCGGTCGATCACGCGCCTCGCGCGTGAAGGGAAAATAAAATCCTTTTAATATTTAATGTAAAAAAAAAAAAATCACGTGAAAATCGAGTTGAAACGAAGCGGCTGCGTCTAATGTCTGGAAGGAGATGCTAAGGGTCCGGTTGCATAACGACGCTGTGGGGGAGTGTGTGTGTGTGTGTGTGTGTGTGTGTGTGTGTGTGTGTGTGTGTGTGTGTGCGTGCGTGCGTGCGTGCGTGCGTGCGTGCGTGCGTGCGTGCGTGCGTGCGTGCGTGCGTGCGTGTGTGTGTGTGTGTGTGTGTGTGTGTGTGTGTGCGCGCAGAGGGAACGTGAATTATTCAGGATTTGATGCTGAGGGTTCAGGAAACACAGGAGGTGATGAAGAGGATGAAGAGCACGGACACGGAGGGGTTAAAAGTCAAACTGATTTTTATCTCTAATCATGAAAATCAGTGACATTTTTTCCCACATTAGTAATTATTGTTTTAATCGTTTGATTTGAAATCCTTTTTAAATCTGCAGCAGAAAATAAAAATAAAAAAATAAAAAGCTTAATTCGTTTTCTGATAAAATCTATGAACGAATTATTTAACAGTGAATCTTTAAAAATGTGTCGAAATTTTTTGTTTATTTAATGTTGATTTTCTGGAGATTTTTTCGCGCGTAAAAAAAAGCCTCGTGCGTGTCGGGGGTGGGTGTGTCCGAGTTACAACACGCTGCTTCTGGCACCGGTGCACTGCAGGGAGTGTGTGTGTGTGTTTGTGTGTGTGTGTGTGTGTGTGTGCGTGCGTGCGTGTGTGCGCGTCCAGGTGATGTGAATGAGTGCGCTGATATGATGCGCGTGCCCGTCAACGTGCGCGTGTCCTGATTTCAGTCAGAAAAAATAAAACAAAAGAAAATATAAAAGATGGAGAGAAAAGAAAGAGAATTGAACGTGACGTCACAGAAACGGATGAACAAAAAGATGAAATATTTAAAGTTTTACGGATGAAATATTTTTAAAAAACGAACAAATTTCTCTGTCGTGATTTAATGAATTCTAACGATGTAAATATTCACGATATTTATTATGAATATTTATTAATGACGTTTGTGTTCAGATTTAAAGACGGTAAAAATATTAAAATGAATGTAAAAAAAGCATGAGGTGTGTGTGTGTGTGTGTGTGTGTGTGTGTGTGTGTGTGTGTGTGTGTGTGTGTGTGTGCGGGGGGGTCACCTCATTCACGTATTTCGGTGACCTTCCTCGCAGCTGATTGGCCCGTTCGGCTGCGGCAGATCGGGAGCAGCGTGTTAGAGATGATGTAATGCACCTGGGGGGGGCAGAAAGAGGGGGTGGGGGGTGGGGGGGTGGAAGAACACTTTAAACATCATGAAACATTTATCTGGATTAAGAGAAATAAATGTCGAACATTCAGGCTGAACCTGGAGGACATCCCATAATACCAGCTTCTCTCCGTTAAATTGAACAGAAACTATTTTTAGATTTTTTAAATCCTGCAGATCAATCAAATATTTAAATGTGTTTGATTGTTTTGAACGAAATAAGAGAGAATGAGATTAAATTCAATCTGGAAATCACAGCTGACGTCATCACGGGTGTGGGGGGAGCTAAGGGGCGGGCGTAGAAACACTAATAATTAATAATAATCGATAATTAATATTAATCAGCTCTTACTATAAACTTTAACTCATCAAACACCACCTGGTCAGACCCCAAAGGGGGCGGGTCCAGGACCACTAGAGGGGCGGGTCCAGGACCTCTAGAGGGGCGGGTCCAGGACCACTAGAGGGGCGGGTCCAGGACCTCTAGAGGGGCTGGTCCAGGACCTCTAGAGGGGCGGGTCCAGGACCACTAGAGGGGCGGGTCCAGGACCTCTAGAGGGGCGGGTCCAGGACCTCTAGAGGGGCTGGTCCAGGACCACTAGAGGGGCGGGTCCAGGACCTCTAGAGGGGCTGGTCCAGGACCTCTAGAGGGGCGGGTCCAGGACCACTAGAGGGGCGGGTCCAGGACCTCTAGAGGGGCGGGTCCAGGACCACTAGAGGGGCGGGTCCAGGACCTCTAGAGGGGCTGGTCCAGGACCTCTAGAGGGGCGGGTCCAGGACCACTAGAGGGGCGGGTCCAGGACCACTAGAGGGGCGGGTCCAGGACCACTAGAGGGGCGGGTCCAGGACCTCTAGAGGGGCGGGTCCAGGACCACTAGAGGGGCGGGTCCAGGACCACTAGAGGGGCGGGTCCAGGACCTCTAGAGGGGCGGGTCCAGGACCACTAGAGGGGCGGGTCCAGGACCACTAGAGGGGCGGGTCCAGGACCTCTAGAGGGGCGGGTCCAGGACCACTAGAGGGGCGGGTCCAGGACCACTCAGGGTTCTGGCTCCGCTTCTTCCTCGCTGGCAGCTGATTGGTTGAATAAATCTAACTGTTGATTTAATCCCATCGATCTGTTTAATATTCAGAACCATTGATCCGTCAGTAGTGATCAGTTTGTTCACCAGCCAATCAGCTGTCAGATCTCGGGTCAGCTGATCCAGAGTGATGATGTCACTGAGTCCAGATTAACGTCGCTTATTTAAGAAAGAAAAAAACAGGAATCTGAGACGGAACCAATGAGAACGAAGAAACTGAACAGCTTGAAGCCCCGCCCCCACAGATTTAAGGGGCGTGGTTTAATTAATGTTATAATAATAATCTTATTAGATTGTTGCCATGACAACGTTTAAAACACAACAGAGGGCTGTCCCATAAAGTTCACTCCATTCCCACAAAACCGACCAATAGAAACAGAGCTCCGCCTCCTGCCACCAACGAGTCGGTTTAACCGTTTAACGGTTTAACGTGTTGCCGTGACGACGCTAACAGCCGTGTCTCATTGGACACGTCACGCGTGTTCGCCCGGCGCCGCGGGGCGGAACCAGCAGACGGCGGCGTGTTTAATGAGCCACGCCCACCCTGTATGTGTGTGTGTGTGTGTGTGTGTGTGTGTGTGTGTGTGTGTCTGTGTGTGTGTGTGTGTGTGTGTGTGTGTGTGTGTGTGTGTGTGTCTGTGTGTGTGTGTGTGTGTGTGTGTCTGTGTGTGTGTGTGTGTGTGTGTGTGTCTGTGTGTGTGTGTGTGTGTGTATGTGTGTGTGTGTGCAGACAGGAAGTTAACCCCTCCTCTCCCCCCAGTGTGGGTCCTGCAGGTGGCGCTGGTGGGGGCGGGGCAATGCGACGCCGTCTTCAAAGGCTTCTCTGACTGTCTGCTGCAGCTGGGGGACAACATGGCCCACTACCCCCCCGACCTGGATGACAGGGAGAACCTGCACAAGATCTGCAGGTAGGGGGGGGAGACACCTGGGGGCGGGGCACACCTGAGGGGAACACGGCTGCTGATTGGACGCAGAACAGGCAGGAAGTTCATGTTCGTTTGGTTCAGAGGGGAAGTAATGACATGTACCCCCCCATAAACCCCCCCAACCAAACGGGTGGCACCAGATGGTGTGAGGAGTCCCCACCCATACACACACACACACACACACACACACACACACACACACACACACACACACACAAACACACACAAGGTTTTAATTCAGTGACAGCTCCATCACAGCGGTGTAAAGGCGTGGCAGAAGGGGCGCATTAACACACACACACACACACACACACACACACACACACACACACACACACACACACACACACACACACACACACACACAGGCGTTAATTGCTCAGAGATGGGCGTCGACACGTCTGGGGTCAGGAGGTCGACATCAATAAGAGCAGATTGGAAGATTGGATTAGATCCGCTGTGTCAGCAGGAGAGCAGTCGCTACGGCAACCAGGAGGAGGGGGGAGGAGACAAAAGAATAAATAAAATATATGATAAATAAAAATAATAATAAAATAAATATTAATAAATAATAAAATCATAAAGAATAAAGTAAAATATAAAAACAAACCGATGGGAATAGAGACATCATCAGTCTGACGCTAGCTCAATGCTAACGTTAGCCCCACAGCTAAAGCATTAGCGACCGCGGTCCGCTAGCACCAGGTCCGGTGAAAAACCTTCAATTTGAATAAACTTTATTGGTTTATTCAAAGGGAAGGCCCCGCCTCCTGTTCCTCAGATGACATCATCGCCTCAGCGGCGCCGTTAGCCCTCCTCCTCATCTGATTGGCTGAGCCATCGCTGTGTTTGTCGCCCTCGGCGCCGGGCAGGCTGTCGACTCCGTTTAGAAGCCGCCGCCCCCTCCAGCCGGTTAGCATGTGGCGCTAACGCTGGTGTGCTTCCCCCCGCAGCTACTGGGACCAGTTCCACGCCTGCGCCGCCACGGCGCTGGCCGACTGCCAGGAGGGCGCCACCGACCTGTGGGAGAAGCTCAAGACGGAATCCCGCAACCTGGACTTCCGTGGGAGTCTGTTTGAACTCTGCGGCGGCGGCAACGCGGCGCCCCGATTGGCTGGCGCCGGAGGCCTGGCCCTGGTCCTGGTCCTCGCCGCGCTGCCCCCCATCCTGACCTGGCTGGCGTTTTAGGACGGAGACGCCGGACGCCAGAAATATAAAGAGGATAAAAAAAACGACCACGACCGAATTCATCACCAGAAAAACTGGATTTAGACTCCGCCCACCTGGGACGTCTGCGGCCCGTCCTCCCGGAGCCCTCGTCCAATCACACGCTGACCTGACCCCGGAGGTCGACCACATGAAACATTCAACGCGCCGCCGAGCAGAAACGATGACAACGATGAAAATTTGATGTCGTGGCGCCGGCGAACGCCGCTGGAGTGACGCCGAATTAAAGTCGACCGTGAATTATTGATGCTCCGCCTGGCGCCGCGTCATGTGACCGCCGGGCACCGACACGATACCTGGCTGTACGTTAGCGGTCCCACGTAGCCTCAGGTACAGAATCCAGCGCCGCAGACTAACCAGACGCGCCGCGGCCCGGGGCCCCGCCCCCCGCCGCCGCGCTTCCATCACGGACGGCTGAGGGGGTGGGCGGAGCCAGCGCTGCGTGGCAATACTTGTGTTCTTATTGGCCTTTTGTTGAGTAGAGGCTACGCTCACACCAGTTTGACCTTTGACCTGCTAGCAGGCGTCACATTCACGCATTTTCCTTTGGGTTGCTAAGCTAGCTAGCGTTCTTAGCCATTAGCGATGCTGCGTCTGGTTTTTGGTGTGATCGTAGCCTCACAGTTCTGCACTGCAGGGATGTAGCAGGTCGCAAACAGTTAGCCTGACGCTAACGCGTGACTTAAGTTCGAGATGCTCCAAACGTTTCAGGAAACGGGCGCTAACTGTGAAATGATGACGGGGGGGGGCAGCTAATCTGCGTTAGCAGCTAGCATGTACCGACTCAGGTTAGCTAACGGTTAATCTGATCTTGTCCATAGCTCTTCTGAACCAATCACCACGTTAGCAGCTAAAGTCGACTTGATTAGCTAATCACGCGGTTCTTCTAGCTACGGTGAGCTAACTGCATTTGTCAGCTATCAGTTAGCTTGATTTTGCTAGCTATTGGTGGCTATTTTCATGAGCTAATCTATTTTACCTAGCTCGCTGAGTTGAGGTTAGCCTAGCATGCCAAGCTATCTAAGGAGGCAAACATCAGTTTGTTGTTGTGGTGCTAATTTTCCATGAGAAACAAACGCTAGCCCGTACCGTTAGCCTGGACTATTAGCCCGTACCGTTAGCCTGGACCATTGAACCCGAACCGTTAGTCTGGCCCATTAGCCTGGACTGTTAGCGCTAGCGTCAGCCGTCCTGCTACATCCCCGCTCAGCAGGAGCGAACCAGACGACAGCAATATGAAGAAGCGACTTCATGGCCAGTGTAGCTACAGAATCGGACCGTGGCTGAAGAGCGATATGACTGTTGCCGTTAGCAACCCTTCCCCTTGACCCCCCCCACCCCCATCGCCAGGGACGTCCCAGAACTCAGAGGCGAAACCTGCAGGTGTGTCTGTCGACGCTGACCCAACAGTAGCACCGCCTCCAGACAGAACGACGTCTGTTTGTTTGTTTGTTTGTTTGTTTGTTTGTTTACTCCTGACGGGACGTTGCTTTAGCAAAAAGAGTTTTAAAGAGTCGTCTAAGAAGAGAATGTGTATTTACAAGGATTTTGAGAAAATATAGAATTACTGAATTAAAAAAAAATCTCTATTAGAGAGTTTATCAGTTTGAACATTGATTATTTACAGATTATAGATCGATAAAAAATAAAAAGATTAATGCTGAAGTTATCAAGTCATCAATAAAAAAACTGCTGTTTGAAAAAAAAAACTGTCTGCTGTCATTGGATGAGGGGACGAAAATGTGGTTCTGAAGACACACACACACACACACACACACACACACACACACATAATGGAGTTTATTCATTATTAATAAGGGGGAGTCCCCAGGCAGCCACACGTCTCAGTTCATATTGATTGAGCTGAGGAAGAGGAAGAGGAGGGGGGGCTGTTTGTTTGGGTTAACATGGGTATTCCAGAACCTTCAACTAAAACCGATTGGTTCTTAAATCATCCAATCAATGAACACTACATACGTCTAAAAGATAGTATATATATATATATATATATATATATATATATATATATATATATATATATATATATATATATATATATATATATATATATATATATATATATATATATATATATATATATATATATAAAAGATAGGAAAAATTCAACATCCAATCCAACCCAACTTCACCCGTTCAGCACCGTAGAACAACCAGTCGACCAAAGCGCTGCACAGACCAACAAACAACACGCTGTATTTCTCCTCATACCTGCTGGGCTTGGATCACACATATCATTTTATTTCATTTCATTTTTTAAATTTATTTTATTTTGTTTTAATTCAATTAAATTTTATTTTATTCCATTCTATTTAATTTAATTTCGGTTTAGTTTATTTTGTTTTATTTTATTCTAATATTTGACACAAACAGCTTTGATTCTTCTTCTTCTTCTTTGATTACAGACGATAAAGTATTTAATACAAATGAAAGAACAGTTGTTTTCGTTTACCTGGAGGTCCAGATATCCCACAATCCTCCTGGTGAGATGAGAACAGACCTCCTCTAATTTTAAGGGGAAGATGATGTCATCGCCCAGGAGGTGTTAGCTTTAGCTTCCATCTGTTAGCATGACATCAAGATCTGTGACATGTTAGCTTTAGCTTCTATTTACTATTATGATGATGAAGCCTTGGAAATCTTTCATTTGTTAGCATGGTACGGTGGTGTTGGACTGGTTAGCTTTAGCCACTCAGTTAGCTCTGTACAACAGGTGGAATATTACAGCTTGAAGCAAATTCAAGAAAAAAAATGAAGAATAACCAAAAGTTAACGTTTACAGGACGAAAAAAAAGAAAAATATTATTCATAGAAACCAACAGGAAGTGTGTCCTGAAGAACAGGCCAAACAGGAAATGACTTCTGTGTGAAGAGGAAGTTCAAAAAGAGGAAATGAGAGAAATAAAAAAGAGGAAGTCAAACCTTCTGGAGGGGCGGGGCATCCTGAAACAAGGAAGTCAGGACTTCTGGGGGGGCGGGGCATCTGAAACAAGGAAGTCAGGACTTCTGGGGGGGAAGAAGAAAAGAGGAAGAAGTTCAGCTGAATGGAAGCCGTTACAGAAATAAAGAACCGAGAGCACAGGAGGAGGAGAAGGATTTAAAAAATAACATTTAAATAAAAAAAAATCTAGATTTTTATCTGAGTTTATTTTATAATCTAAATAAAATGAATAAATGTACTGATGAATCTCTCCTGGGTGAATTAAAGATAATTATGACTAATATTACAAACAATGGAGGCAGATTCCAGTGTTAGCACAGCCTTAGCACACATGACGCTAACAGCCCCGAAATAAACAGATAAATAAATAAATGTTTTGTCTGTTCGTCATCAAACAGACGCGTCTAAATGTGGAATCAAACCGGAGCTGAGAGCTAAAGGTAGCAGCTGTCGCTAGCCACCAGCGGGGACCTGGAGCCACGCAGTCACCGGGGGGTGTCAGGCAGAATCTGCCAAAAACCCCCAGAGGTGTCACTCACTCACACGTCACATGACTGGACACCACAATCCAAAAGATGTAGCTAGAGTTGTTAGCGTTAGCCTCAGTGGAACTGGGCTAGATACTGGTGTAACTGGGCTGGATACTGGTGTAACTGGGCCGGATACTGGTGTAACTGGGCTAGATACTGGTGTAACTGGGCTAGATACTGGTGTAACTGGGCTAGATACTGGTGTAACTGGGCTAGATACTGGTGTAACTGGGCTAGATACTGGTGTAACTGGGCTAGGTACTGGTGGAACTGGGTTAGATACTGGTGTAACTGGGCTAGATACTGGTGTAACTGGGCTAGATACTGGTGGAACTGGGCTAGATACTGGTGTAACTGGGCCAGATACTGGTGTAACTGGGCCAGATACTGGTGTAACTGGGCCAGATACTGGTGTAACTGGGCCAGATACTGGTTTAACTGGGCTAAATACTGGTGGAACTGGGCTGGATACTGGTGGAACTGGGCTAGATACTGGTGTAACTGGGCCAGATACTGGTGGAACTGGGCCAGATACTGGTGGAACTGGGCCAGATACTGGTGTAACTGGGCTAGATACTGGTGGAACTGGGCCAGATACTGGTGGAACTGGGCTAGATACTGGTGGAACTGGGCTAGATACTGGTGGAACTGGGCCAGATACTGGTGGAACTGGGCTAGATACTGGTGGAACTGGGCCAGATACTGGTGGAACTGGGCTAGATACTGGTGGAACTGGGCCAGATACTGGTGGAACTGGGCTAGATACTGGTGGAACTGGGCCAGATACTGGTGGAACTGGGCCAGATACTGGTGGAACTGGGCTAGATACTGGTGGAACTGGGCTAGATACTGGTGGAACTGGGCTAGATACTGGTGGAACTGGGCCAGATACTGGTGGAACTGGGCTAGATACTGGTGGAACTGGGCCAGATACTGGTGGAACTGGGCTAGATACTGGTGTAACTGGGCCAGATACTGGTGGAACTGGGCTAGATACTGGTGGAACTGGGCTGGATACTGGTGTAACTGGGCTAGATACTGGTGTAACTGGGCCAGATACTGGTGGAACTGGGCTGGATGCGGCCCGGAGGAACCAGCTGACTCCAGAACCTTCCTCCATCAGGTTCTGGAACAGAGTGATGGGTAACTGGGTCACAGCTCCTGAGGTACAGCTAACGGCTAACAGCTAATGGCTAACAGCTAACGGCTAACAGATAACGGCTAACAGCATCCCTGGGGAGGGACATCGTCCCGACTGCACTGAACCCACCAGGACCTGGATTTTAACCTTGACCAGGACAGAGGTGGACAGCTGTCGGTAAACATTCCCATCATGCATCTGTCCTGCTTTAACTTCCTTTTTGGGCCGTCCTTAAGGGACGGGCCGTCACCCCCCAATCAGAACCCTCAGAACTGGGTCGATGCTAAATATACGACAGTGCTGTCGTCCCCAAAGAAACAAACAGGAGCGCTGGGGGGCATACACACACACACACACACACACACACACACACACACACACACACACACACACACAGGAAGAGCTGATCTATTGATAGACGATGAAGAAATAATTTGGCAAAAAAAGAGACACGAAAACGAGAAGAGGACAGGAGACGACCAATCAGAGACGACCAATCAGAGACAACCAATCAGAGACAACCAATCAGAGACGACCAATCAGAGACGACCAATCAGAGACGACCAATCAGAGACAACCAATCAGAGACGACAGAAGAAAAGGCGAGGAAGAGGAGAGGAAGTGGTTGAAGCTCTGGACTCAAACATAGAATCTCCATCAATCAGATGTCAGGGGGAGGAGCCAGACACGCCTCCTGTCCAGGGGGGAGGAGCCAATGACTTCTTCGGATCAGCCCCCCGACAATAAATGAAGACATCACAGCAGGAGGAAGAGGAGGATGTAAACAGCTCTGATTGGTTGATCCTCATCAGCACCATCAGCTCACCTCCGTGATGTCAGGTGACGTCTGTTCATCCTCCAATCATCTCACAGCTTCACCGTCAAACACCTGAAGAGACGAGGAAGAGGAAGAGGGGGGGTGTGATGAAGTCAGGTGAGAATCATCACTTACGTTACGTCCAGCTGTCATGTGACTCTCACCATGTTTTTAACCCTTTCTAATCTCTGGATGCTAAAGCTGAGATGCTAACATGAAGCTAATCATGCTTGCTAGCTTAGCGCTGCACTAGCTGTGTTAGCTGGCACCTGTAAGGCATCCCTCTGGCTACGCTAACAAAGTGTCAGCAAACATCAAAGATGAAAAAAACAGGTCAGGGATCTGATTGGTTGGTCAGCGTTAGCGTTAGCATGAAAGACAATGAGTTAAGAGACGTCCATATATGGTCGTGAGTGACGTCACATCAGGATCAGACAGGAAGCTGCTAACAGCTGATATGAGAGCAGATTCATCTGACAGGAGACTCCGCCCCCCCCCCCAACTCTTTCTGGGATTCCTGTGTGTGAGTGTGCGTGTGAGTGTGTGTGAGTGTGTGTGTCCTGACATGTGAACACACACGCTGATCAATGCTAACTGTAAGAAGATGGGAGAACCTCCCGTTCAGTTACCATGGCAACCGTTCTTCATCCTGCATCCTGGCGCTGGCGATGTGTGGGGCCGCCCCTTCCCAGAATTCCCTCTCGCGGTTTTCCTGGGAGGAAGGGGCGGGGCTTTCCTGACAGGGGACACGTGAGCAGACGTATCGACAGGTATCGATCGGTCATAGGTGATTGGTGAGGCCCGGCCAATCAGGACAGCTGGTGGTGATGACATCATCGCTTTAAGGACATTAATGCTGAGTCATGTCTGCAGCATGTTGTTGATCTGATGTCACATGGAGCGGAGGGGGAGGGGCAACAGATGGGTGTCGTCACCCCCTGACCCACACCCACACACGCACACACACGCAAATACACACACACAAATACACACCAGCAGAGTGGAGGCGGCTGTGTGTGTGTGTGTGTGTGTGTGTGTGTGTGTGTGTGTGTGTGTGTGTGCATGCAATGAGTGGATCAAACCAACAACCACCCACAGCTGAGTCGTGACTGGAAGAAGAGACGGGGCAGAAAGAAAAGAGGGGGCAGAAAGAGGAGACGGGGCAGAAAGAAGAGACGGGGGCGACCCCCCCGCTGATGGGCGGCGTTGCATCAGTGTGAACCCTTCTGGGATCCTGATCCTGGAGGATCAGCGGTGGCGCGTCAGGCAGACATTTCCCATGAACCACAGCAAACAGAACAAATCCCAGCATGCACTGGGGAAGCTGAAAGAATACAAACACGTGTTCTGGAGGTCCAGGCCTGGAGCAGCGCCAGGGAATTCAAGGCCTGATGAAGTCACACTCTCATCATCATCATCGTCCAATCAGACTCCAGAGAATTAGCAGCGAGAACATCAGCACCTTTCATCCAAACCCAATCTTGAATCAGCCTGGAACGCTATTAAATAAAAATAAATCACCTTGAATCAGCCTGGAATGCTATTAAATAACAATAAATCACCTTGAATGAGCCTGGAACACTATTAAATAACAATAAATCACCTTGAATCAGCACGGAACACTATTAAATAAGAATAAATCACCTTGAACACTCTTAAATAACAATAAATCACCTTGAATCAGCACGGAACACTATTGAATAAGAATAAATCACCTTGAACACTCTTAAATAACAATAAATCACCTTGAATCAGCCCAGAACGCTATTAAACAAGAATAAATCACCTGGAATCAGCCTGGAACCCTATTAAATAACAATAAATCACCTTGAATCAGCCTGGAACGCTATTCAATAACAATAAATCACCTTGAATGAGCCTGGAACCCTATTAAACAAGAATAAATCACCTTGAATCAGCACGGAACACTATTAAACAAGAATAAATCACCTGGAATCAGCCTGGAACGCTCTTAAATAACAATGGAGAACCTTGAATTAGCCTAGAACACTCTTAAATAACCATAAATATCCTTGAATTAGCCTGGAACACCCTTGAATAACATTAAATAACCTTTAATCAGACACACTGCGTCCTCGGATGGCGGTGCTGCCGACAGAATGATGGATGTCTGATCGGGTGTTGGATGCTTCACTCCAGAGACTCAGCGGTCTCCTGTGGCCCGGTTCAGGTTCAGGTTCAGGTTCTAGCTCTAGTTGTGGTTCTGCTAGAGGTCACTGTGACTCCAGACGATCCAATCAGCTCTGAGGACGTCCAGCTGGCGGTGACTGAAGGTGTCTGGAAATTAGATTGAACTCCTTGAAGCTGATTCATGCAGGAGTGTTATAGTCAACACACACACACACACTGATCCCACTCTTAAGTCTGCATGATGAAGCTCCAGCAGGGAGATGATTAGCTTAGCTTAGCATAGTTTGGCAAAGACAACCTTGAATCTGTTTTTCTGAAATAGGTTCAGTCTTCATATGACCTTGACTGAAGACGAACGCCGTTGAAGCTCCTCCCCCTCACTCCTGAAACGATGTAAGGTGACCTCTAGTGACCTTGACCCGCCCACATCCTTTAATCGTCCTTGACGTCCCTAAATCAACCCGTAGCATCTCTAAATAAACCAGAAACATTTACATCCTTACGTCTGACAGGTTTGAATAAACCTGTCAGATATCCTTGAATAAATCTGAAATATCCTTGAATCAACTCAAAACCTCAGAAGTTTCCCAAAACGCTCTTATTTTGGCCTAAAATACCCCAAACTGAACACCTTGAAATGATTCAATTACTTGTACAACCTTGAATCAATTTGAGCAACCTTGAAAAACCTTGAGGTTTTACTAGTCATTCAATGAACTGAACACTGGATCCTGACATGAAATGAATCCAAACTGTCAGCTGGATCGGAGTGATGGCTGAACCCTCAAAGGCGGACCGATCCAGAACAAGGACCCGGAAGATGGTGAGCTGCTTCGGTGAGGGTCCCCACAAGTGTGTGTTTGCCAGAATGTGTTTGTGTGTTTTTACTTGTTTTTGCTACAAACTGGGGACCAGAAGCGGTGAGTGACAACGTTTGGATTTGTTGTCAGAAATTCAAAGGCTGGTTGAGGTTCACATCATGAATTATTTCAGTTAGAGTCCCCAGAAGTGTGTGTGTGTGTGTGTGTGTGTTCGCGGCTGACAGATCGCTGTCTGGTTGTTACGCTGTGTGTGCGTCTGCATGTGTGTGAGAGAGCGAGTAAGGCTGTATTTTGTAATGAGCTGCATTAGAATGAGGCTGCATGTGTAAAAACTCACGATGCCAGAGCTCCCAGAATTCATTGCATGGCTGAGTGGCGCGACAGGCGGAGCCATTTAATGCCTCGACACTGGCAGAGGATAACTGACAGGGTGGTGTTTGGATCCTGAGTGGGAGTGTGTGTGTGTGACAGATCCACCGGAGTGTTTGGATGTGAGGAGACGATCAACTTTATAGTAAAAGTAGAGAAAACAGGGTCAGAGCTGCTAGCGTTAGCGGAAGGGCTATCATTATGTTTCTGATACAATCTTCAGTCTTAAACATCTTGAATCAACCTGAAAATCCTAGAATGAACCTGAGGTATCAATAAAACGGGTCAAACCATTCTTGAATCACCCTGGAACACCATTGAATCAACAGTGAATCAGCTTGGAAAATTCTTGAATAAACCTGAAATATCCTTGAATCAACTTGCAAAATCATGGAATTTGAAAATTCCTTGAATCAAAATGAAATACGATGGAATCAACCTGAAACACCATTGATTCAATCTGATAAATCCTTGAATGAACCTGTGGTATCAATGGAATTGAGTGAAACCATCCTTGAATCAACCTGGAACACCACTGACTGAACTTAAAAAACGACTGAATCAACCTGAAAAATCCTTGAATCAACCTGCAGCATCATTGAATCATCATTGATCAACCTGAAGCATTATTGAATCAACCTGAAGCATCATTGAATCATCATTGAATCAACCTGAAGCATCATTGAATCAACAAGAAACATCATGCAATCAACCTGAAAGACCATTGAATCAACTTGAAAAATCCTTGAATCAACTTGAGACATCATTGAATCTTCCTGAAACATTTGTTTTGATCAGCTGACACATTATTACGTGCTCCTGTTCCTTTAAGACATCCTGAATTCTCCTTGAAACCTCCTGATTTTCCAGACACATCCTAGAACAACGTTCAGTCAGACTGAGAATAAAACTAATTTAATCGTCCACCACGGTGTCACTTTCTATTCATCCAGATGAACTTGAATATTTATTGATGGGTTTTGATCATCAAACATTTTTGCTGTGATTTTAAAAACTCCTAAAAGTTTGAGGCCCGAGTGTAAAACCGGATGGATGACAAATGTGTGACGGCTTTACGACGGACGCCAGGAAAGGTCGTCCATCAATAATCCGTCTGGAATACAAACATTAGGTGGATGCGTTTGATTGGCTGTTAAACTTCTGATTTAACAGCCAATGGAAGACGAGCGATGATCTATTAAAGGTTTTATGTCCAGACGTCTCATAAATCCACACGTCTGAGCTCCAGGGCCGTTGTGTCGCCGGGTAGAAAAATAAAACGTAAAGAATCTGACTGTTAGGAGTTATTGATCAGATTATTGATCAGGTATTTTAAAGTGTAAAATAAAACACAGGGAGATGAAACGTCCCACAAATAACTTTTAATGTTGATTTGAAATGTCCAGAAAAACAAAAGCAAACAAAAACAAAGAAAACCTGCTAATGATAGCTAGCGGCTAGCGATCACGTTAGCAGCTAGCGTGTTGCGTTCAATGTTCAGCAGAAACGTGGGAATCCTCAGCAGCTGGCAGGAAGACGACCAACGCAGGATGTTAGAGGAAATGAAAGACGACACGTCTGAGAGGAAGAGGAGCAGGACGAGTGGATGATGAAGGTGTGTGTGTGTGTGTGTGTGTGTGTGTGTGTGTGTGTGTGGAGCAGCAGCTTCAAAAGCGGAGCATGACGTCGGTATTAAAGTCAACACGATTCACCCCAAGGCGAAACATCAGACCGGAGGACGTGAAGGAGCTGCTAACAGCTCCGTGTGTGTGTGTGTGTGTGTGTGTGTGTGTGTGTGTGTGTGTGTCAGTATCTGCCCTGCACACCCAGCTCGGTCTCGGCGGCTCGCTGGATTTGCTGGTGGACGAGTCTGACCTCCTGCTGGGTGAGAGTTCGCTCCATGTGGCGGTAGACGATACGATAACAGAGGCTCCGCCTCCCTGTCCTGTGGGGGGGGGGGGGGGTGAGGGGAGGGAGAGGGGGTGGGCGTTAATAGAGTTTCATCATAAATCAAATCTACTTTCCGTTTTCCACCTCATCCTCCTCTTCCTCTCTCCCCACTCAGCTGACAGGCGGTGCTTCACAGACACGCCCACAGGAGCTTAGCCCCACCCCCTCGTCACCTGGTTTCAGGTTTATAATCTCCTCCTCTTCCTCTCTCATTCATCCCCTCAATAATATGTCCTGATTTCCTCCCTTCTTCACCTCCCCCAGGACAGACCCCCCCCCCGGGTCTCTCACCCTCCAGGAGCTGATGAATAATTGAACATCGGTCCACTTGGTGGAAATGTCAGAGAGAGGCAGATGAAGACGATGATGAAGAGACACAAACACAATTACACATCATACCTGTGTACACACACTTCACAAGCACACACACACACACACACACACACACACACACACACACACACACACACACACACACACACTCAGAGTGAATGTTATTTCATGTGAGAGACTCTGTTGTTGTTGAATAATTGATGTCTCCATTATCCAGCCCAAACAGGAGTGTGTGTGTGTGTGTGTGTGTGTGTGTGTGTGTGTGTGTGTGTGTGTGTGTCTTACAGGTGTCACTCTATAACTGTATAACCACCCCCCCCTCACACACACAGACTCAATGTGATAAATTTACTCATGCTGCATTATGCATGAAAAGCACACAGTTCCCTGTCATACATTCAACACACACACACACACACACACACACACACACACACACACACACACACACACACACACACACACACACACACACGCTGTAGAGTGATAGGAGGAGACATTCTATCTCTGTTCTATTTCTGGCTGCTTTACAGTTCAGAACTACATTTCCCATGATACTCTGAGGTCTGTCAGCATGTTTCTAGATTGACTTCATGCAAATTCCATCATTCAATTAGTGCATGAAACACTAAACGATGATGTCATACTTGTGGGCGTGTACTAAAACCAGCAGGTTAGCAGAGTGCTAACCTCTAACCCCAAACTCAAATCCTAAACTCAAACTCAAATCCTAAACCCAAACTCTAATCCTAAACCCACACTCTAATCCTAAACCCACACTCTAATCCTAAACCCAAACTCTAATCCTAAACCCAAACTCAAATCCTAAACCCAAACTCTAATCCTAAACCCAAACTCTAATCCTAAACCCACACTCTAATCCTAAACCCAAACTCTAATCCTAAACCCAAACTCTAATCCTAAACCCACACTCTAATCCTAAACCCACACTCTAATCCTAAACCCAAACTCTAATCCTAAACCCACACTCTAATCCTAAACCCAAACTCTAATCCTAAACCCAAACTCGGTTCCATCCAGAGAAAAACGGATCAACTAACATCAAAACGTTAAAAATCTCAGACGGTGTGAAGGAGGAAGACAGGAGGGATGGGGGAGGGACGGGGGAGGGCTTGAGGGTCATGTTTCACTGAGGGAGGGGGGGTGCCTGGAGAGAGAGTGAGGCTAAGTGGATGATGGATGGCGCTGACAGAGGGTGTAGAGTTTCCTTCATATGGAGAGATGTGTGAGAGGGATCGATGCTGACGGAGGTGGAGAGGCTCCTGAAAGCATCGTGATGCCTTCAGGGGCAATCAGACCATCCTCTTCCCCCGCCTCCCAGCTCCACCTCCTTCCTTTTCATTTTAGAATGAGAATAAAAATAAGCTCTTTCCTCTTCACCACAGGGGGCGGGGCCAGGATGGAGCCACACCTCCACAAAGTAATCTGATTACCAGCCCACTACTTAGTTACCTGGAACTACTCCATCAGCAAAGGATGGATTGACGGCAGCAGACGGATAAACAGGAAGTGGTGAAGAGGGGAGGGAGGGAGGAGCATCTGACAGCGTTCTGATGGCGTTCTGGTGGCGTTCTGATGGCGTTCTGACGGCGTTCTGGTGGCGTTCTGAAGGTGTTCTGGTGGCGTTCTGACGGCGTTCTGTTGGCGTTCTGGTGGCGTTCTGAAGGTGTTCTGGTGGCGTTCTGGTGGCGTTCTGACGGCGTTCTGGTGGCGTTCTGGTGGCGTTCTGAAGGTGTTCTGGTGGCGTTCTGACGGTGTTCTGGTGGCGTTCTGAAGGTGTTCTGGTGGCGTTCTGACGGCGTTCTGGTGGCGTTCTGACGGCGTTCTGACGGCGTTCTGGTGGCGTTCTGAAGGTGTTCTGGTGGCGTTCTGGTGGTGTTCTGACGGCGTTCTGGTGGCGTTCTGACGGCGTTCTGGTGGCGTTCTGACGGTGTTCTGGTGGCGTTCTGACGGCGTTCTGGTGGTGTTCTGACGGCGTTCTGGTGGCGTTCTGAAGGTGTTCTGGTGGCGTTCTGACGGCGTTCTGGTGGCGTTCTGACGGCGTTCTGGTGGCGTTCTGAAGGTGTTCTGGTGGCGTTCTGGTGGTGTTCTGACGGCGTTCTGGTGGCGTTCTGACGGCGTTCTGGTGGCGTTCTGAAGGTGTTCTGATGGCGTTCTGGTGGCGTTCTGATGGCGTTCTGACGGCGTTCTGGTGGCGTTCTGGTGGCGTTCTGACGGCGTTCTGGTGGCGTTCTGACGGCGTTCTGGTGGCGTTCTGAAGGTGTTCTGGTGGCGTTCTGACGGCGTTCTGGTGGCGTTCTGAAGGTGTTCTGGTGGCGTTCTGGTGGTGTTCTAACGGCGTTCTGGTGGCGTTCTGAAGGTGTTCTGGTGGCGTTCTGACGGCGTTCTGGTGGCGTTCTGACGGCGTTCTGGTGGCGTTCTGACGGCGTTCTGGTGGCGTTCTGACGGCGTTCTGGTGGCGTTCTGGTGGTGTTCTGAAGGTGTTCTGGTGGCGTTCTGAAGGTGTTCTGGTGGCGTTCTGATGATGTTCTGACGGCGTTCTGGTGGCGTTCTGACGGGGTTCTGGTGGCGTTCTGACGGCGTTCTGGTGGCGTTCTGACGGCGTTCTGGTGGCGTTCTGAAGGTGTTCTGGTGGCGTTCTGGTGGCGTTCTGACGGCGTTCTGGTGGCGTTCTGACGGTGTTCTGGTGGCGTTCTGATGATGTTCTGATGGCGTTCTGACGGCGTTCTGGTGGCGTTCTGACGGTGTTCTGGTGGCGTTCTGACGGCGCTCTGAGACTCAAACGTTTCAGGTGAGGAAGAAGAACCCTCCTCTTCCTCATCGTCAGTGCCGGCGTCGACCTTTCAGAACCCCTGGCAGCCGATCGGGGTGGAGGAGGCGGAGCCGACATGACCAGAGGGCCGTCTCATTACCCACGATGCTTTGCCTCCACTAATGTAAACCCACTTGACATTCGCGCGGCGCTGGCCGTGAATAATTCAGCGGCGGTTTGGACGACGCCCGCTGGCACTTCCTGCTCGTTAAACGCCTCGTCTGACCTTTAACACGGATAAAACACGGAGACGCTAAGAGGCGTCGTTAGGACCGTCTGTCGCTGCCCCCCACGACACCCCCACCCCAAAACGTCTCAACTGAGGAGGAACTGCAGCTCCCATCATGCACTGCAGAATCCACTTCCTGCTGCTGGAACAGATCAAGCAGGTCAGGAAGATTCAGATCGACACCGTGACATCACTGTGACATCACTGTGACATCACTGTGACATCATCACCTTCTGCGATGAGACGAAGGAGAAAGACGTGTTTTGTAATTTCATTTGGACGTCAGTAAATCTCATTCATAGATTCTCTCTCAGCCAATGCTGCTTCTCATCCTGTGTGTGTGTGTGTGTGTGTGTGTGTGTGTGTGTGTGTGTGTGTGTGTGTGTGTGTGTGTGCTGCACCTATTAAGATGGAAAGAAAGCAGGAAGTGAGCATCATTATCAGTAAAATGGAGGCAGCAGAAGAGCTTTTCCAAAACCACTAAAGTGTGTGTGTGTGTGTGTGTGTGTCTGTGTGTGTTCTCTGGAGTCAGATGTGTGTGTGGATCGATGCTGTTAATGCATCACCAAGTTAACCTGCTTCCTCAGAGACCGCCAGCTGCTGGTGTGTGTGTGTGTGTGTGTGTGTGTGTGTGTGTGTGTGTGTGTGTTGTTGTTGTTGTTGATGAGGTTGGATCCACTCAGATTGACTTGAACTTCTCTGGGGATGAAGAGGAAAAAGACAGGAAGTGAAGTCCATCAGTTTGAAGCTGGTTGGATGAAGCTGGTTGGCTGAAGCTAGTTGGCTGAAGCTGGTTGGATGAAGCTGATTGGATGAAGCTGGTTGGTTGAAGCTGGTTGGATGAAGCTAGTTGGATGAAGCTGGTTGGATGAAGCTAGTTGGTTGAAGCTGGTTGGATGAAGCTGGTTGGATGAAGCTAGTTGGCTGAAGCTGGTTGGATGAAGCTAGTTGGCTGAAGCTGGTTGGATGAAGCTGGTTGGTTGAAGCTGGTTGGATGAAGCTGGTTGGCTGAAGCTGGTTGGATGAAGCTAGTTGGCTGAAGCTGATTGGATGAAGCTGGTTGGTTGAAGCTGGTTGGATGAAGCTAGTTGGATGAAGCTGGTTGGATGAAGCTGGTTGGATGAAGCTGGTTGGATGAAGCTGGTTGGATGAAGCTAGTTGGCTGAAGCTGGTTGGATGAAGCTGGTTGGTTGAAGCTGGTTGGATGAAGCTGGTTGGATGAAGCTAGTTGGCTGAAGCTGGTTGGATGAAGCTGGTTGGTTGAAGCTTGTTGGATGAAGCTTGTTGGTTGAAGCTGGTTGGATGAAGCTGGTTGGATGAAGCTGGTTGGATGAAGCTGGTTGGCTGAAGCTGGTTGGATGAAGCTGGTTGGCTGAAGCTGGTTGGATGAAGCTGGTTGGTTGAAGCTGGTTGGTTGAAGCTGGCTGAAGCTAGTTGGCTGAAGCTGGTTGGATGAAGCTGGTTGGATGAAGCTGGTTGGCTGAAGCTGGTTGGATGAAGCTGGTTGGTTGAAGCTGGTTGGTTGAAGCTGGCTGAAGCTAGTTGGCTGAAGCTGGTTGGATGAAGCTGGTTGGATGAAGCTAGTTGGATGAAGCTGGTTGGTTGAAGCTGGTTGGATGAAGCTGGTTGGCTGAAGCTGGTTGGATGAAGCTGGTTGGTTGAAGCTGGTTGGATGAAGCTGGTTGGTTGAAGCTGGTTGGATGAAGCTGGTTGGATGAAGCTGGTTGGATGAAGCTAGTTGGATGAAGCTGGTTGGTTGAAGCTGGTTGGATGAAGCTGGTTGGATGAAGCTGGTTGGATGAAGCTAGTTGGATGAAGCTGGTTGGTTGAAGCTGGTTGGTTGAAGCTGGTTGGCTGAAGCTGGTTGGCTGAAGCTGGTTGGATGAAGCTGGTTGGATGAAGCTAGTTGGATGAAGCTTGTTGGCTGAAGCTGGTTGGATGAAGCTGGTTGGATGAAGCTGGTTGGTTGAAGCTGGTTGGCTGAAGCTGGTTGGCTGAAGCTGGTTGGATGAAGCTGGTTGGATGAAGCTGGTTGGATGAAGCTGGTTGGTTGAAGCTGGTTGGCTGAAGCTGGTTGGATGAAGCTGGTTGGCTGAAGCTGGTTGGCTGAAGCTGCCCCAGATAAGCTAACGTTAGCGCTACACACGTGATCTGATGACGTCATCAAACGTCCAGAAGGAGCCGTGTGATTGGCTACTGGATCTGGATTCTTGGTTCTCCAGGGTGTCGGTCGTCATGGCGATTTGCTCAGAGAATGCTGAGGGGGGGCGGAGCTCTTAAGCTTCATGGGAGGAGCTTCCTGAAGCTAACAACCCCGTGGGCGGAGCAGACACACTGCAGTGACGTGACAATAGCCCCGCCCCCCCTTCAGCTGCCCCCCCCCCATGCCATCACCTCAAGCGACCCGACCAAAGCTGCTGACGCCTGATTCACCCGGACAGGACAGACGGAGTGTGTGTGTGTGTGAGAGTGTGTGTGTGTGAGTTGACTTGGCAGCGGGCTGCAGACACGGCCCCCCCCCCAGTGGAGCATCAGCCTCGGCGCCACGGGAACGATGAGCTGAGAGTCACATGACCAGCAGGGAGGAAGAGGAGGAGACACATGTGTATGTGTGTGTGTTGAGGGGAATTCAGGTGGGCGGGGCTGGGCCGAAGGTGAGTCAGGTGTAGAGAGGGAGGGGCTGGAGGGGGCGGGGCTCTGGATTGACCCAGGAAGTTCTGCTCACGGTGTGTGTGTGTAGGTGTGTGTGTTACACGCCGCCATCAACTCTATGCTCAATTACACCCACATTACCCAGAAGCCCTTGGGGTGGCACAGCCGGTGAGTTCTCTGATATAAATCTGGTGAGTTGTTGGTACAGCGCTCCAATGT
>CM023624.1:143659-161159 GCA_013358685.1 Antennarius maculatus
TCACTGCGTGAACCTGGACTGTTTCACTGCGTGAACCTGGACTGTTTCACTGTGAACCTGGACTGTTTCACTGCGTGAACCTGGACTGTTTCACTGCGTGAACCTGGACTGTTTCACTACTTGAACCTGGACTGTTTCACTGCGTGAACCTGGACTGTTTCACTGTGTGAACCTGGACTGTTTCACTGCGTGAACCTGAACTGTTTCACTACTTGAACCTGGACTGTTTCACTGCGTGAACATGGACTGTTTCACTGCGTGAACCTGGACTGTTTCACTGCGTGAACCTGGACTGTTACACTGCGTGCACCTGGACTGTTTCACTGTATGAACCTGGACTGTTTCACTGCCTGAACCTGGACTGTTTCACTGCGTGAACCTGGACTGTTTCACTGCCTGAACCTGGACTGTTTCACTGCGTGAACCTGGACTGTTTCACTGCGTGAACCTGGACTGTTTCACTGCGTGAACCTGGACTGTTACACTGCGTGAACCTCAACTGTTTCACTGACTGTCAACTAACTGTTTCACTGCGTGAACATGGACTGTTTCACTGCGTGAACCTGGACTGTTTCACTGCGTGAACCTGGACTGTTTCACTGCGTGAACCTGGACTGTTTCACTACGTGAACCTGGACTGTTTCACTGCGTGAACCTGGACTGTTTCACTGCCTGAACCTGGACTGTTTCACTGCGTGAACCTGAACTGTTTCACTGCGTGAACCTGGACTGTTTCACTGCGTGAACCTGAACTGTTTCACTGCGTGAACCTGGACTGTTTCACTGCGTGAACATGGACTGTTTCACTGCGTGAACCTGGACTGTTACACTGCGTGCACCTGGACTGTTTCACTGTATGAACCTGGACTGTTTCACTGCCTGAACCTGGACTGTTTCACTGCGTGAACCTGGACTGTTTCACTGCCTGAACCTGGACTGTTTCACTGCGTGAACCTGGACTATTTCACTGCGTGAACCTGGACTGTTTCACTGCGTGAACCTGGACTGTTTCACTGCGTGAACCTGGACTGTTACACTGCGTGAACCTCAACTGTTTCACTGACTGTCAACTAACTGTTTCACTGCGTGAACATGGACTGTTTCACTGCGTGAACCTGGACTGTTTCACTACGTGAACCTGGACTGTTTCACTGCGTGAACCTGGACTGTTTCACTACGTGAACCTGGACTGTTTCACTGCGTGAACCTGGACTGTTTCACTGCCTGAACCTGGACTGTTTCACTGCGTGAACCTGAACTGTTTCACTGCGTGAACCTGGACTGTTTCACTGCGTGAACCTGGACTGTTTCACTGCGTGAACCTGGACTGTTTCACTGCGTGAACCTGGACTGTTTCACTGCGTGAACCTGGACTGTTACATTGCGTGAACCTGGACTGTTTCACTGCGTGAACCTGGACTGTTTCACTGCGTGAACCTGGACTGTTTCACTGTCTGAACCTGGACTGTTACACTGCGTGAACCTGGACTGTTTCACTGTCTGAACCTGGACTGTTTCACTGCCTGAACCTGGACTGTTTCAATGCGTGAACCTGGACTGTTTCACTGCGTGAACCTGGACTGTTTCACTGCGTGAACCTGGACTGTTTCACTGCGTGAACCTGGACTGTTACACTGAGTGAACCTGGACTGTTTCACTGCGTGAACCTGGACTGTTTCACTGCGTGAACCTGGACTGTTTCACTGCGTGAACCTGGACTGTTTCACTATGTGAACCTGGACTGTTTCACTGCGTGAACCTGGACTGTTTCACTGCGTGAACCTGGACTGTTTCACTGCGTGAACCTGGACTGTTTCACTGTGTGAACCTGGACTGTTTCACTGCGTGAACCTGGACTGTTTCACTGTGTGAACCTGGACTGTTTCACTGCGTGAACCTGGACTGTTTCACTGCGTGAACCTGGACTGTTTCACTGCGTGAACCTGGACTGTTTCACTACGTGAACCTGGAACAGGGGCGTGTTCTGGCGCTGAAGCTAACTCTGTGAGCATCGCTGGCGGTGAGCATCTCTATTTTTAGCTGCAGTATTTTTAGTGCTGCTGCTCCTCTTCCTCTTTCATGTCGAGCCGTTCGGTTAGATAAACGCTGCTGCGAGCAGAACGACCGTTTAAAACGTCTCGTTAACAACATGCTAACGCACAACAACTGCTCTGCTGCTCCCGGCAATGGCCCGGGGTGTACCCTGGTCTACCTGGGTCCCAGTCTGTCCCCATAGACCCACCACTGTCTGGATGGTTGTATGTTCACATCCAACAAAAGTGATGTATGTTCACAACAACAAGCTATCAGCCACACCTTCAATGCTAGTCACATGCTAACCCTAACAGCAAGCTAACTCAAATAGAAAACTGAAACCATTAAAGCCTCAACAACTAACATTAAATGCTGTCAAACATGCTAACCCAACAAATGAAGATATACAGGTGGAACAACACAGCTTAAAACATGCTATGCTAACAGTTGAAGCAGCTAACACCACAAAAGCAGCAATTCAACGCTAAAAATGAACAAGTAATGACAGCTAAATGCTAAAAATAATGAGGCATGAAACAAGCTGATGTGGGGATAATGCTACCTTAAACTAACTTCACTTGAGTTGAGTGATTGGAATGCTAGCAGTTAGCTTCAACTACTTTTAGCTAAGGTTTATCTTTGCAATAAAACTAACAAAACCATTACGTCCTGCTGGGATTATGAAGCATTAGCCTATTAGCTTAGTTCCTGGCTTTTCACTTTCATTTGCTAACAGATAAAGAACCATAACCACATGCTACATTAGCAGTGATGCTAACGTCCAGAGCTAGTTGTCTGTTCACACCTGAGTCACAGGTGGAGAAACCACTCCTTCTCCTCCAATTCCTGCCCCCCCCGTGTGGTGTTGTTTGCTGGGATATCAGTCTTGTCTCATCACCCCCCCCCCCCCGCCATCACCCCCTCTGCCCCCCCTCACCCCCCCCTGGTGTGTTTGTTATAGAGCAGGAAGGCCTGAGACGGATCGCTGCACAAACAAATGTTTGTTCTGCCCTTCATAAACCCCAGAGACACACACACACACACACACACACACACACACACACACACACACACACACACACACACACACACAGAAACATCTGACTGATAGACAGAAATAGACAGAAATTAAAAATGAAAAACACACTGATCGTGTGTGTGTGTGTGTGTGTGTGTGTGTGTGTGTGTGTGTGTGTGTGTGTGTGTGTACCAGCTGTCCACCAGTTACTGGTCTCACTGGGAGAGAAGGGGGGCAGAAATAAAGGATAGACAGGTCAATCAGCACGGCGGGGTCAGAGGTCAGGAGGGGGCGTGTCTTTACAAGCATGGAAACACAATGGAGGGGAGGGGTCGCCACACTTGTGATTATTCGTCACACTCTACCTCCTTTGTTGCTCCTCTTCCTGCCTCCATCTCTCCACCCCCAGACGGATGGAGGGATGAGGGGTGTCAGGGGAGTATGGGGGGGTACGGGGGGGGTAAAGGGGGATTAAGACACCAGCAGCCTGGAGGATGAGGAGGATAAAGAAGAAGAGGAAACCACAGAGGTGACAGACGAGCATTAATGAGAGATGGATGGATGGAGTCATGAAAGCATGGGGGGGGTCACATGATTTATTCAGAGGAGGTGGGGGGGGGGGTGGATTAAGACTGAAATCTGCCACCTGATCCATGCGTGTGGGGCCCCTCAGGGGTCCCCGGGGGCCGGGGGCCACGCGTGTGATGGGCTGTTAATGGGCAGCAACACGGCTTTAATCAGATGTCAGGCCCCGCCCCCTCCACACACACGTCCCAGGGGTGTGTGTGTGTGTGTGTGTGTGTGTGTGTGTGTGGTTATTAACGCCAGAGTCCCATATGCTGTCCGCCAACACACACACACACACACACACACACACACACACACTGATTAAAGTTGTTGCATTTTTTTGTTGAATATTTCAACAGGATAAATAAATAGATAAATAAATAAATAATTAAATGAATGAATAAATGAATGAATAAATGTTTAACCCTTTATGGGGCAGCAGCAGCAGGCGCGCCGCTGCCCCCCCTGCTCAGGCTGCAGTACTGCAGACAAACGTCACGCGTGTCCAAACGTGTAAACGTAAACAAGGTGAAGTCGTTCGGGGCCCCGCCCCTCACAGAGCCCTGCACCAATCAGAGCGCTCCACACTGAATGTGTGACGAATAAAGAAGACCCCCCCCTCTCCTCCCCCATCAGTGAATTAATGAAGACATTCGTCTCCCTCCCTCCGTCATCCCTCCATCGCTATTAAAATCTCATTTTGTCATCTGCACCGATCCATCACCCCCCCCCCCCTCCTCCTTGATCTCCTCTCCGCACCCCCCCCTCGTTTTTTCCTCTCCTCCTTTCTAATTACTCTGCCCTCATCCTCTCCTCTTCCTCTCTCCTTCCTCTGTATTTCCTTCTCCTCCCCCCTCTCTTTTCTCCCCCCTCTGCCCCCTCCCACCTTTCCCTCCTTCTTGCCCCCCCTCCGTTCCATTCCTTTTCTCTCTCCATCCATTGCTTCCTTCTTTCCTCAGATCTTCAACACTTTTTTTCTTTCCTCCTCTTCCTATGCTCATCACCCCCCCCACCTCTCATTAACTCCCCCCCATGGCGGCCCTGAGGCAACACATATGGCCGTCACGCTTCCACACCATTAAATAACCCCCCGACCCCCCCACTGGTGTTCCCTGTTGCCCCTTCCTCTTATTTATTCTTCCCTCCACCCCCACCCCCCCTGTAGGGTCTTCCTCATTGTTTCTGTGCTCCAGAAAAGAGTGTGTGTGGAGGGCATGTGGGGGGGTGAGTGGTTTCCATGGTAACGAGGCACACTGCCGCAGTGGATGGGAAGGGGAGGTGGAGGGTGTGAGGCGAGTGGAGAGAGTGAGAATGAAACAGTCCCCCCCCCCCCCCCGAGTGTGTGTGTGTGTGTGTGTGTGTGTGTGTGTGTGTGTGTGTGTGTGTGTGTGTGTGACACAGACAAACTTGACTGCTGGAGTCAAGAACAAGTTGAAGAAAAGAGGCGAAGAAACGTCTTTGTGTCCACAGCAGGAATGTCAACACACACACACACACACACACACACACACACACACACACACACACACACACACACACACACACACACACACACACACACACACACACACAGGATACTGCAGGACAGGTGGAGGAGGTCACTTCTTTTGACAGGAAGGGAGATGAGGCTCCGCCCACCAGGGGGCGGAGCCTCATCTCTGTACATTTTTACATACATCTATAATTATAATCTATAATTAATTAATTATCTATAATTATTCAACATTAAGACATATTTACAAACAACCTGATGTTTTATTGTGAAAGTTCACTCCTGTTTAAATCTACTTCCTGTTTGTGTTTCCTCTTCATCTGACACAACTTTTCTTTGTAACTTGTGAATGAAACCAAAGTCACACACACACACACACACACACACACACACACACACACACACACACACACACACACACACACACACACACACACACACACACACACACACACACTCTCTGATCTGGGAGCATGTATTATTGATTGCAGCTTTGTTCGAGGTTAGCGCAGCATGTTAGCCACTTAGCGGCTGGGGGGGCGAGCGAGGAGCGGCGTGTGTGTGTGTGTGTGTGTGTGTGTGTGCGTTCTGACCCGCATCCAGCAGCCGCTGCTCCATCACGCCGCAGCCCAGCACCTCCATCCAGTCGCCGTGGAAACGCACCTCCATCTCGTAGGAGGGGTGTGTGAAGGGGAAGGAGCAGTCCACCCAGCGCACCGGCACGCCTGGGGAGGGAGCGCCGGGAGGTGAGCGCCTGAGCCTCTGATGTCACTTCCTGTGTGTGTGTGGGCGGGGTCACCTTCTCCGAACAGGTGTGTGACGAGGCGTGTCAGCGTGCGCTTCAGCTCCGCCTCCAGCAGCTTCACCGCCTCCAGACTGTGGACTTCCTGTTTGTTCTCCGAGCGCCGCCCCCCGCCCTCGAACAGCGACAGCTCGCCACCGCCCTGCACCCCCGAAAACAGCTGGGGCGCCCCCAGGGGGCGGGGCCAGCGTAACGGTTACCACCACGTTAGAAAAGGGCGTGTCCCCACGTGGGCGTGGCGTCCTACCTCGTGTTTGGAGAAGAGGCGGACCCCCTCCATCTGGTGGAAGACGGGGTAGTGGGTGGAGTCGATCTGGTCCCGCCTGTAAACGTCTCCGGCCAATAGGAAGGCGTCCAGGCCGGAGCGCACCAGCTCCACCTGGTGGGCGGAGGTGTGGGCGCGGAGCATCGTTGTCCTGCGGCGCCACAGGAAGTACACGTTTAACGACGAGCCTGTCGGCACGGCGCCCGCTGAAACACATCGGTGCAGGTGCATTGTGGGTAACAGGCGGCGCCGCTCACCTGTTCAGGTAGTAGTTATCGCCTCGGTTTCTGCTGGGGTGGTCGGGCGGGATCAGCAAGCTGTCAATCAATCACAACAACAATATTTAATAATCAGTAACACTGAATTATTGATTATTATTAATTATTGATCAGTTAATCAATAAATCAATCGTCCGACCTGTCGAAGTTCTGCTGCACCGACACCACCGGGCTCAGGTTGTCGTGGACGGAGAACAGGGGGGTCCCGCCCCGGCTGGGGTAGGCACTGGCAGGTGGAGAAACATGTCACTTCCTGGTTTGCTCTCAAAGGCATTCTGGGAAACGTAGTCTGGTTCTCTACCTGTAGAAGTGAGCTTTGATGCGCTCCTTCACCAGCCAGAGAGGATGATGGGATTGGTTGTGCAGGTTGCGTCCGACCTTGGACAAGATCTTTGGCGTGACGTTGGTGATGTCATCGCGCGGGTAGGCGTGGCCCAACACCTCCACACAATCCTGACCAATCACGGGCTGAGGGGCGGAACCGTCTGTGCTGAGGCATCTGCGTGACGGGAGGCAGCAGCAATGGCGCCGAGGGAGGGGCGGGGACTGAAGGAGGCAACGCAGGAAGATGCTGAGCCTCATCCTGATTGGTCCATCAATCTGAAGGGAACACGACAGCTAGCGTTAGCAATGAGCTAGCATCTGAGCAATGAAATCAATCAAGAATCAACACAACGGCGTACTTCCTGTTGCTGCACGTGGGGGGGGCGGAGCCATGACGCTAAAACTATGGTAGAGAGATGGACAGCTAGCAGCTACAATTAGCACACGTTAGCATCCTGTTACATCATCATCCAGCAACAGGACAGAGGCGTTGTGGGGTCACATGACCATCCATCTGGTTCTGGTTCTCCCGGTGGGCCTCCAGCGCGATGAGGTCAACCGGGGGTTAACCAGGGGGGGAAGGGGGCGGCGCCGAGGGTCCGACATGCGCCTACGATTAGCTGCTAACTGCGCTAACAGGTAAACAGGGAAGGTTAAACCCACAGGAAGCGAGCCGAGTCAGCTGTTCTCCCCCGTCGTCCGACAGGACGAGGCGACCCTCAAATATTTGTCCGTCGTCACGGCGACACTCTGGGGGGGCCGTCCTGGACCCAGACACAGGGTGTTGCATTGCAGAGGCGCTGCAGCAGAATGGATTATCACTGCTGCTGCCGTCGGATCGGAGCCGTTTGGAGGACTCCTGAAGGTCACGCCCACTTTCACAGCAGCACAAAGTTTAGCTTCCTGCGGCGCCGTTAGCGACGGCGGCTCCGCCACCACCTCCACACCCCCTCACCCCCCCATAGGAAGATAAATGCCTTTAGTGGGATGAAAAACGTCACGTCACAAATAAATACCCCGCGTTCCGAAAAGGTCGCGGCGCCGGGTCGTTAGCGGCGCTCGTCATTTGTCCAGACGGGCGCTAAAGGTCGAGTCTGATGCATTACCTGCCCCCCCGCCCACGACGTCATCATCGTTAACGCGCCATAAACCCGTAACAACGGCGAAGAGGCGGCGCCGCTTTGGACCCACGCAGAGGTCGCGCCCCGTCGTTAAGCCGGGATGGACGTGCGGCGTCCCGCAGGGCGGCGCCGTCGGTCCCGCCATGTTTGAGTTCGGGCCGGTCACGTTTGAGTTCACGGCCCCATCCTGCCTGTCAGCCCCGCCCCCCCCGGTCTGGAGGGCGGAGTAGACGCTCCGTCTCCATTACGGCTAGAGGTCACCTGATCGATGGCGTTTAGCGGCTCCTGGGATCAGACAGGAAGTCAGATGGAGGGCGTTAGCGTTAGCGAACCTCGTCTGAGCTTCGCCATGTTTGTTCCCACGGCAACGACACCTGCAGACAGGTGTGACCCCGCGGCGGCCTGGAGGTCAGCGGCGGTGGTTTGACTTAAAAAAGAACGCCTGAGGTTAGCATTCGTGCTGTTAGCATCAGAGCGTTAACGTCTGAGCATTAGCATCTGGGCATTAGCATCTGAGTGTTAGCATCCGAGCGTTAGCACCTGAGCATTAGCGTCTGCCGCCGCAGCGCTGGGGGAGCTGACAAATGACTGCAGAGAAAACAGAAGTGCGGCGGCGCACGACAGCCACTGATTGGCTGACCCTCATCATGTGACCCTCATCATGAGTATGATCACCTGCCCCTCAGGGCTCCGCCCCCACAGCACCAGAAGGCCAAACCCCTCCTCCAGGTAGTGGGACCAGGTCCTCCTGCTCCCCCCTTTCTCTCCTGACCCCTGACCCCACCTCCTACTAGTGTTTGTGGGCGGTCCCAGAAGCTCCGCCTCCTCTGGTCTGAAGGAGAAAGTGAGTCAGGAAGGACGGAGGAGAACGAGGGGAACGTGTGGAGGAATAAAAAGAACATTTACGGGTGGGGGTGGGGAGGGACTGATGGGGGGGTGAAGATGAATGGGAGGTCGTTCCAGGACGCGCCGCCGCTTCAAACCAACGCCATGGCGCCAGCCAATCGCTTGACGGCAGCTCCCATCACTCCTGCAGCAGCCCGGCCGCCTTCAGCCGACCAATCACAGACAAGAACACGGCGCTCTGCTTTATAGCTGCGGCGTCACCGTGGAGACGGTGGCAGGATTTAAGGAGGTCACATCCGATGGGGCGACACCTGAGCCTCGGGGCGAGACACAGGTGACCCGACGAGGGCTAGCTCCAGCGCTAGCAAAGGCCAACGCTAACCGCTGACTCTTAGCAGAAGTGGAGCCCCGTCACAATAAAAGGCCTGTGCTTTTATTTTGGTAGTTTTCTACCTGAAGGAGTTCTATTGGTTCTGATCTTTGATGTCCTCCTCATCCTCACTTCACTCCACAGGTTCTGTCTGCTCTTCATCTCCTCCTCTTCCTCCTCTGATAAAGCTGATGGCGCTCTGCTCCAGGAGGAAGACGAGGAGGAGCGACACATCAACCTGAAGACAGGATGAACAACGTCATAAAAGAAGAGAAGAAGAGGAAGAGGAGAGGAAGATGGGAGGAAGAGGAAGAGGAGAGGAAGATGGGAGGAAGAGGAAGAGGAGAGGAAGATGGGAGGAAGAGGAAGAGGAGAGGAAGATGGGAGGAAGAGGAAGAGGAGAGGAAGATGAGGAGACGACAGGAGAGGAAGAGGAGATGGAGGATGTTTAATGGTCAGAGGAGAAAAGTGCCGAGGCTGCAGCTCCGTGTCCAATTTGTTTCCCTTCACTGTCAATAAAACACACACACACACACACACACACACACACACACACACACACACACACACACACACAGTCTGCTGACTCCACAGAACGATGACGGTGGAGCAGCTCTTCATCACCTCTGGTCACCTGTTGGTGTTTGGTCACATGACCCAAGCAGATCAACAGACGATCAGCTAGCCGACGCTAACCAGCTGGAGGCGGGACTACTGCTCCCGGTTGGCCCATCACAGGTCAGCCTCATGGCGTGATGGGCGGGGTCAATATAGCTCCGCCTCTGAGCCAACAGCAGCGGCAGCATGAAGCAGTTAGCCACTAGTCGCAGTTAGCCGCTAGTGTTTGTTTACCGTCATCGTCCGATTCTCCTCTGAGTGCCGGTTAAGTCGTCGTCCTGCAGTGGCCCCGCCCCCGCAGCAGGCCCCACCCCCCACAGGCGTCCTTGTCTCTGCCTCGCCGTATCTGACACAGCGCGGGTTGACGTACGACCGGTCGGATGAGGACGGGCGTCTGTTGATTGTTTGGATTGGACAGCTGATTGTTGTTTACGACCACAACCAATGAAACGCTACGTTTAATCTGCTGTTAAACCTGACTGATGGTCTCCACGACAACGACCAATCAGGAGATGAGGGGATGAGGAGCTGAGCAACCATCCTGGTCGTTGTAGTTATCATTGTTGTTATCGTAGTTGTTATTGTTGTTATAGTTGTTGTTTAGTTGTTGTTGTTATCGGTGTTGTTGTTATCGTCGTGGTTTTTCTCATTGTTGTTGTTGTTATTGTTGTTATTATTGGTGTTGTTATCGGTGTTATCGTTGTTGTTATCGTTGTTGTTATCGGTGTTGTTATCGGTGTTATCGTTGTTGTTATCGTTGTTGTTATCGTTGTTGTTATCGGTGTTGTTATCAGTGTTGTTATCGGTGTTGTTATCGGTGTTATCGTTGTTGTTATCGTTGTTGTTATCGTTGTTGTTATCGTTGTTGTTATCGTTGTTGTTATCGGTGTTGTTATCGGTGTTATCGTTGTTGTTATCGGTGTTGTTATCGTCGTGGTTTTTCTCATTGTTGTCGTTGTTACTGTTGTCGTTGACGGTGTACACAACGGCAGGTGGAGCCGATCAGGACCAGATCGATGACTCAGCAGCTGTGGGCTGCAGGTTCCTGGACGGTTCTTCTCCGTCAGGTCCTGGGGGGGGCTCGCCGTGCTCCGCCGCTCATGATTGGCCGCTGACGCTTTGCCAGGGGAGGGCGGAGCCTCAGGAGCCTTCAGAGGCCCGCAGGCCATAAATCAGGGATTCAGGTTCAGGAGCTGGGAAGTTTCTAGCGTCCAAAGTCCGACGCCGGTGATGTCATCGATTGTAGACATCGCCAAAGGTGATGAGGTATTCACTGCAGGAAGAACCTGATCAACGATCCATATCAGCTCAGGAAAGGATCAATACCAGCCAGCAGAGGGCAGTAGCACGCTAAAGGAGGAACAGCGCCACCTGCTGTTCTGGAGCCACTGAGACCGTACTAAAGCCAGAACTGGTCAGAACCAGAGGCGTTCAGGTTCATTGGTGTCAAACAGTGAATTCTTCTGGCTTGTCGACTTTAAACGTCTTCTATTGATTAATCAGTGATAAATGAGTCTCGTGTCAGATCCAGTATGTGAAGAACAGAACATGACACACACACACACACACATACACACACACACACACACACACACACACACACACACACACAGCAGTGCCATTGACCTTTACACTAAAAGACAGCATGACATCAACAAACAGGAAGTGTCTCTGACCTTTCACACACCCACCATACACACACCCCTTCAAAATAAGACTCAGCTTTGTGTGTGTGTGCGTGTGTGTGTATAAATGTCAGCCCTCGATCATCATTTCCTCATCGTGATAGCTCTGACATCACTTCCTCCTCTAACTGACCCAGTGGTCAAAGGTCAGTCTGTCCCAACAACAGTCATTCATCTAATTTCTACAAACGCCCAATCAATCGATTATTGATTAAAATCATCTGCAAACGTCTTGATTTGTCAAACAAGAAGAGAAGCTGGACGACTATCGATCACTGATTTCATGCTGACTGATTTATTGGCTGGACGTTCTGGACTCCAGAGCATCCAATCAATGGAGTCAGCTCAATGATGTCACACATACCTGACAGGCTCGTCCAATCAGACACTTCAGTGCAACTGGTTCTCACTCTGCTGCTGACGTCAGCCTGTCACCAAACCTCACTCATCAAGTGTCTAATAATCCGAGCCCCAGGTGGTCCCTGAACGCATCTTCACCCCAATCCGCTTCAGGCTCTCCGAACCGCAAATAACGACCCAATGCCGTCGGTTCCGACCCGGATGAGTCACTCAGTTCACGCACCGACACGAACCCGCGTGTCCGCCTTCAGACTCCTTTTAACGCTCTAACCCTCCGGCTGACAGGTGTGAGCAGCGGGCTAGCTAGCAGGCTAACCCCCAACAAGGACACGCTGGAGGGGATCAGAGCCCTCAGCGGCCCCACACGGTGCCGGTTCGTGTTCCGGGTCCAGGCGACAGAACGCCACCGCACCGTGGATTCGTTAAAACAGAAGAACACACTCAGACGAACTTTAACGTGGAGAAGAGGAGCTAACTCACCTTCTGTCGCTGCCCGCCGTGGAGACGCTGCTGCCGGCGGGGGCGCGCCTGCGTCAAGACGGGCAAATAAACCCGATTTAAAATTCAGACACGTTGTATTTGTATAATTTCACGACAAAACCCGATTTTAAGTATAGTTTCTATTAAAAAATAAATTATTTCAGGTGATAAAATGCCGAGATAAAGTCGCATTATTGACAGGCAGGCTGTGGACGCACGTCGTAAGGGTCCTGAAGTCTGAGACTCGTACAGCGGCGCGGACAGCAGCTCGTGACGGACAGATGGAGCTTCATGAAGCACCGGAGCCTTAGCATCAGTATTAAAGCTATAGCGTTTATGTTAAAGCTTTAGCATTGTAGCTTTAGCAGTGTAGGTTTAGCATTAATGTTAAAGCGTTAGCATCGGAGCCTTAGCATCATCACTGAGGACACGCCCCCTCCCTTCGGAACACTCTTTGAAGCCTCGACACGGACCGTGACGTCACCAGAAGCGGCATCATGGCGGCGTCCTCACGCGCACAGGTGCTCTCTCTGTACAGGATGATGCTGAGGGAGAGCAGCCGGTTCCCGTCCTACAACTACAGGTAGGAGCTGCGGACCGGAGCCCCGGTCGGCTCGGTGCGGACCGGCTGTCGGCGGCGGGGAGATGCTAACGTCGCGGCTAACGCGTCTGTTTACATCACCACCCGCGTCATGAAGTTACCCAACCGTGACTTCACACAACCAGCGGGACCGGCCGGTCCGGACCCGGGGGGTCAGGCCGGTTCTGTCAGGGGGGCTGGGGTTAGACGGAGCGGGTTTGTCTCCTCTTTGTCTCCGAAGTGCTCCGGTGGTCTTTAACCGAGTTTGACCCGGTACCGGTACCGGTCCGGCTGACTGTCAGGCTGATAATGAAGGTCATAATCAGATTAATTATCAGGCTAATAAACAGGGTGATAATCTAAATGTCTGGATAATCTCCTAAATATCAGCAGAATCCTTTTTTAAGTGCTTTTCGTTATTCAGTCTGCTGTAGAACAAAAATAAAAGTAAGACAAGACTAAATAATTTAGAATTGAGTTTAAAAAAGAGGACAAACGACATTAGCGATAAATAAAATTCAAATCATTTATTGTCTCGTGACTAGTAAAGGACCAACAAATCATTCTTTACTTCCGGTTAGCCTTCAGCTCTTCCGGTTTGTTTACTGGGGACCGCACGTTGGCTAGCAGGAGGCTAGGTTGCGTCGGACGACTAGCACGGGCTGGTAGCCTAGTATGGAGCCGCCTCCGGAGCGCCCCCTTCGGTCAGCTGCTTCAGTCCAGGTCGGTGCTTCGAGGCCTTCATGCTGGTGGCGGGTCTCCCGTGGACCGTCTGGGGGTCCGGGTCTGGGGGTCCGGGTCTGGGGGTCCGGGTCTGGAGGTCCGGGTCTGGAGGTCCGGGTCTGGGGGTCCGCAGGACTCGATGTGACCACCGGCAGAGTCTGTGTAATATTAACAACGACACAGATGTGAAGGACATTAAACACAACAACACAATAAACAACAACAAGTGGGCGGAGCCAAGACGTTCACGGTGGGAATAAATACAATTATATGTAAATATAAACATACAGATACACACAACAATAACTGCTGCGTCATTTCTCGTCACTTCATGGTGACGCTATTATCATGCTAAACATCAGGCTAATTATCAAGATGATTGTCAGGCTAATAATCTGGCTATTAATCGGGTTAATAGGCTAATGATCAGGTTAATAATTGGGCTAGTGATCTTGCTAATAATCGTGCTAATAATCGTGCTAGCCTTCTGATTCACTGAACCCGTTAGTTTTTTTAGAACTTTTCGGGGTCCCCAGAGGAGGTCTAGTCCGGTTCAGACCCCCACAGGACCAGAACCCTGGGCTCACAGTGGGCCCCCACACTGCTCCGCCTTCTGTGTCTCAGCCAATCAGCTCACAGCTGACTCAGCAGAAACAGACCACATCAATACATTACTGCTGATCGACCTCCGATGATCAATTATTAATGCCTGTCTGTTGATTCACCTTCATCTGGTGTCTCCTCCTCATCTTCATCGGCTGAGCAGTGTTTTCCTCTCTGTCAAGTGTGTGTGTGTGTGTGTGTGTGTGTGTGTGTGTGTGTGTGTGTGTGTGTGTGTGTGTGTGAGGCTGCGTCTTCAACTGTCACTCGTCTCTCATGGACATCAGAGTTTTGAAATATTGAGTGATGGGATCAAGGATGGCTTCCTCTTCTTCCTCCTCCTCCTCATCCTCTTCCTCCTCTTCCTCCTAACACTTGACGTGTCTCCTGCAGGTCGTACGCTCTGCGTCGAGTTCGTGATGCCTTCAGGGACAACAGGACCGTAGAGAATCCACAAACGGTGGAGAGACTGTTAGCAGAGGGACAGCAGACACTGGCACTGATCCGCAGACAGGTGACACACACACACACACACACACACACACACTCAGCTTGACTCGGTGGATATGAATGCAGATGAACACCTGTTTCCTGACCGACCACCTGTCTCACACACACACACACACACACACAGACACACACACACACACACTGTACAAGCACCAAACACACTTCTTCATTACTGAGGTACTCCAGGCTAATCACCTTGCTGCTGGTCACTTTGTTCCCATCATGCATCAGCAGCCAGTCCCTGGCTGTCTGGCGCCTCACACACACACAAACACAAGCACGCACGCACACACACACACACACACACGCACTCATTCGGACCACTTTCTGTTTCCTGTTGCGCGTCAGACGAGGATGCTTTTAGTGAGTAGAGTCGACCAATGAGCTTCATCCTCTATGAATTCTGATGAGTCATCAAAGATCAGAAGCTTAAAAATGGCCGACTTCCTGTTGGGTTCAGGAGCGAGTGTGTGTGTGTGTGTGTGTAAAGATGATGGATCACAGCTGCAGAGCCTCAGACTCTACATCTTCTTTTTAATGAGACTGAAGAAGAGGAGAGGAGACGAGGAGCGGGCCCCTGGGGCCCCGCTGTGGGCGGGGCCTCTGCGGTTTGGAGGAGGGTCTGTGTGATTGGTGGGTGGAGCTGTTCTCAGTCTGTTTACAGTGTTCATCACTTCAGCTAAATTTACCCTCTACACACCCACACACACTCTCACTTCAGTGCGTGTGTGTGTGTGTGTGTGTGTGTGTGTGTGTGTGTGTGTGTGTGTGTGTGTGTCAGCAGCAGCGCTCACATTCCTGCTCTTCGTGTCTCGCCACCGTCGGCCGTGTTGGCTGGGTGGAGCTAAGGGCCTCATCGGGTGGTTCTGATTGGTTCTGCATGCCAGGTTGGGACTGCCCCCTCTCTGGCATCCACCCCTGGTTCCTGGACTGGGAAACCCCAGTTTACCTCTTCATCTCCTCCTCCTCACCTCACTCTCACCCTTCCTCTCTCTCATCGTCCTCCGTCGCTCACAAATCCCACACCTTTATCGCCGCACCTGAACGCCTCGTGGCGCTGCTAGCTTATGGAGCTTTAGCGCCGCAGTGGCACACAATCAGCCCCCATTCTACCCCCCACCGCCTCCTGCTGGGGTCAGTGGCTCTGAACTGGACTTTAATCAGGTTAGAGTTCAGTTCGTGGGCCGACTCTCTCTGCGTTGGAGAACTAAAGCTAACCGCTAACAAACATGTCCTGATGAGGAGCGAGTCGGCGAGGACTGAATCTTCTTCCTTCCGTTGAGGGCGGTCCTACAGCTCACCCCGTATTGACTCGTGGGCGGTCCTATCCGTATTGACTCATGGGCGGTCCTACAGCTCACCCCGTATTGACTCGTGGGCGGTCCTATCCGTATTGACTCATGGGCGGTCCCAACAGCTCTCCCCGTATTGACTCATGGGCGTCCTATCCGTATTGACTCATGGGCGGTCCTATCCGTATTGACTCATGGGCGGTCCTATCCGTATTGACTCATGGGCGGTCCCAACAGCTCTCCCCGTATTGACTCATGGGCGGTCCTATCCGTATTGACTCATGGGCGGTCCCAACAGCTCTCCCCGTATTGACTCATGGGCGGTCCTATCCGTATTGACTCATGGGCGGTCCTATCCGTATTGACTCATGGGCGGTCCCAACAGCTCTCCCCGTATTGACTCATGGGCGGTCCTATCCGTATTGACTCATGGGCGGTCCCAACAGCTCTCCCCGTATTGACTCATGGGCGGTCCTATCCGTATTGACTCATGGGCGGTCCCAACAGCTCTCCCCGTATTGACTCATGGGCGGTCCTATCCGTATTGACTCATGGGCGGTCCTATCCGTATTGACTCATGGGCGGTCCCAACAGCTCTCCCCGTATTGACTCATGGGCGTCCTATCCGTATTGACTCATGGGCGGTCCCAACAGCTCTCCCCGTATTGACTCATGGGTGGTCCTATCCGTATTGACTCGTGGGCGGTCCTACAGCTCTCCCCGTATTGACTCATGGGTGGTCCTATCCGTATTGACTCGTGGGCGGTCCTATCCGTATTGACTCATGGGCGGTCCTATCCGTATTGACTCATGGGCGGTCCTATCCGTATTGACTCGTGGGCGGTCCTATTCGTATTGACTCGTGGGCGGTCCCAACAGCTCTCCCCGTTTTGACTCGTGGGCGGTCCTATCCGTATTGACTCATGGGCGGTCCTATCCGTATTGACTCATTGGCGGTCCCAACAGCTCTCCCCGTATTGACTCGTGGGCGGTCCTATCCGTATTGACTCATGGGCGGTCCCAACAGCTCTCCCCGTATTGACTCGTGGGCGGTCCTATTCGTATTGACTCATGGGCGGTCCCAACAGCTCTCCCCGTATTGACTCGTGGGCGGTCCTATCCGTATTGACTCATAGGCGGTCCCAACAGCTCTCCCCGTATTGACTCATGGGCGGTCCTATCCGTATTGACTCATGGGCGGTCCTATCCGTATTGACTCATGGGCGGTCCCAACAGCTCTCCCCGTATTGACTCATGGGCGTCCTATCCGTATTGACTCGTGGACGTCAGTATTGATTTCTGACTCTTGAAGCCTCGAACTCCAACCACTGCTTCAGAAGCTTCCGGACCAAATTGACTGTAAAAATATCAAGACTGAAGTTTGTAGGAGTCAAAGACGCCGAACAGACCCAGAGCTGATCAACCAGCTGATCAATGGACTGATAGGTCAATCAGCTGATCAATGGGCTGATAAATCAATCAACTGATCAATGGGCTGATAGATCAATCAACCAGGTGTTTTCCTGGCTCAGACT
>CM023624.1:166159-201159 GCA_013358685.1 Antennarius maculatus
CGGAGCTGATAACCTGGTGTTGACACACGGGGCCCAGTTGCCCAACATGTGGTCCGGTTGCCCAACAGGGCCGGCGTCCTGGACTGCTGGACTTTGTCCGGCGTCACGTTCAGATGGGGAGGTGGGGTCAGACCAGGATGAACAAACAACTGGAGCCACAGCCTGAAGGGCCGGGGCCCCGACGGGACCGCAGGAGGCTCAGGGTAACTGTACAGGTAGCATGTTAGCGTGTAGCATCCAGAAAACAAAACAAACGTATAAGATGAAGTTTTAAGTATGTGTGTTTACATGTAATATGTATAGTATATGTACGTCTCCCCAGCTTATATTTGAATAAGCTCACTTGAAAAAGTCTCACACTGTCACCAACTCCACCCACTACCTGTCAATCAAGCGCCCAACCAATCACGGCGCATCTTTCAGAAGGACTCGGGTGAACGCTACGGCGTAAGGCGTCTGTTAGGAGCAGAAACCGGTACATATGGACTGCATTAACTGTTGGTGAGCAGAGTCCAAACAGGAAGCATCTGAGTGAACAGATTCATTTAGAAGAAGCAGCGTCACAAAAATAATCTGACACACACATTTATTTACTATTTGTGTTGTGTTTATATATCTGTGTGTGTGTGTGTGCATAATGTATATTTAAAATATATACAACACAGGTCAGAAGTTTGGACACGTCATTCCATTTCATTCCCCTGCTCTTTACTCTCATGACTGTTTACATTGTAGATCCTCTCTGAAGACGACAGAACTATGAGTGAACACGTGTGGAGTTCACACACCCTTTGCTCTGGTCACTGCTCTACACACTCATTGCTCTCTACATGAGCTCCAACTGGTCGTCACCTGAAATGGTTTTCAGACAGTCTCAGAGGTTCCAGAGGGGTTTAACACTTGTTGCCCCTTTGCCTTCATCCTACGGTCCCTCTCACCCCAAACCATCTGCATTGGGTTCAGGTCTGGAGACTGTGGAGCCCAGGTCGTCTCCGTCACTCTCCGTCCAACGGCCCTCACACAGCTGGAGGTGTGTTTGGGGTCAGGGTCCCGTTGGAAAATAAATGGTCATCCAACTAAACACAATCCAGATGGGATGGCAGGTGTCTGCAGGACGCTGTGGTCACCATGCTGCTTCAGTGTACCTTCCACTTTGAAGAAATCCCCAACAGTAAACCCCCCCCACACACACCAACACACCTCCTCCGTGCTCCACAGTGTGGAATCCATCCGTTCACCTTTTCTGTCTCTGAACGACAGTGGTTGGAACCAAAGATCTGACATGTGGACTCATCAGACCAGAGCACAGATTCCACTGGTCTGAGGTCCGTTCTTGTGCTTCTTGGCCCAAACAAATCTGTCCTGCGTGTTTCCTCTCCTGAGCACTGGTTTCCCAGCAGCTCTTTGACCATGAAGGCCTGATCCAGTCTCTTCCTAACGGTTGTTCTAGAGACAGTTCTGCTGCTAGACCTCTGTGGCCTTCATCTGGTCTCTGGTCTGAGCCGCTCAGATGAACTTCTCCTCAGCAGCAGAGGTGACTCTTGTCTTTCTTTCCTGGGTTTATCCTCATGCATGATGACCACTTGCTTTTCTTTAGCTGATGGGTTCTTGCCATAATAAGAATTTTAACAGTTGTCCGATAGGGCTGTCGGCTGTGCTTTAACTGACTTCTGTATGACACACCTGAGGGGCCCGACCCCATTGATAAAGCAAGAAATTCCTCTAATTAACCCTGATCAGACACGACTGTGAAGTGGAAACCATTTCAGGTGACGACCGCTTGGAGCTCATCTAGAGAATGAAAGTGTGCAAAACAGTGACCAGAGCAAACGGTGGGTACTCGAAGAAACTAGAATATAAACCATGTTTTCAGTTACTTCACCTGTTTTTGTCCAGAACTCCACGCGTGTTCACTCATAGTTCTGATGTCTTCAGAGAGGATCGACAATGTAAACGGTCATGAGAGTAAAGGAAACTCATTGAATGAGAGGGTGTGTCCAGACTTTTGTGTGTAATCCCTCACACATTCTCGCATCAACGCTCGCGACTTCATCTCATCGCTGATTTTTAGTAGGCAGTCATGTGATACTGTACGTGCATTCTATTGGCTGACGGCATCAGGAAGTGCGCTACGTTCAGTGAGTCTGGGACTTCCGTGAGACACAACAGTGTTTTAAAGGTCATACTGATAGATGGTGGTGGTGACATTTAAGGTGTGTATGTACACACACCTTAAATGTATATAAAAATGTATAAAATGTTTGTATACATACAATTACATATAATGTGTGTATACCCTCACGTATACCTATGTATATACAGTATATGTGTATACGTACACACACATATATGTATACGCTATAAGCCTTATGACCATTTTTATGAAATTATTCATCAACATTAAAAGGCAAATTTATTTATTTCCTCAATTTGTTCAGCATAGAAACTTTTCTCTATTTCAACAGTTAATTATTTGGTTCCGATGGATCCGGTTCAACAGCTGGTTTCTATTCAAGTGATTTATTGATCATTATAGAACCGAAGCCAGTTCAATCAGTCTGATAGCAGCAGTGACGTCACGTCCACCTTATAGCTTAGCATCAGTCCAGCACCCAATCAGCGGCGGTCGGGTCCCGACCGGAAGCTGGTCAGCGGGACTCGTGACGAAATCAGGTTCTCCATGGAGAGCTTTTACGCACTGATCGGGGGGTTCCACGCGCCGGTCAGGGCGCGTGGAACGCGGCGCTGACGAAGGGCGTGGCGCTGGGGAAGCAGTGGTACCTGAGGGTGTAGTTCCGCCCCTCGTTGTTGTCCCAGAACTCCCCCTCCCCGCTCCGCAGGTACAGGGCGAAGTGCACGGCGGAGTCCGGGGTCATGACGGGCGGCGTGAAGACGCTGAAGCTGAAGCGCTCCCCCAAGCAGCCCGGCTGCCCCGCGGCCGCGGGCAGCGCCTGCGCGTCCACGTAGGACAGCCAGTCGTTGAACGTGTACCTGACCCCCACTTCCCTGGGCCCCCTGCCGGTGCACACCCGGATCTGGCCCCGGACCTCGAACTCAGTGACGGAGATCTTCTCCAGGCAGACGCGGAGCTGCTGGACGCGGCGCTCCGCGTCCCGGGGCTCCGGGAAGCAGGAGACCAGGCGGTCGGTGTCCAGGCTGGGCAGGAAGCTCCGGCACAGGTCCTCCAGCGGGTCGGGGGCCGGCGGGTAGCTGCGGTGCCGGGACAGGACGGTGTTCGGGATCTGCGGCTCCTCCAGCGAGCTGAAGTGCTTGACGCTGGCCAGGTTCAGGCCCATGGAGTCCGCGAACCTCACCCGCTTCCTGCCGGGGTCTCCGCCCAGCAGCGCCGCCGGGTAGGCGGGCAGGGAGCGCGCCCTCCTCCGTTCCCTCATGGAGCGCTCCAGGCGGCTGGCGTCCACCTCGTCCTCCAGGTCTCCCTCCTCCTCCTCCCGGCCGTTCTCCACGCAGCGGCCGTCGGGGGGCGGTGAGCGGGACATTCCTGCGGGCCGGTCGGGATTCACGGACGGCGCCGCGGGGCGGCTTCTATAGACCGGAGGCTCCCGCCCCCCCCGGAGGACAACGTGTTGACAAGCAGCGCGCGCTGTCCGCGGCTGTCACGGAGACACGCGCCTCAAAGAGACACGCGCCTCACGTCAACATCAACCTTCACCTGAATGAGTGGAGTAAACAAGAAAACAACGGGTTAACAAATACAAATACTGTAAACAAATAATTTAACAAATACAGTAAACATTAACAAATACAAATACTGTACACAAACATATAACAAAATACTTTCAACAACAAAGTAATGTAAGGCATAAAAACGATGTAAACAACATTGAAATAAATACCTGTAAAGAACAAATAAATAACGTAAACAACAAAATATAAGATTAACAAATATAAATACTGAACACAAAATAATATAACACCATAAACAATAAAATCCATTAAAATACTGTAAACATTAAAATAAATAAAAATCTGTAAACAAATTAACAAAAATAATGTAAACAAAATATCAGTTTAACAAATACAAATACTGAAAACATAAGAGTAATAAAAACAATTATGAAATAAAATACTGAAATAAAAACAAAACAGCTGATTAACAAAAAATTATGTGTAAAAATACTGTAAACAGTAGATGAACAAACAAACATTTGTAGAGTTTTTAGAGGTTATTGTTTTACACTCGTGACGGTTTCCTTCCACGCTGGATGTTGCCATAAATAAATGGACACATGTTCCACCTCCTGTTATGTAACGCTGCGCCCGCAGTGCGTCACACGGCCACCGGGGGCAGGCACATGACGTCATGGCCTTCATCCTCCTCCTCCAACAGCAGCAGACAGGCTGAGTGGGACCTCAGAACTCACACCGGACACCTCTTCATCTTCACCATCCTGGAGAACCGCTCATCTTCTGCTGCAGCCCCTCCCACCTTGTGATGACGTCATGATCACGTGACCCACAAGTACAGGTAGTTACTCTGTTCTCTGACGTCACTCCGTGTTGATGACGCATTCAAGTTTCTGAACTGTTCACAGGCAGAAGAACTGAACCGGAACTCTGGCGCCACCTGGTGGTCACATGGTCGTTTCTGTGTGTACTGAAGGGTTCTACCACCAGGTGGGAGAACCCCCTCAGGTTCAGGGGGTACCCTGTCTGGGGCGACGTCACTCTCCCAGTCAGAACCGCCCCTTTGGGTCCACGTCAGGCGTGTTCTCCACGTCAGGCGTGTTCTCCCCCAGGCCTCCGTCACCAGCTAACCTTGAACAGAACGTGTTTACCATCCTGGTGCGTAAACACGTCTCCGTGGCAACGGGTTCACGTAAACACTGTGTCGTGACATCAGAAGCATGTTCTGATTTCAGAACTGGTTCTAACTGGATCAGATACAAAACAGCTAGCTACAGGATGCTAACTAGCTATAGCTTCAGTTAGCATTATCCTTTAGCAGAACGTTAGCTTAGCTAATGATTTCTTGACATTATAGTGAGATATTAATTTTATTTCTCACTAGGTTTCAAACAAACTCATTTCCTGGGTTTTCACCAGAACCAAACTTTTGGGCCAATCAGAACCGATCAGAACTGATCAGAAGAATTAAACTGCGTTGAGGTTCAGGTTATTGGTAACTTTATTCAAGATATAATCAATATTGCATGTTCCACAGGGTGCAGTCACATGACTGATGACATCACACTGATTGATCACTTCAAACTTGTAAATCACAACATTCAGTTCAAACATATAAAAACAAATTTAAACCCCCGTCCCCCATTGACCCGATGACTTCATCAGAATGCTGCCTCCTGATTGGCCAGCTTGGCGTGACTTCCTCAATTTGCTGATGACATCACAGCAGGTGTGATGACATCACTGGTCGGCGGCAACGACGATGCGGTACAGCAGTGTGATGATGACGGCCACCAGAGACGGGATCAGGAGGGACGACCAGAAGCTGGAAGACAGACCGCTAGTTAGCCCTGCAGCTAACCAGCTAGCTAACCCACAAAGAGAAAGATAGGCAGGCAGATCAAGGCGACGAGGTGAAGCTCCTCCCACAACCAGAGAGAAAGCGCTAGCTAGTGTTAGCTGGTAGTGCTAACTAGTAGTGACCCATCAACCAACCAGAAGAGACGGTCTGATCTCAGGCGGGTTCAGACAGAAGGTCATCGTGTTCTCACCAGACAGCCGGTGCTGCTGGCCAATCGGCCAATGGACGCCCGTTAGCTCAGGCCTAGTGTTTGTGGTCTAACCACGCCCCTTTGTGTCTGACCAATTACACACCAGCTCTAGAAGTCACTCTGGATTCTGTCTGAACACACCTGAAGCGGTGTGTGTGTACCTGGACTCCTCCTTCACAGACGTCACCGGCCGCTCCTGAAACACAAAGAACATGTTAGCATCGAGCTAACAGGACCTGGACCAGGACCTGGATCTGGTCCAGATAAACCATTAGGGCTGGTTCAGGTGACTTCGGCTCCGCCCGCCCTGATCAAAATGTCTATATACTAAATGTGGCTCCAGGTCCAAAACGACCACATACTACATTACCCAAGATGCAACTGGACAGCACCTTTCATCAGTCTGTTCCTCCACTGATGACATCACAGTTATGTCATCATTCACTTACCTCAGGGGGGGTGATCAGGTGCCTGTCGTCCTGCAGACAGACAGACAGATGGTTAGAGAGACAGACGGGCGAGCAGACAGACGGGTGAGCAGACAGAAGGGCGAGCAGACAGAAGGGCGAGCAGACAGACGGGCGAGCAGACAGACGGGCGAGCAGATAGACGGGCGAGCAGACAGACGGGCGAGCAGATAGACGGGCGAGCAGACAGACGGGCGAGCAGATAGACGGGCGAGCAGACAGACGGGCGAGCAGAAAGACGGGCGAGCAGACAGACGGGCGAGCAGATAGACGGGCGAGCAGACAGACGGGCTAGCAGACAGAAGGGCGAGCAGACAGACGGGCGAGCAGACAGACGGGCGAGCAGATAGACGGGCGAGCAGACAGACGGGCGAGCAGATAGACGGGCGAGCAGACAGACGGGCGAGCAGACAGACGGGCGAGCAGACAGACGGGCGAGCAGACAGAAGGGCGAGCAGACAGACGGGCGAGCAGACAGACGGGCGAGCAGATAGACGGGCGAGCAGACAGACGGGCGAGCAGATAGACGGGCGAGCAGACAGACGGGCGAGCAGACAGACGGGCGAGCAGACAGACGGGCGAGCAGACAGACGGGCGAGCAGACAGACGGGTGAGCAGACAGACGGGTGAGCAGACAGACGGGCGAGCAGACAGAAGGGCGAGCAGACAGACGGGCGAGCAGACAGACGGGCGAGCAGACAGACGGGTGAGCAGACAGACGGGTGAGCAGACAGACGGGTGAGCAGACAGACGGGCGAGCAGACAGACGGGCGAGCAGACAGACGGGTGAGCAGACAGACGGGCGAGCAACAGACGGGCGAGCAGACAGACGGGCGAGCAATAGACGGGCGAGCAGACAGACGGGTGAGCAGACAGACGGGTGAGCAGACAGACGGGCGAGCAATAGACGGGCGAGCAGACAGACGGGTGAGCAGACAGACGGGCGAGCAGACAGACGGGCGAGCAGACAGACGGGCGAGCAGACAGACGGGCGAGCAGACAGACGGGTGACGCACCGGGTGCAGCTCTCCTATCAGCATGCCTCCGGCCATCTCTCGGGCGTCGCTGGAATGTCCCACGTCCTCGAAGCTCTCGGTGGCGTCTCCCCCAGCCTGCTCCCTCAGCACCTCCTCCCCCCCGGGATGCTGGGGAGACACGCCCACTTTAGAGGGAGGTGCAACAATACAACAACACATGCTAGCTAACTCTAGCATGTGTTAGCTGCTAACAGCTAATCACAAGGGTCTGAAGTTCAATCAATGAAGATGACATCATCAGGCTGCGGTGATGTCATCGATCCCATCCAACGGGAAACAAGCAGTGGATGAATATCTGTGTGTGTTAATTCGACCAATGGGGGGGCAACAGACTCCCCCCACCCATATGCGGCCCTGATGTGGATCACATCCCCGTACTGACCAGTCATTCTGCCCCGCCCACTAGCCAATCAGGTGACCGGTCAAAGGTCCAGACTTCTGTCCACTCCATGAATGATTATCAGACTGGACTCTGAACTTTGACCTCCAGGCGGCGCCTGTTAATCCAGTAACGTTAGACCTGACGTTGGCCTGTTAGCCTCACCTGTAACACCTGACGTTAGCCTGTTAGCTCTGTCCATATGAACATGATTGATTATTGATTAGGTCATCGCCCCAATCTGGTTCCGTCTACATGAATTACCAGATACGCTGGAAGCTGGGATTACCGAGCTGCCTTGAACGCAGCACGTACCTGATGGAGGCGCTGCATTGAAGACGAAATAAAGTTTTTATATTTTAACTGATTTCAGTCACGTGACAACATCTCAGTTTAACGGGAACGTTTAACTGTTTCATTTCCGGTGTCGGTGTTTTAATTGTTAATTAGGCTGATTGGTTGACAGATGTCCACGGATCCACTTAGACCCGGTTCAGGGGGGGGGCTCCCGGTGCCCCCTGCGGCGGGGGGGCTCCGGACTCACCTCCTCCAGGAAGCTGGACACGTCATAAACTTTGTTGTTGATGATGATCCACGTGGACCTGCTGGAGTTCTTCTCCTCGATCTCCGACATCCTGAAGAACTTCACTCCATCGCGGCTCTCCTCCTGCTTCGCCTCCATTGGGGCCCCGGAGACGTTAACGGGTAGACAGCGGAGAGGCGCGAGCCCGGCGGGACGGTTCACGAGCGGCTCGGTGGAGGCAGGAGGACCCGGTTCTGTCACGGCCGCCGGTCCGGTCACACGCGAGCCTTCACGCGACTTTAACCGACTGGACAAGTTTGTGTCACCGCCAGCAAGACCACGTAAGTATGCTAGAGTAGTTCCGGTTGTGCCCTCCAAAATAAAAGCTGTCCGTTTCGGTGTAGGTAAACCAATGTGCTTACATTTTATAATTCTGGAAAATAATTCACTGATTCCACTCGAGAACAACTGAAGAATAATTTTACTTCTTTATATGGTTAGATTACTAAATTTTCTAACTAACAGATGTGTAATGATATTTTATCAGATTCAGGTTGATTGGCCGATCCCAAATTGCCTGTAGGAGTGTGTGTGTCTGTGTGTGTGTGTGTTTGTCTGTGTTTGTGTGTGGCTCCGCGGTGCACTGGCGTTGTGCCCGGAGCGTCACCTGCCCCACGCCCTATGCCAGCTGGGATAGGCTCCAGCTCCCCGTGACCCGCTAAGGCGGATACAGCAGCAGAAAATGTATGAATTTTATTAGATATTAATAAAATAGGCTGGCTTCAAGGCCTTCACACCTTTTTTCTTCTCCATTGTTCCATTTCTTTAATGTTCTCGATGGATTTTATCATGTGATTTAACCAGTCAGGTTTACTTGTGTGTTTAGTATTTTTCTGTGTATTTCACGTCAGATGAATCCTGAGGTAACTTGAAATTCCGCCGTCGCAAACGATTTAGTTCAATTTGACTTTATTTTGAAAAGTGTGTTTCCGGTAAAGTTGCGTTTTCATCTGCCTGGCGCGGAGTCAAGGCCGCTGGGACCCGCCCACCGACATTCCAGCGCTGCCATTGGCTCTGCTCCGCCTTGCTGATAACAGCTGCTCTGTGACTGGCTCGTGCACTGTCAATCACACACGGGACGTGGACGAGAAGCGGACTAAAGTTCAGCTCAGTTCAGTTCGCGTACTTTCAAGGAAGTTTTCTTGTCACGCAAAGGGCGGGGCGGCGCGTTATCAGCGGGTTGATTCCAGTTGTTGTGTCTCAGGTCTGATAAACCCCCCCCCCCCTGCCCTTTATACCACTAACAAGGCGAGATTAAAAGATCTGTTCTCAGGCGGCCAAAACCGCTGAGTCACCGATCAAAGATTGTCAATGATTGACAGCTGAGTCTTAATGTCAAACAGTTTTAAACTAATAAACAGAACAGTCTCCTAACGCAGACTTTTTCTGATCATGATAATGTAAGATTAGAGAATTACAAACATTGAATCTGTCCTAAATCATAAACGGTGTCTTTAATTTTGCTGTAAACAGTGATGACCTGCAGTAACCTCACATCTGGGCGGGTTGTGTTTAACTTTGATCAGAGTGAGACCTCCTCACGGCGCTCTGGCTTCACCCATCTTTAGCCGCTCAGCGTCGCTTCGCGCTTTATTCACGACTTAATGTGAATAATTATCAATATTTACATATTTCACACGTCAGCAGCGTTCATTAGGGCCTATTGTTCATTTAAATGTTATAGTGAACATAAACCACTGATGTTAATGTAAGAACACACTCTGAGCTAGCTGTGCTAACTGGCTAACGGAGCTGCGCTAGCTTGTTTTAGCTAGCTGAGGACCGATGGAGGGGTGAGTGACGCAGAGCTTTAACTATTATTTATTATACATTTAATTATGTCCTAAAGTATTTAATAATGTTCTAATGTATTTATATATGTTCTAACGTATTTATTTATTTCTTCACGTATTTATTTATCTCCATCTATTTATTTATTGGTCACTTCCGTTTCACCAGAGCTACAAGCGGATTAAAACCTGTTTCATCCATTATTTATATTAATCCGTGATTAATATTTATTTTACACGTATTTTATAAACTAAATATAACAGCTGCAATAATAAATGTGCATTTATTACTGTCATTACTACTCTTGACTACTAAACTAATGTCATTACTACTCTTAACTACTAAACTAATGTCATTACTACTGTAAATACTACAGTAATGTCATTACTACTGTAAATACTAAAGTAATGTCATTACTACTGTAAATACTACAGTAATGTCATTACTACTGTAAATACTACAATAATGTCATTACTACTGTAAATACTACAGTAATGTCATTACTACTGTAAATACTAAAGTAATGTCATTACTACTCTTAACTACTAAACTAATGTCATTACTACTGTAAATACTAAAGTAATGTCATTACTACTCTTAACTACTAAACTAATGTCATTACTACTGTAAATACTACAGTAATGTCATTACTACTCTTGACTACTAAACTAATGTCATTACTACTCTTAACTACTAAACTAATGTCATTACTACTGTAAATACTACAGTAATGTCATTACTACTGTAAATACTAAAATAATGTCATTACTACTGTAAATACTACAGTAATGTCATTACTACTGTAAATACTAAAGTAATGTCATTACTACTCTTAACTACTAAACTAATGTCATTACTACTGTAAATACTTAAGTAATGTCATTACTACTCTTAACTACTAAACTAATGTCATTACTACTGTAAATACTAAAGTAATGTCATTACTACTCTTAACTACTAAACTAATGTCATTACTACTGTAAATACTTAAGTAATGTCATTACTACTCTTGACTACTAAACTAATGTCATTACTACTCTTAACTACTAAACTAATGTCATTACTACTGTAAATACTACAGTAATGTCATTACTACTGTAAATACTACAATAATGTCATTACTACTGTAAATACTACAGTAATGACATTACTACTGTAAATACTAAAGTAATGTCATTACTACTCTTAACTACTAAACTAATGTCATTACTACTGTAAATACTACAGTAATGTCATTACTACTCTTAAATAATAAACTAATGTCATTACTACTGTAAATACTAAAGTAATGTCATTACTACTTTTAACTACTAAACTAATGTCATTACTACTGTAAATACTAAAGTAATGTCATTACTACTCTTAACTACTAAACTAATGTCATTACTACTGTAAATACTACAGTAATGTCATTACTACTGTAAATACTAAAGTAATGTCATTACTACTGTAAATACTACAGTAATGTCATTACTACTGTAAATACTAAAGTAATGTCATTACTGCTGTAAATACTACAATAATGTCATTACTACTGTAAATACTACAGTAATGTCATTACTACTGTAAATACTACAGTAATGTCATTACTACTGTAAATACTAAAGTAATGTCATTACTACTCTTAACTACTAAACTAATGTCATGACTACTGTAAATACTAAAGTAATGTCATTACTACTCTTAACTACTAAACTAATGTCATTACTACTGTAAATACTTAAGTAATGTCATTACTACTCTTGACTACTAAACTAATGTCATTACTACTCTTAACTACTAAACTAATGTCATTACTACTGTAAATACTACAGTAATGTCATTACTACTGTAAATACTACAATAATGTCATTACTACTGTAAATACTAAAGTAATGTCATTACTACTCTTAACTACTAAACTAATGTCATTACTACTGTAAATACTACAGTAATGTCATTACTACTCTTAACTACTAAACTAATGTCATTACTACTGTAAATACTAAAGTAATGTCATTACTACTCTTAACTACTAAACTAATGTCATTACTACTGTAAATACTAAAGTAATGTCATTACTACTCTTAACTACTAAACTAATGTCATTACTACTGTAAATACTACAGTAATGTCATTACTACTGTAAATACTAAAGTAATGTCATTACTACTGTAAATACTACAGTAATGTCATTACTACTGTAAATACTAAAGTAATGTCATTACTGATGTAAATACTACAATAATGTCATTACTACTGTAAATACTACAGTAATGTCATTACTACTGTAAATACTAAAGTCATGTCATTACTACTGTAAATACTACAATAATGTCATTACTACTGTAAATACTACAGTAATGTCATTACTACTGTAAATACTACAGTAATGTCATTACTACTGTAAATACTAAAGTAATGTCATTACTACTCTAAATACCAATGTCATTACTGCTGTAAATACTAAAGTAATGTCATTACTACTGTAAATACTAAAGTAATGTCATTACTACTGTAAATACTAAATGTCATTACTGCTGTAAATACTAAAGTAATGTCATTACTACTGTAAATACCAATGTCATTACTGCTGTAAATACTAAAGTAATGTCATTACTACTCTAAATACCAATGTCATTACTGCTGTAAATACTAAAGTAATGTCATTACTACTGTAAATACTAAAGTAATGTCATTACTACTCTAAATACTAAATGTCATTACTACTGTAAATACTAAAGTAATGTCATTACTACTGTAAATATTAAATGTCATTACTACTGTAAATACTAAAGTAATGTCATTACTACTGTAAATACTACAGTAATGTCATTACTACTGTAAATACTAAAGTAATGTCATTACTGCTGTAAATACTAAAGTAATGTCATTACTACTGTAAATACTACAGTAATGTCATTACTACTGTAAATACTAAAGTAATGTCATTACTACTCTAAATACCAATGTCATTACTGCTGTAAATACTAAAGTAATGTCATTACTACTGTAAATACTAAAGTAATGTCATTACTACTCTAAATACTAAATGTTATTACTACTGTAAATACTAAAGTAATGTCATTACTACTGTAAATACTAAATGTCATTACTGCTGTAAATACTACAGTAATGTCATTACTACTGTAAATACTAAAGTCATGTCATTACTACTGTAAATACTAAAGTAATGTCATTACTACTCTAAATACTACAGTAATGTCATTACTACTGTAAATACTAAAGTAATGTCATTACTACTATAAATACTACAGTAATGTCATTACTACTGTAAATACTAAAGTAATGTCATTACTGCTCTAAATACTAAAGTAATGTCATTACTACTGTAAATACTAAAGTAATGTCATTACTACTCTAAATACTAAAGTAATGTCATTACTACTGTAAATACTACAGTAATGTCATTACTACTGTAAATACTAAAGTAATGTCATTACTACTGTAAATACTACAGTAATGTCATTACTACTCTAAATACTAAAGTAATGTCATTACTACTGTAAATACTACAGTAATGTCATTACTACTGTAAATACTAAAGTCATGTCATTACTACTGTAAATACTACAGTAATGTCATTACTACTGTAAATACTAAAGTCATGTCATTACTACTGTAAATACTACAGTAATGTCATTACTACTGTAAATACTAAAGTAATGTCATTACTACTGTAAATACTAAAGTAATGTCATTACTACTGTAAATACTACAGTAATGTCATTACTACTGTCAATACTAAAGTAATGTCATTACTACTCTAAATACTACAGTAATGTCATTACTACTGTAAATACTAAAGTAATGTCATTACTACTATAAATACTACAGTAATGTCATTACTACTGTAAATACTAAAGTAATGTCATTACTGCTCTAAATACTAAAGTAATGTCATTACTACTGTAAATACTAAAGTAATGTCATTACTACTCTAAATACTAAAGTAATGTCATTACTACTGTAAATACTACAGTAATGTCATTACTACTGTAAATACTAAAGTAATGTCATTACTACTGTAAATACTACAGTAATGTCATTACTACTCTAAATACTAAAGTAATGTCATTACTACTGTAAATACTACAGTAATGTCATTACTACTGTAAATACTAAAGTAATGTCATTACTACTGTAAATACTAAAGTCATGTCATTACTACTGTAAATACTACAGTAATGTCATTACTACTGTAAATACTAAAGTAATGTCATTACTACTGTAAATACTACAGTAATGTCATTACTACTCTAAATACTAAAGTAATGTCATTACTACTGTAAATACTACAGTAATGTCATTACTACTGTAAATACTACAATAATGTCATTACTACTGTAAATACTACAGTAATGTCATTACTACTGTAAATACTAAAGTAATGTCATTACTACTCTTAACTACTAAACTAATGTCATTACTACTGTAAATACTAAAGTAATGTCATTACTACTCTTGACTACTAAACTAATGTCATTACTACTCTTAACTACTAAACTAATGTCATTACTACTGTAAATACTACAGTAATGTCATTACTACTGTAAATACTACAATAATGTCATTACTACTGTAAATACTACAGTAATGTCATTACTACTGTAAATACTAAAGTAATGTCATTACTACTCTTAACTACTAAACTAATGTCATTACTACTGTAAATACTTAAGTAATGTCATTACTACTCTTAACTACTAAACTAATGTCATTACTACTGTAAATACTAAAGTAATGTCATTACTACTCTTAACTACTAAACTAATGTCATTACTACTGTAAATACTTAAGTAATGTCATTACTACTCTTGACTACTAAACTAATGTCATTACTACTCTTAACTACTAAACTAATGTCATTACTACTGTAAATACTACAGTAATGTCATTACTACTGTAAATACTACAATAATGTCATTACTACTGTAAATACTAAAGTAATGTCATTACTACTGTAAATACTAAAGTAATGTCATTACTACTCTTAACTACTAAACTAATGTCATTACTACTGTAAATACTACAGTAATGTCATTACTACTCTTAACTACTAAACTAATGTCATTACTACTGTAAATACTAAAGTAATGTCATTACTACTCTTAACTACTAAACTAATGTCATTACTACTGTAAATACTAAAGTAATGTCATTACTACTCTTAACTACTAAACTAATGTCATTACTACTGTAAATACTACAGTAATGTCATTACTACTGTAAATACTAAAGTAATGTCATTACTACTGTAAATACTACAGTAATGTCATTACTACTGTAAATACTAAAGTAATGTCATTACTGCTGTAAATACTACAATAATGTCATTACTACTGTAAATACTACAGTAATGTCATTACTACTGTAAATACTACAGTAATGTCATTACTACTGTAAATACTAAAGTAATGTCATTACTACTCTTAACTACTAAACTAATGTCATGACTACTGTAAATACTAAAGTAATGTCATTACTACTCTTAACTACTAAACTAATGTCATTACTACTGTAAATACTTAAGTAATGTCATTACTACTCTTGACTACTAAACTAATGTCATTACTACTCTTAACTACTAAACTAATGTCATTACTACTGTAAATACTACAGTAATGTCATTACTACTGTAAATACTACAATAATGTCATTACTACTGTAAATACTAAAGTAATGTCATTACTACTCTTAACTACTAAACTAATGTCATTACTACTGTAAATACTACAGTAATGTCATTACTACTCTTAACTACTAAACTAATGTCATTACTACTGTAAATACTAAAGTAATGTCATTACTACTCTTAACTACTAAACTAATGTCATTACTACTGTAAATACTAAAGTAATGTCATTACTACTCTTAACTACTAAACTAATGTCATTACTACTGTAAATACTACAGTAATGTCATTACTACTGTAAATACTAAAGTAATGTCATTACTACTGTAAATACTACAGTAATGTCATTACTACAGTAAATACTAAAGTAATGTCATTACTGCTGTAAATACTACAATAATGTCATTACTACTGTAAATACTACAGTAATGTCATTACTACTGTAAATACTAAAGTCATGTCATTACTACTGTAAATACTACAATAATGTCATTACTACTGTAAATACTACAGTAATGTCATTACTACTGTAAATACTACAGTAATGTCATTACTACTGTAAATACTAAAGTAATGTCATTACTACTCTAAATACCAATGTCATTACTGCTGTAAATACTAAAGTAATGTCATTACTACTGTAAATACTAAAGTAATGTCATTACTACTGTAAATACTAAATGTCATTACTGCTGTAAATACTAAAGTAATGTCATTACTACTGTAAATACCAATGTCATTACTTCTGTAAATACTAAAGTAATGTCATTACTACTCTAAATACCAATGTCATTACTGCTGTAAATACTAAAGTAATGTCATTACTACTGTAAATACTAAAGTAATGTCATTACTACTCTAAATACTAAATGTCATTACTACTGTAAATACTAAAGTAATGTCATTACTACTGTAAATATTAAATGTCATTACTACTGTAAATACTAAAGTAATGTCATTACTACTGTAAATACTACAGTAATGTCATTACTACTGTAAATACTAAAGTAATGTCATTACTGCTGTAAATACTAAAGTAATGTCATTACTACTGTAAATACTAAAGTAATGTCATTACTACTGTAAATACTAAAGTAATGTCATTACTACTCTAAATACCAATGTCATTACTGCTGTAAATACTAAAGTAATGTCATTACTACTGTAAATACTAAAGTAATGTCATTACTACTCTAAATACTAAATGTTATTACTACTGTAAATACTAAAGTAATGTCATTACTACTGTAAATACTAAATGTCATTACTGCTGTAAATACTACAGTAATGTCATTACTACTGTAAATACTAAAGTCATGTCATTACTACTGTAAATACTAAAGTAATGTCATTACTACTCTAAATACTACAGTAATGTCATTACTACTGTAAATACTAAAGTAATGTCATTACTACTATAAATACTACAGTAATGTCATTACTACTGTAAATACTAAAGTAATGTCATTACTACTCTAAATACTAAAGTAATGTCATTACTACTGTAAATACTAAAGTAATGTCATTACTACTCTAAATACTAAAGTAATGTCATTACTACTGTAAATACTACAGTAATGTCATTACTACTGTAAATACTAAAGTAATGTCATTACTACTGTAAATACTACAGTAATGTCATTACTACTCTAAATACTAAAGTAATGTCATTACTACTGTAAATACTACAGTAATGTCATTACTACTGTAAATACTAAAGTCATGTCATTACTACTGTAAATACTACAGTAATGTCATTACTACTGTAAATACTAAAGTCATGTCATTACTACTGTAAATACTACAGTAATGTCATTACTACTCTAAATACTAAAGTAATGTCATTACTACTGTAAATACTAAAGTCATGTCATTACTACTGTAAATACTACAGTAATGTCATTACTACTGTCAATACTAAAGTAATGTCATTACTACTCTAAATACTAAAGTAATGTCATTACTACTGTAAATACTAAAGTAATGTCATTACTACTATAAATACTACAGTAATGTCATTACTACTGTAAATACTAAAGTAATGTCATTACTTCTCTAAATACTAAAGTAATGTCATTACTACTGTAAATACTAAAGTAATGTCATTACTACTCTAAATACTAAAGTAATGTCATTACTACTGTAAATACTACAGTAATGTCATTACTACTGTAAATACTAAAGTAATGTCATTACTACTGTAAATACTACAGTAATGACATTACTACTCTAAATACTAAAGTAATGTCATTACTACTGTAAATACTACAGTAATGTCATTACTACTGTAAATACTAAAGTAATGTCATTACTACTGTAAATACTAAAGTCATGTCATTACTACTGTAAATACTACAGTAATGTCATTACTACTGTAAATACTAAAGTAATGTCATTACTACTGTAAATACTACAGTAATGTCATTACTACTCTAAATACTAAAGTAATGTCATTACTACTGTAAATACTAAAGTCATGTCATTACTACTGTAAATACTACAGTAATGTCATTACTACTGTCAATACTAAAGTAATGTCATTACTACTCTAAATACTAAAGTAATGTCATTACTACTGTAAATACTAAAGTCATGTCATTACTACTGTAAATACTACAGTAATGTCATTACTACTGTAAATACTAAAGTCATGTCATTACTACTGTAAATACTACAGTAATGTCATTACTACTGTAAATACTACAGTAATATCATTACTACTGTAAATACTAAAGTAATGTCATTACTACTGTAAATACTACAGTAATGTCATTACTACTGTAAACACTAGAGTAATGTCATTACTACTGTAAATACTACAGTAATATCATTACTACTGTAAATACTAAAGTAATGTCATTACTACTGTAAATACTACAGTAATATCATTACTACTGTAAATACTAAAGTAATGTCATTACTACTGTAAATACTAAAGTAATGTCTTTACTACTGTAAATACTAAAGTAATGTCATTACTACTATAAATACTAATGTCTTTACTACTGTAAATACTAAAGTTATGTCTTTACTACTGTAAATACTAAAGTAATGTCATTTCTACTGTAAATACTACAGTAATATCATTACTACTGTAAATACTAAAGTAATGTCATTACTACTATAAATACTAATGTCATTACTACTGTAAATACTAAAGTAATGTCATTACTACTGTAAATACTAAAGTCATGTCATTACTACTGTAAATACTACAGTAATGTCATTACTACTGTAAATACTAAAGTCATGTCATTACTACTGTAAATACTACAGTAATGTCATTACTACTGTAAATACTAAAGTCATGTCATTACTACTGTAAATACTACAGTAATGTCATTACTACTGTCAATACTAAAGTAATGTCATTACTACTGTAAATACTAAAGTCATGTCATTACTACTCTAAATACTAAAATAATGTCATTACTACTGTAAATACTAAAGTCATGTCATTACTACTGTAAATACTACAGTAATGTCATTACTACTGTAAATACTACAGTAATGTCATTACTACTGTAAATACTAAAGTCATGTCATTACTACTGTAAATACTAAAGTAATGTCATTACTACTCTAAATACTACAGTAATGTCATTACTACTGTAAATACTATAGTAATGTCATTACTACTATAAATACTACAGTAATGTCATTACTACTGTAAATACTAAAGTAATGTCATTACTGCTCTAAATACTAAAGTAATGTCATTACTACTGTAAATACTAAAGTAATGTCATTACTACTCTAAATACTAAAGTCATGTCATTACTACTGTAAATACTACAGTAATGTCATTACTACTGTAAATACTACAGTAATGTCATTACTACTGTAAATACTAAAGTAATGTCATTACTACTGTAAATACTACAGTAATGTCATTACTACTGTAAATACTAAAGTAATGTCATTACTACTGTAAATACTAAAGTCATGTCATTACTACTGTAAATACTACAGTAATGTCATTACTACTGTAAATACTAAAGTCATGTCATTACTACTGTAAATACTACAGCAATGTCATTACTACTCTAAATACTAAAGTAATGTCATTACTACTGTATATACTAAAGTCATGTCATTACTACTGTAAATACTACAGTAATGTCATTACTACTGTAAATACTAAAGTCATGTCATTACTACTGTAAATACTACAGTAATGTCATTACTACTGTCAATACTAAAGTAATGTCATTACTACTCTAAATACTAAAGTAATGTCATTACTACTGTAAATACTAAAGTCATGTCATTACTACTGTAAATACTACAGTAATGTCATTACTACTGTAAATACTAAAGTCATGTCATTACTACTGTAAATACTACAGTAATGTCATTACTACTGTAAATACTAAAGTCATGTCATTACTACTGTAAATACTACAGTAATGTCATTACTACTGTAAATACTAAAGTAATGTCATTACTACTGTAAATACTACAGTAATGTCATTACTTCTGTAAATACTAAAGTCATGTCATTACTACTGTAAATACTACAGTAATGTCATTACTACTGTAAATACTAAAGTAATGTCATTACTACTGTAAATACTAAAGTAATGTCATTACTACTGTAAATACTAAAGTCATGTCATTACTACTGTAAATACTACAGTAATGTCATTACTACTGTAAATACTAAAGTCATGTCATTACTACTGTAAATACTACAGTAATGTCATTACTACTGTCAATACTAAAGTAATGTCATTACTACTCTAAATACTACAGTAATGTCATTACTACTGTAAATACTAAAGTCATGTCATTACTACTGTAAATACTACAGTAATGTCATTACTACTGTAAATACTAAAGTCATGTCATTACTACTGTAAATACTACAGTAATGTCATTACTACTGTAAATACTAAAGTCATGTCATTACTACTGTAAATACTACAGTAATGTCATTACTACTGTCATTACTAAAGTAATGTCATTACTACTCTAAATACTAAAGTAATGTCATTACTACTGTAAATACTAAAGTCATGTCATTACTACTGTAAATACTACAGTAATGTCATTACTACTCTAAATACTGAAGTAATGTCATTACTACTGTAAATACTACAGTAATGTCATTACTACTCTAAATACTAAAGTAATGTCATTACTACTGTAAATACTAAAGTCATGTCATTACTACTCTAAATACTAAAGTAATGTCATTACTACTGTAAATACTAAAGTCATGTCATTACTACTGTAAATACTACAGTAATGTCATTACTACTGTAAATACTAAAGTCATGTCATTACTACTGTAAATACTACAGTAATGTCATTACTACTGTCAATACTAAAGTAATGTCATTACTACTCTAAATACTAAAGTAATGTCATTACTACTGTAAATACTAAAGTCATGTCATTACTACTGTAAATACTAAAGTCATGTCATTACTACTGTAAATACTACAGTAATGTCATTACTACTGTAAATACTAAAGTCATGTCATTACTACTGTAAATACTACAGTAATGTCATTACTACTGTAAATACTAAAGTCATGTCATTACTACTGTAAATACTACAGTAATGTCATTACTACTGTAAATACTAAAGTCATGTCATTACTACTGTAAATACTAAAGTAATGTCATTACTACTGTAAATACTAAAGTCATGTCATTACTACTGTAAATACTACAGTAATGTCATTACTACTGTCAATACTAAAGTAATGTCATTACTACTCTAAATACTAAAGTAATGTCATTACTACTGTAAATACTAAAGTCATGTCATTACTACTGTAAATACTACAGTAATGTCATTACTACTGTAAATACTAAAGTCATGTCATTACTACTGTAAATACTACAGTAATGTCATTACTACTGTAAATACTAAAGTCATGTCATTACTACTGTAAATACTACAGTAATGTCATTACTACTGTAAATACTAAAGTCATGTCATTACTACTGTAAATACTAAAGTAATGTCATTACTACTGTAAATACTACAGTCATGTCATTACTACTGTCAATACTAAAGTAATGTCATTACTACTGTAAATACTACAGTAATGTCATTACTACTGTAAATACTAAAGTCATGTCATTACTACTGTAAATACTAAAGTCATGTCATTACTACTGTAAATACTAAAGTAATGTCATTACTACTCTAAATACTAAAGTCATGTCATTACTACTGTAAATACTAAAGTAATGTCATTACTACTGTAAATACTACAGTAATGTCATTACTACTGTAAATACTAAAGTAATGTCATTACTACTGTAAATACTAAAGTCATGTCATTACTACTGTAAATACTACAGTAATGTCATTACTACTGTAAATACTAAAGTCATGTCATTACTACTGTAAATACTACAGTAATGTCATTACTACTCTAAATACTAAAGTAATGTCATTACTACTGTAAATACTAAAGTCATGTCATTACTACTGTAAATACTACAGTAATGTCATTACTACTGTAAATACTAAAGTCATGTCATTACTACTGTAAATACTACAGTAATGTCATTACTACTGTCATTACTAAAGTAATGTCATTACTACTCTAAATACTAAAGTAATGTCATTACTACTGTAAATACTAAAGTCATGTCATTACTACTGTAAATACTACAGTAATGTCATTACTACTCTAAATACTAAAGTAATGTCATTACTACTGTAAATACTACAGTAATGTCATTACTACTCTAAATACTAAAGTAATGTCATTACTACTGTAAATACTAAAGTCATGTCATTACTACTCTAAATACTAAAGTAATGTCATTACTACTGTAAATACTAAAGTAATGTCATTACTACTGTAAATACTACAGTAATGTCATTACTACTGTAAATACTAAAGTCATGTCATTACTACTGTAAATACTACAGTAATGTCATTACTACTGTCAATACTAAAGTAATGTCATTACTACTCTAAATACTAAAGTAATGTCATTACTACTGTAAATACTAAAGTCATGTCATTACTACTCTAAATACTAAAGTCATGTCATTACTACTGTAAATACTAAAGTCATGTCATTACTACTGTAAATACTACAGTAATGTCATTACTACTGTAAATACTAAAGTCATGTCATTACTACTGTAAATACTACAGTAATGTCATTACTACTGTAAATACTAAAGTCATGTCATTACTACTGTAAATACTACAGTAATGTCATTACTACTGTAAATACTAAAGTCATGTCATTACTACTGTAAATACTAAAGTCATGTCATTACTACTGTAAATACTACAGTCATGTCATTACTACTGTCAATACTAAAGTAATGTCATTACTACTGTAAATACTAAAGTCATGTCATTACTACTGTAAATACTACAGTAATGCACAAACATCTGTCCACCACAAATACTGGACTCTAAAATCACTAGTGAACCGTTAGAACGCAGAACGCCGTCAGAAGTCAGGACATCATTCTGACGTCGGTCCAGAGTTTTTAGTAGATGTTGCCATGGATACAGAGGATGCTGTGCTGCTGGTGCCCCCCCAGCGTCCCGTTCTAGCTGTGGGTTGTGTTCAGGCCCGGCGCTGGGACCGTGTTCTACCTCAACCCCCCAGACCTGAAGAAGCTGCTTTTCATCACCATGACTCAGCAGGAGGAAGAGGAGGAGCTGAGGAGCCAACAGCTGAAGACCTGCAGGTGGGGCCCCGCCCCCACCAGTACGGACGTGTGTGTGGCCTCACCTTAGTGTGTGTGTGTGTGTGTGTGTGTGTGTCCTCAGGGAGCTGCTGCTGCTCTTCTCTGAGGTCCTGGCCTCCCCAGCTCTGGACTCCTTCACTGACATCACGGTGGTCGTGGCTGTGAGCGCCGTCAGGGTCCGGTTAGCATCTCCCGTCTCCATGGCGATGGCCTCCTGTCTGAGGGGCGTTTGTTTTCTGCCCCCACAGATCCCGTTTTACCGGCGGGGCTTCGTCCAGGAGTTTGGAGAGAGACGCCGCCTGCAGGTGGGAGGGGCCGACGAGGGGGCCAGCCTGAAGCTGCTGATGCTGATGTGTGTGTGTGTGTGTGTGTGTGTGTGTGTGTGTGTGTGTGTGTGTGTGTGTGTGTGTAGCTGGGTCCTCCTCAGTGCGTGTCTCCAGGTGTCCTCCAGAGCTGCATGTCTTACTCTCTGATCACCCGTCTGTCTCCCAGCTGGAACAAAGCAGGACTCTACCTCATCAGTGGTAGGCGGAGCTCCCTGTGTGTGTGTGTGTGTGTGTGTGTGTGTGTGTGACCCTGAGTTATTACGTTACTAGCTCAAAGCTATTACTCTATTGGTTCAGGACTTTTATCACATTAATAGCTTCTTCAAACCATACAAGCTGCTATATGTAGCTGTAGCCTGATGCTAAGGCTAGCTTAGTGTGGTCCAGTCTGAGCTAGCGTTAGCATCGCTTCCTGACACTGGCTGAAAAATGTCCTTCGGAGTCAAGATGTGATGCTAATGCTAGCTCGGTGTTGTCAGCTCTGAGCTAGTGTTAGCTGTTGACAAGTGCTGTCAGATCGGATATCAGCTAGCATGTGTGTTGGAACACGCTAGCCTTCACCTTTGACACGTGACGCTAAAACGGGTCAGAAGAGGACAGGTGTGAACGGATACCTGTTTACCTGAAGGTATTCAACACAACTCACCTGCTCTGGTTAGCTAACAAGCTAGCAGCTAGCATGCAGATACAATACAGATACAGTTCCAGGATGGGAATGCTAACGGCTAACTTCTAACCTGGTTTCACTCGTTTCAGGAAAGGACTTCCTGACAGAGGCGGGGCCAATGAACGCCGTCAGTAAGTGTCCTGATTCAACGTCCATCCTCCTCCAGGCTTGGACCAATCAGAGAGCTCCCTGTTGCGCGTCTGAGCCTGGAAGACGACGGTGAGGGCAAACTAAACGCCTATGTCCTGTCAGGCATCAGGCTGGACACCTCTGACGGCGCCCTGCGTGTCGGCGTGGAGGCGACTGACGTCAGGCTGCCCCCGCCCACAGTGAGCAAGCAGCCGCTTCTTCCTGATGATGTCACCCCCCCTCCTTGACCTCATGACCTCTGAGGGCGGAGTCACAGCCTGTGTCTGTTGCAGCTGCAGGACTTTAACGTCCCGCCGTTGATGCTGAGAAGGTTCTGCAGCGACCCCGAAGCCGTCCTGCACCCGACCTCCGGCGGGGGGGCCGTGTGGTGCCACGTCCTTCCCAGGTGGGGGCGCACACACACACACCGCCAGTGGGCGGGGCTACTCTGACCCTGTGCTGTCCTCTGAGCAGTATGAAGAGGGGGCAGCTGTTTGCCCTCAGCAGGAAGCTGCCCCCCCAGGGCCCCTTCAGGACCTACGGGGACCTGCGGCGCCACTGGACCCGGCTGGTGAGACCCTGACAGAGCCTGGGGGCGTGGCCTCAGAGTAGCAGCTGATTGGTTCTGGTCCGTTTCAGTACGGGTACCGGCTCCCGGAGCTCCCCGAGGGGGAGGCGGTCTACTGCAGCGTCCACTTCAGGCCCCTGGGGGGCAGGCTCTTCACGTATCCTGACGGTCACATGACCTCACCGGGGTCACGTGACCTTACCGGGGTCACATGATCCTGCTCTGTTGTGATTGGCCGGTACTTCCTTCACCGTTGCACCAGGTACCCCCTCAGCTGCATCCGCCTCCAGCCGCTGCAGCGCTGTTCCCACGGCGACCAGCAGGGGGCGGCGGCCTCCTTCCTGTCTGACCTCCAGCCCCTCCTCCAGAGTGTGTGTGGGCTCCCTGCTCAGCTGACCAGGAGACCCCGACAGGTACACACACACACACACACACACACACACACACACACACACACACACACACACACACACACACACACACACACACACACACACACAGTTCTTCATCCTGTTGAACCATCTGATCGTTACTCCTCCTCTTCCTCCTCCTTCTCCTCCCCTTGGATCAAAGCTTCTGCACTCCGCCCCTCCCCCCCAGCAGGACAGAGCCCAAGGGCTTCTGGGTAACGGGTTCAGTAGCATCCTGGAGTGTGGAGGCTGGCCCCCCTCCTCCTCTCCTCTTCCTCTCCTCCAGCCGGCTTCATCCCTCTCCTCTTCCTCCTCCTCCTCTTCCTCCTCCTCCTCTTCCTCTGTCCTCCCCCCTCTTACTCCCCCCACTCACACCCCACCCCCCAAACTGGTTCCAGTCTTCAGGAGGCGCCCCCCCAACCTGGGTCTCCCCCAAGAGCAGCAGGAGGACCTGAGGGGGGGTGGGGCTCCGCTGGGGGGAGGGGCTCAGCGAGGGAGGGTGTCCTTACCCACCTTTAAGACCCTCGCTGCCCCAGCCGCTTTTAGGCCCCTCCCCTTTTGCAATCCTCCACCTATCCGGCGCCACAGAACACCAGGACGCCCCGACGTCAAACCCGCGTCCAGCCTCAGCCCAGGGCCCCGCCCCCGACCCGGGACCACGCCCCCTTCAGGGGCGGAGCAGTCTCAACCCGGGGCCACACCCCTTGCAGGGGCGGAGCAGTCTCAACCCGGGGCCACGCCCCCTCCAGGGGCGGAGCAGTCTCAACCCGGGGCCACACCCCCTGCAGGGGCGGAGAAGTCTCAACCCGGGGCCACGCCCCCTCCAGGGGCGGAGCAGTCTCAACCCGGGGCCACGCCCCCTCCAGGGGCGGAGCAGTCTCAACCCGGGGCCACGCCCCCGCCAGGGGCGGAGCAGTCTCAACCCGGGGCCACGCCCCCTCCAGGGGCGGAGCAGTCTCAACCCGGGGCCACACCCCCTGCAGGGGCGGAGAAGTCTCAACCCGGGGCCACGCCCCCGCCAGGGGCGGAGCTCAACATTAAAGTCAAGTCCTGCCTGAAGCGACGCCCTGACAGCCAACCGGCATCTGGGACTGAAGCTCCGCCCCCAAAGAAGGTAAGTCCAATGGGTCCGCCAGAGAGCCCCGCCTACTTCTGGTCCTGACCCCGCCCCTGTGTGTTCCAGGAAGTGCAATTTCAGCCCGGCGTGAAGAAGCGCCGACGGGCGGTGAAGGACGTGGACGTGGAGCAGATGGCCCGGACCAACCAGGTGAGCTCCTCCCCCTGCCCTTCCTGACTCCGCCCCCAGGCGGCGCCACTGTGCCTCCAGTGTGTCTGTGTGTGAGGAGGTGGACACGCGTTAAAGCGTGTTGGCGTGACGAAGAGCATGGCCCCTCACAGCAGAGGTCGTTAAAGTGATGGATGCTGGGGGGCGGGGCCCACGGGGGGAAGGGGGCGCGGCTTTCATAACAACATTCATCAGTTTAACGGCCACAGCCACACATCAAACGCGCCTCCGTCCTCTCTGGCTCCGCCCCTTCCTGTCTGCAGCTGTCTCAGGTGAACGCCGCCACGCTGACCGCCTGGCTGACAGGAAGAGGAGTTCGCCTCGGCCCCGCCCACAAGAAGGAGGAGCTAATGCTGAAGGTCATGAGCTGCCTGGCTGAGGCCTGAGAGATGCACGCACAGGCACACACACACACACACACACACACACACACGCGCACACACACACACACACGCGCACACACACGCACACACACACACACACACACGCGCACGTGCACACACACGCACACACACACGGATGTTTACCAACATTATACTGTTTTTTATTGATGCTGATGTTGGAAGTTCTAGTTTTAGTTCTTGTTTCAGTTTTAGTTTTAGTTCTAGTTTTAGTTTTAGTTCTAGTTTTAGTTTTAGTACTAGTTTCAGTTCTAGTTTTAGTTCTAGTTTTAGTTTTAGTACTAGTTTCAGTTCTAGTTTTAGTTCTAGTTTTAGTTTTAGTTCTAGTTTTAGTTCTAGTTTTAGTTTTAGTACTAGTTTTAGTTCTAGTTTTAGTTTTAGTACTAGTTTCAGTTCTAGTTTTAGTTATAGTTTTAGTTTTAGTACTAGTTTCAGTTCTAGTTTTAGTTCTAGTTTTAGTTTTAGTACTAGTTTTAGTTTTAGTTTTAGTTTTAGTTTTAGTTTTAGTTCTAGTTTTAGTTCTAGTTTTAGTTTTAGTACTAGTTTTAGTTTTAGTTCTAGTTTTAGTTTTAGTACTAGTTTCAGTTCTAGTTTTAGTTCTAGTTTTAGTTTTAGTTCTAGTTTTAGTTTTAGTTCTAGTTTTAGTTTTAGTACTAGTTTCAGTTGTAGTTTTAGTTCTAGTTTTAGTTCTAGTTTTAGTTCTAGTTTTAGTTTTAGTTCTAGTTTTAGTTTTAGTACTAGTTTCAGTTCTAGTTTCAGTTCTAGTTTTAGTTTTAGTACTAATTTCAGTTCTAGTCCTGTTTGTGACTTGAACCTGAGACGATCCACGTCTCCACTGTTTGTTAGTTTACACGGCAGCTGTTTGTTGTTGATGTTTGTTTACATTAACATGTTGATGTTTGTTTATAAAACATCAGAAACTCCAGTGTCGCTTTATTTACTGAAGACACACCTTAGTGTGTGTGTGTGTGTGTGTGTGTGTGTGTGTGTGTGTGTGTGTGTGTGTGTGTGTGTGTGTGTGGCAGCTGCTGTCAGCTGTGTGTTAACGGTGTGTGACGGCTTCATGAGGCCAGGGCTCACACAGTGATTGGCCGACAGCTCAGGCAGGGCAGGGTCTGATTGGACGCTTGTGATTGGCTGGAGACATTTTTCATATTTCTCCTCCAAAATGTGGATCAAAAGTAGGATTTTCAAAATAAAAGTCTGGTGTATTAGTGGATTCACTATCATTTTCCCACATTTATGCTAATTGCTGCTAACTGCTGCTATCTGCTACTAGCTGCTAACTGTTGCTACAGTCCACAGCTTGTGATGGAAGTGGCCTATGTTCCCAGTTTTCCTTCGTTGTCGTGGAAACAAGCGGACTGCGTTTGGATTAAACCATAGCGAAGCTTCAAAGCCTCCTCCTTTGATCTCATCCTGGTTTCCTGTGATGTGGAGCTGATTAGTCTGACCTCATCACGCCCCACCGGTTACCACGGTTTCAACCCACCTCTTCATCTCAGGTTGATTCTGCTTCACTCCTCTTCCTCATCAGCTCTGATCTTTTTCCCTCCATTGATTCAGAATGTGTTGATTAACAGGGAGGAGAACTAGTTCAGTTATCTGTTAAAACCCCTGGAGGCTAGTTAAAACCCCTGGAGACTAGTTAAAACCCCTGGAGACTAGTTAAAAACCCCTGGAGACTAGTTAAAACCCCCTGGAGACTAGTTAAAACCCCTGGAGACTAGTTAAAACCCCTGGAGACTAGTTAAAAACCTGGGAGACTAGTTAAAAACCCCTGGAGGCTAGTTAAAACCCCTGGAGACTAGTTAAAACCCCTGGAGACTAGTTAAAAACCTGGGAGACTAGTTAAAAACCCCTGGAGGCTAGTTAAAACCCCTGGAGACTAGTTAAAAACCCCTGGAGACTAGTTAAAAACCCCTGGAGGCTAGTTAAAAACCTGGGAGACTAGTTAAAACCCCTGGAGACTAGTTAAAAACCTGGGAGACTAGTTAAAAACCCCTGGAGGCTAGTTAAAACCCCTGGAGACTAGTTAAAACCCCTGGAGACTAGTTAAAAACCTGGGAGACTAGTTAAAAACCCCTGGAGGCTAGTTAAAACCCCTGGAGACTAGTTAAAACCCCTGGAGACTAGTTAAAAACCTGGGAGACTAGTTAAAAACCCCTGGAGGCTAGTTAAAACCCCTGGAGACTAGTTAAAAACCCCTGGAGACTAGTTAAAAACCCATGGAGGCTAGTTAAAAACCTGGGAGACTAGTTAAAAACCCCTGGAGACTAGTTAAAAACCCCTGGAGACTAGTTAAAAAACCCTGGAGAATAGTTAAAACCCCTGGAGACTAGTTAAAAACCCCTGGAGGCTAGTTAAAAACCTGGGAGACTAGTTAAAAACCCCTGGAGACTAGTTAAAAATCCCTGGAGACTACTTAAAAATCCCTGGAGACTAGTTAAAAAACCCTGGAGAATAGTTAAAACCCCTGGAGACAAGTTAAAAACCCTGGAGACTAATTAAAAACCCCTGGAGACCAGTTAAAAACCGGGGAGACTAGTTAAAAAACCCTGGAGACTAGTTAAAAAACCCTGGAGACTAGTTAAAAAACCCTGGAGACTAGTTAAAAAACCCTGGAGAATAGTTAAAACCCCTGGAGACAAGTTAAAAACCCTGGAGACTAGTTAAAAACCCCTGGAGACTAGTTAAAAAACCCCTGGAGACTAGTTAAAAAACCCTGGAGAATAGTTAAAACCCCTGGAGACTAGTTAAAAACCCCTGGAGGCTAGTTAAAAACCTGGGAGACTAGTTAAAAACCCCTGGAGACTAGTTAAAAATCCCTGGAGACTAGTTAAAAAACCCTGGAGACTAGTTAAAAAACCCTGGAGAATAGTTAAAACCCCTGGAGACAAGTTAAAAACCCTGGAGACTAATTAAAAACCCCTGGAGACCAGTTAAAAACCGGGGAGACTAGTTAAAAAACCCTGGAGACTAGTTAAAACCCCTGGAGACTAGTTAAAAACCCTCCCAGGTTAAAAACCCCTGGAGACTAGTTAAAAACCCCTGGAGACTAGTTAAAACCCCTGGAGGCTAGTTAAAACCCCTGGAGACAAGTTAAAAATCCCTGGAGACTAGTTAAAAACCCCTGGAGACTAGTTAAAAAACCCTGGAGAATAGTTAAAAACCCCTGGAAACTAATTTAAAACCCCTGGAGACTAGTTAAAAAACCCTGGAGAACAGTTAAAACCCCTGGAGACTAGTTAAAAACCCCTGGAGACTAGTTTAAAACCCCTGGAGACTAGGGTTCTGGTTGGGTTATGGGTGGTGAACAGGTAGCATTGCTCTTTGCTAACCGCTAACCTCAGTGTGAACTCTGACAAGTTGAGGCTGGTTCGATGTCAGGAAACGTTGACTTGTAGCCGCCGGTGGGCGTTAGCTTGGTTAGCCATGTATCTAATGTTTAACTAATAGGAAGCACACCTGGGGTTGCTAGCATGACAGGCTAACATAAACCAGGACGAGTCTTGTTGGACAGGAAACAAATGTCCTCATGGAACCTCTAGCCTCTTAGCTTCCTGCTAACAGCCTTAGCTTCCTGCTAACAGCCATAGCTTCCTGCTAGCAGCCTGCAGCAGGTCACTGCAGGAAGTGATGCACGACTTTGCGAGCTAACTCGTTAGCTGGAGCGATTGAGCTTCGGGCTAAAAGAAACTTTAGAATCACATTCCTGAGAAACGCTGGGCGTGGCCCGAGGATCAGATTCAGCTGGGAGCTGATCCAGATCCTGATTCTGATCCAGACCCAGATCCAGACCACACGGGTCGTCCCCCTCAGGTAGATAAACCACCAATTAACGTGTGAAACACACCTGTAATCAGAGTTCAGGAGAACACTCATCTCCTCCTCTCGTCTCCTCCCCCCTCGTCCTCTGGGTCTGACACGCCTGCGTCTCCTTCCTGCTGACCTCTGACCTCAGGGCCCTCAGACTGGACCGGGTGGGGCCTCCGGGTCGGCCCCGGCGTGTCCACTGAGTGGGCGGTTCCACATCTGGCGAGCATGTCTCGGGGGCGTGGCCGTTTCCTGTTAGAGGGAAACGCTGTGGAGCATCACAGAGACATCTGAGGGGGCGGGGCCCCGAGGTTCTGGACCTATAGGGGCCGCGTTCCCCCGTCTGGTTCCAATCTCAGCTTTTATTACCTCGTCTGTCGTGATGGAAATGAAAACAGAGGAACTCGCCGCGTGGGCGGGGCCGGGCCGGCGCCAGCAGAACGTTTAGCAGTAAATCACAACCAGAACCAGAACCGCTTCTTGACGACTCAGCAGAAATCACTTCTGACTCGACAGAATGAAAGTGATGATGTCATCACGAGGGATTCAAACTGGCAAAACTTTATGTTGGTGTCGAGACGCATACCTAGACTGTTTCACTGTGTGAACCTGGACCTTCTTGGCGGGGGGGGTCAGAACCGGAGGTGTTTATAAAGGACGTTTATGACGAGAGTAAATCCAGATGAACAAACGGAACCAAGGAACGGCTTTTAGAAGGATTCCAGGACCGTCTTGGTCGGGCCAGAACCCGTCATCTGAAGTTTAGGAGTACTTAAAAGTCATGTAGATCTACGGCATCACAGGCTCCGCCCCCACAGGAAGCCCTGAGATCCAGAGTGACTGTAAAAACTTTATTTAAACCGTTTAAAGACAAATCTTTACTGTAGCCTCACAGCAGTAGAAATGGGCTGTTCCAGCGGTTCGATCCGACCGATGAAGACGAGGATGATGAAGGTGGTTCTGGTCCGAATCAGTCATCAGCATCTTGTTGTTGTTGTTTACTGTTTACTATTTTATTTACAGAATATAAATGACTTTATAACGAGTCAGAATTTAATTTTAGAGCGTAAATATTTAAAATCTGAAACCGTTCATTTTGTTTTCAACAAGAGTCGCTGGCGTGTCCGCTGGCAAGTCTACCCCCCCCATGAGACTCCTCAAAAGTTCAGAGCCGTGTGGGCGTGGCCTCTCTTCTCCCGGGCCCCTCCCTCTTCGCCTGACGCCCCTCCCTCCTGGAGGAGGCGGGTCAGGATGCTGAGGAGACGCTGGTGGACGCTCCCGCTCGTCTCCTCTCGACCCTCATCCTCCTCTCCCTCCCCCACATCACTTCCTGTTTCTGAACACTCCTGCACCGCCTGCTGCAGCTCCACCTGTCAACAACAACAGGACTGTAAACAAACAAACAAACAAACAACAGTCGCCCGCTGAGCGCTGCTACCTGCAGAGGAAGTCCAGCTTTCGCCCCGAGGATTGTGGGAGAAAACCACGGCCGGAAGATCTTCTCACAGATCACCTGAAGAAGAGACAGAAGAACGACAGGAAGTGACAGAGGGGAGGAAACAGAAGAAGAAGAGAGAAGAACGGTGATGAGAGAGAGAAGGAACAAAGGAAGGAAAGGACGAGTGAAGCTGCGTCGATACGCAGACGACACGCCGCTTTTCATCCCACAGAAACTCAATCTGTCTTTCTCAGGGACGTGATGGACAGGCGGGGGGGGTCAGCGGAGGTCAGCCTGACCGGAACGACCAATGGGATGGCGAAGTGGCATCACGATGTCATCACGATGTCATCACGATGTCATCACGCCTTCTGTCCGGTCGGGTCGCTCTTCCTTTGTTCGCCAATTCCATCCTCTCCTTTTGTTCTGCTTTTATTCTGCTTTTGTTCTCCTTTTGTTCTGCTTTTATTCTGCTTTGGTTCTGCTTTTGTTCTGCTTTGGTTCTCCTTTGGTTCTCCTTTTGTTCTGCTTTTGTTCTCCTTTTGTTCTGCTTTTGTTCTCCTTTGGTTCTCCTTTTGTTCTGCTTTTGTTCTCCTTTTGTTCTGCTTTTGTTCTCCTTTGGTTCTCCTTTTGTTCTGCTTTGGTTCTCCTTTGGTTCTCCTTTTGTTCTGCTTTTGTTCTGCTTTTGTTCTCCTTTTTGTTCTCCTTTTGATCTCCTTTTGATCTCCTTTTGATCTCCTTTTCTCTCCTCTTTTTTGTTCTGTTTTCTTTTTTTCACTCGTCTTTATTTTTTAGTTTTATTTATCTGCTCATCTTTTTCCTGGTTTGTTCTCTAAACTTTTCTTTTTTCTCTTCTTTCGTCTCCTTCTCTTTGTTTGTTTACCTTTTCTTATCTTTTTGTCTGTTTTCGTGTCTTCTCAGATCTAAATTCTTTTTTTCTGGTGGTTTTATTTGTTTGGTTTTGCCTCCTCCTCCTCTTCCTCCTCCTCCCCCTCCTCCTCCTCCTCCTCTTCCTCCTCATCCTCCTCCTCCTCCTCCTCCTCCTCCTCCTCTTCCTCCTCCCCTTCCTCCTCTTCCTCCTCTTCCTCCTCCTCCTCCTCCTCTTCGTCCTCCCCCTCCTCCTCTTCCTCCTCTTCCTCCTCCTCCTCCTCCTCTTCCTCCTCCCCCTCCTCCTCTTCCTCCTCTTCCTCCTCCCCCTCCTCCTCTTCCTCCTCTTCCTCCTCTTCCTCCTCTTCCTCCTCCTCTTCCTCCTCTTCCTCCTCCTCCTCCTCCTCTTCCTCCTCCTCCTCCTCCTCTTCCTCCTCCCCCTCCTCCTCTTCCTCCTCTTCCTCCTCCTCCTCCTCCTCTTCCTCCTCATTCCTTCATCACCAGCAGACACTCGTCCTCCATCCGTCTCTCCTTCTTTCTTCCTCCCCCAGGAATGCAGCTTCTATCTCTCCTATCAGATGACATGTGACACCGGAGCCGGGGGGCGCTGAGAGTCTGTCGTCACGGCGACGATGGCAACAACGGCAACAACGGCCACGCCCCTTTGTTTTTGGAACGTTTCCTCCGAGTCCGATGGACGACAGGCTGCACGTCTCCTCTTCTTCTTTTTCCTTTTCTTTGTCTTCTTCTTCATCAGGCGTTACAGTAATGATTTAAATGAATTTGGATGGATTTGATTCTCAGGGACGTTCTTAAAATAAAAAATTAAAATAATTCTTAACCTGATGAAACACTGATAATGATAATTATTAATACTTTAATAATTACCTGTTAGTTGTTTTTAATTAAACTTACCAAAATATCACAAAAGCAAAAATGTGAGATTAAAATTGTAACAAAAATAGTCACTAATGTCAACATTTTGTAATGAACTGTACGAAACAAAAAAAAGTTCATTTCAGTTCAGTTCATTGAATAATCGAAATTAATAGAAAATGCATTTAAATTTTCACTTTTTTTCTATTTTAAGTTTGGTAAAAATTGAATATAGAATAATTAATGTAGAATAATTTGTTTTATTATTAACAAGACGAACACCAAAATAAAAACATGACTTTTAATTTTAACTTCAATTTAAAACTGAAAACTAAGAATTTTTTATTTTTAAACAATTTTAAAAAAATGTTTTAAATGAAAATATTCAGTGAAATTCCTTCATGGTGTCTCAACAATTTTTATGAGGATAACTAAGTCATTTTCATTTATTCATGTAGAATCTTTTCTGTTTAATTTAAATGTCTGATAAATTTATAGAAATTATTTGTGCTTTTAAGACTAAGCAGTTTTTAATTTCATAATTTTTATTGATTTCTCTACATTTTTTTTTTAAGCTTCAGACAGAAAACGTTTGATCGTCGGCCGCTCGCCGTCGTCCGTCGTCGGATCAGCGATTATCATTCCGAAGTCGGATGAGCTGGAATTCTGGAGTTTCACGGCTCGTTTTCAACGCAAAGAGAGAAAATAAAGAATTTTTTAAAAAATAGTGAATTTTAAAAAACAAATTCATTTTGAGTTGAAACCAATGACAACAAAAGGCATGAAATAATAGAATTAATTTGATAGAATAAAAACAAACTAATATTTTTTCAGGTATTTATTTCAGTAATTTAATAAAAAAAATATTAATATTTTAATATTAATATCAATATTTATTAGTATTAATATAATATGATCTCTGGATTAAAAAATAAAAAAGTATTG